>SJYT01032136.1:0-62407 GCA_006410635.1 Cephalophus harveyi | reverse complement strand
TGAAGCTTGGCTTGGAGAATTTTGAGCATTACTTTACTAGCATGTGAGATGAGTGCAATTGTGCGGTAGTTTGAGCATTCTTTGGCATTGCCTTTCTTTGGAATTGGAATGAAAACTGACCTTTTCCAGTCCTGTGGCCACTGCTGAATTTTCCAAATTTGCTGGCATATTGAGTGCAGCACTTTCACAGGACCTTCATCTTTCAGGATTTGAAATAGCTCAACTGGAATTCCATCACCTCTGCTAGCTTTGTTGGTAGTGATGCTTTCTAAGGCCCACTTGACTTCACATTCCAGGATGTCTGGTTCTAGGTGAGTGATCACACCATCGTGATTATCTGGGTCGTGAAGATCTTTTTTGTACAGTTCTTCTGTGTATTCTTGCCACCTCTTCTTAATAGCGTCAGTCATGTCTAACTCTTTGTGACCCCATGGACTATAGCCTATCAGGCTCCTCTGTCCTTGGGGATTCTCCAGGCAAGAATACTGGAGTGGGTTGCCATGCCCTCCTCCAGGGGATCTTCCCAAGCCAGGGATCGAACCTGGGTCTCCTGCATCTCTGGCATTGGCAAGCAGGTTCTTTACCACTGATCCAACTGGGAGGCCCAATAATGTCAGCATCCCTTGCTGACCTGTACTGAGCGCTTATTATGTGCCGGGAACAGTCACATCTCAGAGCTGTCAGGCTCACTTATTGCTCACAGCCATTCTGGAGGCACTTCTGTCACTGCACCCAGTCCAGAGAAAAGGAGACTCGGGTCAGGTCCACAGTTAGTTAGTGACGCTCCCAAGGGCAACAAAAACCATGGCAACCTCAGCAGCCATCATCCTTTAAGACTTTACTCTGTTCCAGGCCGTCAGCTGTTCCACTTCCCTGCATTACCTCAGCAAACCCTCCCACACCCCACAGAAAGGGGTTTTTGTCTCTACAGATGTGTGATCTCAGAGTGACTTTGCTGAGAACCCAGGGATCCTAGCTGCATTTTCTCCTGACCATTCCCGATTACCCGCAGGCTATTTTCAATTCTGGTGAGTTTTCCTCAGTTCAGTTCAGTCACTCAGTCGTGTCCGACTCGTCATGACCCCATGGACTGCAGCACATAGGCTTCCCTGCCATCACCAACTCCCAGCGCTTACTCAAACTCATGTCCATCAAGTTGGTGATGCCATCCAACCATCTCATCTTCTGTCGTCCCCTTCTCCTCCTGTCTTCAATCTTTCCCAGCATCAGGGTCTTTTCCAATGAGTCAGTTCTTCCCATCAGGTGGTCAAAGTATTGGAGTTTCAGCTTCAGCATCAGTCCTTCCAATGAATATTTAGGACTGATTTCCTTTAGGATGGACTGTAGATCTCCTTGCAGTTCAAGAGACTCTCAAGAGTCTTCTCCAATGCCACAGTTCAAAAGCATCAATTTTTTGGCGCTCAGCTTTCTTTAGAGTCCAACTCTCACATCCATACATGACTACTGGAAAAGCCATAGCTTTGACTAGATGGACCTTTGTTGGCAAAGTAATGTCTCTGCTTTCTAATATGCTGTCTAGGTTGGTCATAGGTTTTCTTCCAAGGAGCAAGTGACTTTTAATTTCTTGGCTGCAGTCACCATTTGCAGTGATTTTGGAGTCAAAAAAAAAATAAAGTCTGTCACTGTTTCCATTGTTTCCCCATCTATTTGCCATGAAGTGATGGGACTGGATGCCATGATTTTAGTTTTCTGAATGTTGAGCTTTAAGCCAACTTTTTCACTCTCCTCTTTCACTTTCAAGAGGCTCTTTAATTCTTCTTCACTTTCTGCCATAAGGGTGGTGTCATCTGCATATCTGAAGTTATTGATATTTTTTCCGGCATTTTGGTTCCAGCTTATACTTCATCCAGCCCCGCATTTCTCATGATGTACTCTGCATATAAGTTAAACAAGCAGGGTGACAATATACAGCCTTGACCTACTCCTTTCCCGATTTGGAACCAGTCTGTTGTTCCATGTCAAGTTCTAACTATTGCTTCTTGACCTGCATACAGAGTTCTCAGGAGGCAGGTTAGGTGGTCTGGTATTCCCATCTCTTTAAGAATTTTCCACAGTTTGTTGTGGTCCACACAAAGGCTTTGGCATAGTCATTAAAGCAGAAGTAGACGTTTTTCTGGAACTCTCTTGCTTTTTTGATGATCCAACAGATGTTGCCATTTTGATTTCTGGTTCCTCTATCTTTGCTAAATCCAGCTTGAACATCTGGAAGTTCACGGTTCGTGTACTGTTGAAGCCTGGCTTGGAGGCTTTTGAGCATTACTTTGCTAGCATGTGAGATGAGTGCAATTGTGCGGTAGTTTGAGGATTCTTTGGCATTGCCTTTCTTTGGGGTTGGACTGAAAACAGACCTTTTCCAGTCCTGTTGTCACTGCTGAGTTTTCCAAATTTGCTGGCATATTGAGTGCAGCACTTTCATAGCATCATCTTTTAAGGTTTGAAATAGCTCAGCTGGAATTCTGTCACCTTCACTAGCTTTGTTCGCAGTGATGCCTCCTAATGCCTACTTCGTGTTCCAGGATGTCTGGCTCTAGATGAGTGATGACAGCATCGTGATTATCTGGGTCATGAAAATCTTTTTGTACAGTTCTTCTGTGTATTCTTGCCATCTCTTCTTAATATCTTGTTCTTCTATTAAGTCCATGCCATTTCTGTCCTTTATTGTACCCATCTTTGCATCAAATGTTCCCTTGGTACCTCTAATTTTCTTGAAGTGATCTCTAGTTGTTCCCATTCAATTATTTCCCTCTGTTTGTTTGCATTGATCTCTGAGGAAGCCTTTCTTATCTCTCTTTGCTATACTTTGGAACTCCACATCCAAATGGGTATATCTGGGTTTACCTGCAGAAGACTATTTGAACTTGGCCTTTGTATCACCATAGCCACTCCCTAGATAGTCTGCCCAAGCCTAAACTACTTCTCAGCCTCTTGGTATAAAAAGCCAGGTTAAAAGAGAAGCCACAGAAAAAAGAAGTGACATAGTTCATTGGCACATTTTAGCCCCCAGTTCCCAGTTTAAGAAATCTTCTGTGAATGACCACTTGCATTTTTTAAGTGAATTAAGATGTTTAAAAATAGTTCACTATGTCCTTTAATCCTGTCTCCTGATGGAATGTGGGCTTCCCTGATGACTCAGCGGGTAAAGAATCTGCCCGCAGTGCAGGAGACGCAGGGGACTCAGGTTCAGTCCCTGGGTCACAAAGATCCCCTGGAGGAGGGCATGGCAACGGGCTCCAGTATTCTTGCCAGGAGAATTCCATGGACAGAGGAGCCTGGTGGGCCACAGTCCATGGTATCACAAACAGTCAGACACATATGAAGTGACTGAGCGTGCAAGCTAATGTACTGAATGCCTTGAGCAGGTAGTAAGATTTCACATATATATGTATATTTGTCAAAACAAATATATATATGTTTTGACAAAACAAAAAATGTTTACCCTGTGCACCACAGAAGAATTAGATCTGTCCAAATCTCAGGTGTTTTCCACGAAGTGTTTTTCATTGTTTTGTGCTTCCTCATCCACTTAATTCCGCACACGTTCGCTGAGCACCCTTGTGTGCCTGACACTAGGAACGGAGTCCCAGGTGTGGCCCCTGCTGTGAAGGACCGTGTCTTCTGGGGAGTGGACCTGCCGTGCAGTGTTGCGGGTCTTGTCCGTGAACGTGGAAAGGGCTGTGGGGCCGCCGAGAGCCGCGCTCTTCCCTCTGCTTGGCTGTGGCCAGCATTCAGCAGAGTGGTCGCTGAGCTGGCTCTTGGAGGGACTCAGGAGGATAAGGGCTCCCCAGACCCAGAGGAGCAAGATCACGGGTGTGAAGCAGAAGGGTGGATGTCAGGGTGTGGTTGAGCTGGGTAGGCAGCGTGGGCAGGGACTAGTGATGAGACCTCCAGGGCAGCGGGCAGATGAAAAGGGCGTAGGTGTCTGGCCGAGGAGTTTAGAAGATAATTTGTAGGCACTTTGCCCCTGTGTGCCCTGGAAAAGTAGGCTTAGCAGTGCTCCTTCTGTATTTCCCATTTAAACTACTCAGTTTAGTGTGTGTTGGGAAGATAATATTTTGGGCCGGCCAGAAAGTTCCCATAACATCTTACGGAAAACCTGAATGAACTTTTTGGCTGAAAGAAAAGAGTGAAAGTGAAAGACGCTCAGTCCTGTCCGACTCTTTGCAACCCCATGGACTGTATAGGCCATGAAATTCTCCAGGCCAGAATACTGGAGTGGGTAGCCTTTCCCTTTTCACCAGGGGATCTTTCCAACCCAGAGATCAAACCCAGGTCTCCCATACTGCAAGCAAATTCTTTATCTGCTGAGCCACATGGGAAGCCCGAACTTTTTGGCTAACCCAATACAAATCAACACATTGGGTCTAGTTTCATTAATTTTTGTCTACCCTATCATCTAAAAAATTTTTGTGATGCAAAAATCATAGTACTTTGTTCAGTGTCCTCCTTTTTGGGTAGTATATGCATGGTTTTTATCTCATCACCTCTTCTAATTTATAAACTTTTAAGAAGGATTATGTTACTTACATTTTTGGCCCCCAAAGCACTATACATGTATTTGTTTCATTATTAATGAAATATTTATACTACAAAGAATGTTCAGGATAAAGAGGGTGAAAAATCCCCCCCAGATTGCCACAGTATAAACCTAAACCATTGATAATATTTTGGCATACTTATTTTCGTACATAAAATGGGTGTGTCTTGTGAAGTCAGAATCCTATTGCCTGGACTTCTCGATTGAGGTGTGTCATCAGTCGTCTGTACAAGAAGATGCTGCGTGTTTTGTCTGCCTTCCACAGTAATTAGCACCATGCCCCAGCAGAGTTATCTGTCCTAACTAGACGCTCAACTTTAGACTGATTATTCACAGACTCTAGAAGAAGGGGACGACAGAGGATGAGATGGTTGGACGGCATCACTGACTCAATGGACATACATTTGAGCAAACTCCGAGAGAGAGTCAAAGACAGGGAAGCCTGGTGTGCATCGGTCCATGGGGTTGCAAAGAGTCAGACACGACTTGGCCACTGAACAATATCAACAGCAATGCACAGACTCTAGCAATCTCTTTATTCCTCGTGTTCTATGTATATACTTTGGTATTTATAACCTCTTTTCTGTGTTAGTTTAATTCCACATAGGTTTTGTGCTTTTTATCTTAAAAAAAAATTGAGGGCCTTGCTGGGAAAGAGACAGCCTGAAGCATACCATTCAGGGAATGTGATGTTATCTTCTGACCCCTATCCTGTGTCTACACAGCAGCAGGTTGCATGGTTGGGTAATTGCTGAATGATTTTGAGATATGCAAGGGGGGTGGGGAAAGCTATGATCAAGAAGCGGGAAAAGAAAAAAAAGAGCTGTTTGAATTCACTCAGAATGGGTTATTCACTCAACCAAATTTAAAATGACTTTTTGCTGCCCTGATGTTTGGACCTGCTCGGGCAGCCGGGATGACCACCTGGACAGTCTCCTGGCGGGGGTGGGGTGCCCCCGGCTGGCTGCTCAGTCCACAGTTGGGACGGCAGCCTGCTCGGCTCAGCCTGCTTCCTTTGTTGTTACTGTTGCTGTTTTTCTTGAGCTGTTTGATTTTTGCTCTGGTTTCTTTCCAAGTAGTCAGGCTATCTGCTCTGAGTTCTTGTTAGAAACTGAACCACTGTTCCTCTGCCTGATCGGTGGAGGGAACAGATGAGTCTTTACTTTTTAAAAACGTTCAAATAAATCTCTTCTCTTGACATTGCGTATGTAAAAACAAAACAAAACACAATTGTCTCTACATTTAGAAAAGAGAAAGAGGCTTAGTTTGTTTGTTCTTCTTGAAGTGTCAGGGTAGTGCCTCCAATTCATCACTTATAAATGATTTTTAGTTTTTTTTTTCTTTTTTAATAAATGCTCATTTTTCTGCTAGTAGATAATTTGCGCTGTACTGGTTTAGGGAAGAGTTCACAAATGCCAGATGTTAGTTGTTCCTGCTTCTTAGTGAAACTCAAGATCTGAGACACAAGCACGCAGTTTTTATTAAATGGGACAGGTTGATTTCACGGTGTCTGTAATGGGGACACTGGAGCCACCCACCAGGGTTGGCATCCAGCTCTGCCTCTTACCACCAGTGTGACCCGAGGCAAGTGACTCAGCCCTTAATTAGCCTCAGTTTCCTCATCTCTAAAATGGGAATAATGACAGCATCCACCTTCTAGGGTAGTTGTGAAGATGAAATGAGTTCTGTTAAGAATGGTGTTGTGTGCTTAGCGTGTGTTAGTTATTTTATCATCAGTATCATCCTAAATGACTAAACCCATATAAATGGGAAGTTTCTGTAAGTTTGAATGTAATTTTCTGCTGGGTGAAGTTGACACTGTAGAGACTTGGACAGAAAGAAACTAAAGCCATGTGTAGCCTAGGAATTCGGAGCCCGTAGGTGTTTTCTATGTACTGTGTAGGTTGACAAAGCTTCAGTCCTCATAACCTAAGTTTTTAAAGAATTGTTTAGTATTTATCTCTGGTATCTTTGAAAAAGATGAGTTCTTTTTAAAACATAAATAATATTGTGTTTTACTAACATATTAAATAGTATTATGTTTTACTAGTGTATATAGTAAACGGTAGCACTGCGTAGTAATTAAAAAGCACAGTCACTCCTGGTATTAACGTTAACTGTATCTTCTTCTCTTTTAGAGCTCTTCAACCAGAAATACATTTAATAAGAGCAATGGCTTCAAAGATGCTACTCAGGCAACAGGAATCTTTCACGGTTGTAGTTTTACTAGCCTGTTTGGTAAGTCAACTCTTTACTTTCTTAGGAATGTAGGGGGAAAATTCATAGAACTAGTATCCAATCTATTTCCCATTTTTACCCCCATATCTTCATATTTTTCTTTCAAATTCCTTTTATCATCGTTGCATTTAATTAATAAGTCAGAGGTTGCTGTTGAGTCTTGACTTTTGTGGCAATAATTGCACTTATTTATTTCAATCTCGATGAGATCACCAAGTCATAGCATTACTTATAGCCCCAGGATAATGATGCTTCATGGGCTCACAGGCAGGTGACTCCTGGAGCGACTAACACTTTCCTCTAAGATTGGTTGTCAAGTGTGGTTAAGAGAGGCTGGAGGTGATTACTAGACCTTTAGCCCCAAATTATGATCTTGAACCCCACCTTGAATTCTCCCTCCTGCTTGCTCTAGAGGATAAGGCTGGGATTTTATTTAAGGAGGTTGGATGACATTGTTGTAGGTATTTGCTTCAAGTGGAGGCAGTTTGTACTGAATAACTGCCCATGCTGTCACCACTAAAGCCCGTTCTATGCACCTCCGTGTAAAGAGCATTACACACTCCAGTCTCTATTCCGCTCATGCCTCCTGAAGCACTCAGTTTTCATTTAGGGCAACAGAATTAGCATCAGGAATATTACTGAGGGGGCCCTTGCTTGGCATGAGTGTTTGAACTGAATGTTGTCACCAGTCTGAGATTCTATTAATTCCAACACTTTTTAATGAAACACTGGCTATTAAGAAGCAGATATGCATACTTTTGTAGGATGAGCGCATATAAGATGAACTTAACTGTCTTTAGGTAAAATAAGAAATAAAGTCTGTATCTTGAAAATAACTTACAACTTTTGTTTTTGCAAAGTAGATAGTCCTTCCATTTAAGACCTATGCTGTGAACCAAAGTATATTGTAAGGACATAGAGAACAGACTTTCAGTTGCCAAGCGGGGAGGATGGAATGGGAGGTTATGGTTAGCAGATGCAAACTGTTACATGTAGGATGGATAAACAAAAAGTCCTACTGTATAGCACAGGGAACTATGTTTATATCCTGTGAGTGAAGTGAAGTCGCTCAGTCGTGTCCAACTCTTTGCGACCCCATGGACTGTAGCCCACCAGGCTCCTTGGTCCATGGGATTTTCCATGCATGAATACTGGAGTGGGTTGCCATTTCCTTCTCCAGGGGATCTTCCCAACCGAGGGCTTGAACCCAGGTCTCTCGCGTTGTAGGCAGATGCTTTACCATCTGAGCTACCAGGATAAACCATAATGGAAAAGAATATTAAAAAATTAAGTATATACATATATAATGGTAAAGAACCTGCCTGCCAATGCAGTGATGTAAGAGATGTGAGTTCAGTCCCTGGGTTGGGAAGATCCTCTGGAGGAGGGCATGGCAACCCACTTCAGTATTCTTGCCTGGAGAATCCCATGGACAGAGAAGCTTGGAGGGCTACAGTCAGTGGGGTTGCAAAGAGTCAGACACGACTGAAACGACTTAGCATTTGTGCCTACATATATATGTATAAATATGTATGTATGATTGAGTCACTTTGCTATACAGCAGAAATTTGCACAACATTGAAAATCGCCAATACTTCAATTTTTAGAAAAAGGATATTGTTAGGTCCCAATTAAGTGGCAAAATGGCAATCAATAGGAAAGTAACACTTTTACTTTGAAGAGCAGAGGATTTGGCCATTTTTGTCATCGTCATAATTATCAGGAATTTTACTGATCTCAATATTGTCAGAATTTTTTGAATGATGGACTCTAAGTAAATGTAATTCAACTGAAAAGGTGGAAACTTCTGCATCAAAGTTGGGTGTTGGATATGTCTAAAAGATAATAGCAGAGTTCTTGAGGCCAGTCTATATATTCCATTTATTTATTTATTATTCAATTCATTATAGCTGAATATGTTTATATTAAAAATCAAAAAATACGATTTTTAAATTCAGAATTTTTCCAGTTGAAGAAGTACCCTGGGTCTCTGCATAACTGTTCTTTTAGTCATCTTCTCACTTGGAAAAGAGAACAGCTTCTAGCAGTTTTTACCTTGGGTTCACAAATGTGTAGGAAGAAGATGGCGATTGATTGCAGAAAAGGGGAGTTCTCGTTCAGAAGCAGAGAGAGGACTCGGGCTTGAATTGTCTCACTGACTTTTCCAGAAAGTGGTTTTCCTTCCTACAGTGGAAACTGAATTGGCCTCACTCTGAATTAATGTTTACCTTCAGTGGTTATGTTGATAATACTGAAGATACGGTTCTCTTCTTGTGAAAAACAGAATTACCTCACCTTAAGATAATGTTTTGTGAAACGTTTTTTTTTTTCAGGCACATGAAGTGATTTGTGAAACAGGAGACTGTGGACAGCAGGAATTCAGGGACCAGTCAGGAAGCTGTGTTCTGTGCAAACAGTGTGGGCCAGGCATGGAGTTGTCCAAGGTGACACGTGGGACGGTTGTTCGCCTGTGTTTTTTATTTATATTTATTTGCTTATTTGCTTGGATGCCTCAGGTCTTGGTTGTGGCACGTGGGATCTTTTGCTGCAGCGTGAGAACTCTGTAGTTGTGGTGCACAGGTTTAGTTGCCCAGCAGCACGTGGGATCGAACATGGGTCCCCTGAACTGCAAGGTGGATTCTCAACCACTGGACCACCAGGGAAGTCCCACGTCGGTGTTTTTTTTAATGCATTCTTATCAGCTGAATTCTTTTTCAGTTGATGACTGGTGATGATTTCCTCATTTAGCCAAGTATTGCACAATTCCCTCCTCAATACGTTCAATTCATGTGTCTCACTGAGACAAAAGAAGTTGATTCTGGTAACCATAACTCAATAAATGTCATAGTTCTGTATACTTTAATGTTTACCATATTTTGCTAAAAGAATGGAATCGTTAAACAACAAAGTCTCACTGTGTAGCACAGGAAACGATATTCCATATCCTGTGATAAACCATAATGAAGGAACATGTATATATGTGTATAACTGAATCAGTCTGTGGCACAGCAGAAATTAACATTGTAAATCAACTATACTTCAATAGAATAATTTGTAAAACTAATTTTGTTTATTTATTCTTGTGGGTGCTGGGTCTTCGCTGCTGCCTGGGCTTCTCTCTAGGTGCGGAGAGTAGGGACTACTCTCTAGCCACAGTGTGCAGGCTTTCAGCTGCAATGGCTTTTCTCGTTGTAGAGCACGGACTGTAGGCGTACAGGCTTCCGTAGTCGTGGTACGTGGGCTCAGGAGTTGCGGCTCCCAGGCTCTAGAACTTGGGCTCAATGCTTGTGGCTTTGTTGCTCTGTCCCACGTTGGATCTTCCTGGATCAGGGATTGAATCCTAGTTTCCTGCATTGGCAGGAGAATTCTTTGCCACTGAGCCACCAGAGAAGCCCTAAAACAATCTCCTTTAAAAAAAAAAAGAATCATTAAGGTTTATTTGCATTAATTAAAAAGAATCAACTAATGATTTAAAAATAAAGCATTGATAGCAGAATATGTTAATGCTCCTATTTACGGGGCCTTCTTTTTCTTAAGATGAAGGTTGCCATTGCTAGTCAAGGAACAGAGTCCAACAATGTCTTAAGTAACCAGGCTCCAAGGGAGCAGTTGTTTTCCAAGCCAGAGTTTTGAACATTCTTTCGACAATGCCAGCGTGATTATTATTTTTCCCATGCTGAGTATGGACTTCCCAGGTGGTGCTAGTGGTAAAGAACCCACCTGTCAATGCTAAAGACGTAAGAGATGCAGGTTCGATCCCTGGGTTGGGAAGATCCCCTGGAGGAGGGCATGGCAACCCACTCCAGTGTTCGTGCCTGGAGAATCCCGGGGATAGAGGAGCCTGGTGCGCTACAGTCCAGGGGGTCACACAGAGTCGGACATGACTGAAGAGACTTAGCAGCAGCAGCATGCTGAGTATAAGCTCCTTTCAGGAACATCTTAAATAGACTCATCTTCAGGACTGCTTCTGAGTCAGCCGTGTTATAAAAGGGTAGACGCAGCATCTTGGGTGTTCTGGGGCCCTTCTCTGTCCTGAGCACCTTGGAAGCTATGCACCCATTTGCTTTATTGACTGACCTTCCGAAGATGTTACCAGTTGTGGACAATTGATGTATCGTTTTGTTCTAAATAATGCACCAAGATCTTCCTGTTAGAAAAGAAACAAAAAATGTCTCTTTAAGTGACAGTCCACTGTTCTTTGAAGTTGAGTCTTGTCGCTCATAGATTTTTGATCGATGATCTGCAAACATCGGGAAACAAAGAATTATGCATTCCACAAGTAATTCCTGGTGGATGACCTGTCTGGGTTTTGTGTTAAATATGCGATGGCTTTCAGCCTCCTGGGCCGTTCGTCTGGACAGAAACTGGCTGAGTTTTGAACTCTGCAAAGTCAAGTTAGCTGGAGCACCCTGACTGATGTTTTTTTAACCCCTGTCTGTTGTAAAAAGGTCCTTTATAACAGCAGACTGCATATCTGGTATCTATCGACAAAGTTAAGAATGCAATCACGCCTGGGAGGAAAATAGCGGTATTTCTACCCCTCAGAGTTCTTCATTTTCCAAATCGCTCTTAAATCTGAATGAAAACTCACAGATTTGAAGAGATGAGTTAAGTCATTTCTAAGAAACCGTTCACTAACCTCCATCATTTATCTAGAGAATGAAAATGAAGTTTCTATCAGCTCCAATGTTTTTTTAAAAAAACTCATCTTCTGAGGTTAACTGATAGTAGTTTCCATATTTCATAATTTCCCATGGATAGCCAGAAGAAGTATTTTTCATTAGGGAATAATTTTCCCTGATTGTTGCAATAGCTGTCCAACTTTATTTCATTAACAGCAACAAAAGGAAGCAATGAATAACTCTCCTATGCATACTCTTTTTGTTTATTAGTATTTATGATCCACTTCCTCATTTAAAAAATGTCCAGGACAAATTAAGGGAAAAACAGTAAAAGTGAAGGTAATGATGTCCCTGAAATATTAGATTCCAGAAACCCACTCTACTACTGTAAGCAAGAATCCCTTAGAAGAAATGGAGAGGCCACCATAGTCAACAAAAGAGTCCGAAATGCAGTACTTGAATGCAATCTCAAAAACAACAGAATGATCTCTGTTTGTTTACCAAGCAAACCATTCAGTATCACAGTAATCCTAGTTTGTGCCCCAACCAGTAATGCCGAAGAAGTTGAAGTTCAATGGTTCTATGAGGACCTACAAGACCTTCTAGAACTAACACCAAAAAAAGATGTCCTTTTCATTAAAGGGGACTGGAATGCAAAACTAGGACGTCAAGAGATACCTGGAGTAACAGGCTAATTTGGCCTTGGAGTACAAAATGAAGCAGGTCAAGAGAATGCACTGGTCATAGCAAACACCCTCTTCCAACAACACAAGAGAAGACTCTACACATGAACATCACCAGATGGTCAATACCAAAATCAAATTGATTATATCCTTTGCAGCCAAATGTGGAGAAGCTCTATACAGTCAGCAAAAACAAGACCGGGAGCTGACTGTGGCTAAGATCATGAACTCCTTATTGCTAAATGCAGACTTAAATTGAAGAAAGTAGGGAAAACCACTAGACCATTCAGGTAGGACCTAAATCAAATCCCTTATGATTATATAGTGGAAGTGAGAAATAGATTCATGGGATTAGATCTGATAGACAGAGTGCCTGAAGAACTATGGACAGAAGTTCATGACATTGTATAGGAGCAGTGATCAAGACCATCCCCAAGAAAAAGAAAAAAAAAAGACAAAATGGTTGTCTGGGGAGCCCTTATAAATAGCTGAGAAAAGAAGAGAAGCTAAAGGCAAAGGAGAGAAGGAAAGATATACCCATTTGAATACAGAGTCCCAAAGAATAGCAAGGAGAGATAAGAAAGCCTTCCTCAGTGATCAATCCAAAGAAACAAAGGAAAACAATAGAATGGGAAAGACAGAGATCTCATCAAGAAAAATAGAGATACCAAGGGAATATCTGATGCAAAGATGGGCACATTAAAGGACAGAAATTGTATGGACCTAACAGAAGCAGAAAATAATAAGAAGAGGTGGCAAGAATACACAGAAGAACTATACAAAAAGGATCTTCATGACCCAGATAACCACAATGGTGTGATCACTCGCTTAAAGCCAGACATCCTGGAATGTGAAGTCAAGTGGGCCTTAGGAAGCATCACTATGAAAAAAGCTAGTGGAGGTGATGGAATTCCAGTTGAAGTATTTCACATCCTGAAAGATGATGCTGTGAAAGTGCTGCACTCAATCTGCCAGCAAATTTGGAAAACTCAGCAGTGGCCACAGGACTGGAAAAGGTCAGTTTTCATTCCAATTCCAAAGAAAGGCAATGCCAAATAGTGCTCCAACTACTGCACAATTGCACTCATCTCACACGCTAGTAAAGTAATGCTCAAAATCCCCCAAACTAGGCTTCAATAGTATGTGAACCATGAACTTCCAGGTGTTCAAACTGGATTTAGAAAAGGCAGAGGAACCAGAGGTCAAATTGCCAACATCCATTGGATCATCAAAAAAGCAAGAGAGTTCCAGAAGAACATTTTCTGCTTTGTTGACTATGCCAAAGCCTTTGACTGTGGATTACAACAAATTTTGTGGAAAATTCTTTAAGTGATGGGAAAACCAGAACACCTGACCTGCCTCCTAAGAAATCTGTATGCAGGTCAAGAAGCAAAAGTTAGAACTGGACATGGAACAACAGACTGGTTCCAAATTGGGAAAGGAGTATGTCAAGGCTGTATATTGTCACCCTGCTTGCTCAACTTATATGCAGAGTACATCATGAGAAATGCTGGGCTGGATGAAGCACAAGCTGGAATAAAGATTGCCTGGAGAAATATCAATAACCTCAGATATGCAGATGATACCACCCTTATGGCAGAAAGGGAAGAAGAACTAAAAAGCCTCTTGATGAAAGTGAAAGAAAAGAGTGAAAGAGTTGGCTTAAAACTCAACATTCAGAAAACTAAGATCATGGCATCTGGTCCCATCACTTCATGGCAAATAGATGGGGAAACAGCGGAAACAGTGATAGACTTTATTCTGGGAGGCTTCAAAATCAGTGCAGGTGGTGACTGCAGCCATGAAATTAGAAGACTCTTGCTACTTGGAAGAAAAGCTATGACCAACCTAGACAGCATATTAAAAAGAAGAGACATTACTTTGCCAACAAAGTCCATCTAGTCAAAGATATGGTTTTTCTAGTGGTCACATGTGGATGTGCGAGTTGGACTCTAAAGAAAGCTGAGCACCAAAGAATTGATGCTTTTGAACTGTGGTGTTGGAGAAGACTCTTGAGAGTCCCTTGAACTGCAAGGAGATCCAACTAGTCCCTTCTAAAGGATATCAGTCCTGAATATTCATTAGAAGGACTGATGCTGAAGTGGAAACTCCAATATTTTGGCCACCTGATGTGAAGAACTAACTCATCGGAAAAGACCCTGATGCTGGGAAAGATTGAAGGCAGGAGGAGAAGGGGATGACAGAGGATGAGATGGTTGGATGGCATCATCAACTCAATGGACATGAGTTTGAGTAAGCTGTGGGAGTTGGTGATGGACAGGGAGGCCTGATGTGCTGCAGTCCATGAGGTCGCAAAGAGTTGGATACAACTGAGCAACTGAACTGAACTGAACTGAAGACCCACTCGGAAGCAGAAATTTACATACGCTGAGGGTGTTCCTGCATGTCCTGATATATCCACCCTGCAGGCAGGCAGCCGGTCAGCTTTCACCCTCAGCATATACACAGGCTGCCCAGCTCCATTTAACAGACACTTAGTGTGTCTTTGCTAGAGGAGTGAACAGATCAGTCAACCTCAAATAGGTTTTGGAAAGTAAGTGCTAGTACATAGTGTATATGGTGCTTAGGTGCTCAGTCATGTCTGACTCTTTGTGACCCCATGGACTGCAGCCCGCCAGGCTCCTCTGTCCATACCAATTCACCAGGCAATAATACTGGTGTATTGCCGTGCCCTCCTCCAGGGTATCTTGCCAACCCAGGGATCGTACTCTCCCACATTGCAGGTAGATTCTTTTCCATCTAAGCCACTTGGAAAGAAAGTTAACAGTTAAATCTAGTAATATAAAAGTTAATGAATGTGTGATCTGTGTGTTACTAAAAATATGTTTGCCAAGTCTTTTAGTTTGGTTTTAGCTCTTAGTAAATAAAATTAGCAAGTGAGCCTTGCTCAGGCTCTAAACTGCAAAATATAAGAAAGGCAAAGGAGTCAAACATACCACTGGAACTAAAAAAATATTTTTATTTCCCCGTTAATTAATCAAGGCAAAGGATATGAGGCTTTTTTGTTTTGTTTTGTTTTGTTTTAATATAAGTCATTACTTTGGAACTAGAAATCTCCAAACTGCCTACCCGTGAATTTGCAGTTTTTTCCTTCCAGGCTGATTTTATTAAATTTTTAGCAAGAACATATATCTTTCAGAGGAAAGAAAAGTTCTGAGTATATTAAAATCAGATAAATCACTTAAATCAACAATTATGTTCAATTGGTTAATGAGTCACTTCCAAGTTTTTCAAAGTGAGGTAAAAAAATTTTTTTCACTAAGTTTTTGTTAAATTGTTAGATATCAACATTTATAAATAATCTAATTGCTTTCTGCTTGGAATATTCAATACATAATTTGGAGGAGGAATCTGTTCATTTGTAGGGAAGCAGATGAGTACAAACATCTCTGCTTTTTTAACTGAGGCTTACCAGTTTGGTTACCTGTGGTGTTTGATATTTTAAAAGCACAATAAATGCTTTTAGATTAGTTATGAAAAAGTAGAAAAGCTGGATCAAATGATCCATACCCACAACCAAAGTTTTCTTCATGTTAAGAATTTTAAAAGGAACATTTTCACCAAACAGAGAGCTTTCAAATAATCTTTCTTCTAACATTACTATATAATATATTTTGCTGTACTAAACATAATTTAAAACTTCTATTTTCTACTATCATGTCTCTCTAAAATAACAAAGTCTGGGTCATGCAGTTCTTTGAATTGCAAACATGTATCTGTATTTTAAAACTCAAGCTTGGAAATTTGTTGGGTGAGCAGGAATACTTAAAATTTCCATCTGTGGTTTTATTACTCCTAATTATTATTTTCTTTGGAAAGCTTTCAGCCCTGCCTTTTCGCAAGGTGTCTGGCTTCCTCCCCCATGGTTAGGTCCCTACCCTTAGGACACGCAGAGGGGCTTGTTGCCAGCCACGGGGAGTGCTCACCCGGGGCGCTATGCTCTCCGCTCACCTGCGGTGTTGGTCATGGAACAACCATTCCGACCGCTTTTCACTTCCTCCCAGTAGTGAGAGTGTAAGGCGTCTACCCCACAGCCCCAGGTTCCATAAGATCCTCGTGGCTCATTGAGATGGACACCCTTTCCATCTTTGGCCACTTTTTAAACGAGTACTTGTTTTGAGACTCCGTGTGTATACTTTCTGTTATGTGCATCTGCAGGGTGTGTCTTATAAAAACTAAGGCCTTTCTCTCAAAACGTCTGTCACTGTGACTCTGTCATACCGATCATGCAACGAGAGTGGACAGTGGTGGCTGACGTCACGAGCCGGCTTCTGTGTGATCTCCGTGTGTGTCATCAGAAATCCTCACAGCGTAGGTCTGAAGAGGGGAGTCTAGCTGCTCCTGTTCACAGATGGGGAACCAGAGACACAGAGATTAGCCGGCGTGTCCACCACCGCTGTTCGTGAGTGCCGGCGTGGGGAGGGTGGTGGGGCCGCTTGGGGTCACCCTCTGCCTGTCGCTGCCAGAGCATGGCGCACCTGGCTGGGCTTTCTGTGCCAAGGGACATCTCAGCAGCCCGTTTGGTTCCCAGGTTAACCTCCCCCGCTCCCACCCCGCCCAAGAGCCCCAAGCACCATCTCTCTCATTTAGGCCCTTTTTAAAGAAAATTTCATATTCGTTTTGTTACTTACACTGATATAGTATTGGGTTGGCCAAAAAGTTCGTTCTGGCTTTTCCAAAACGAGATTTTTGGCCAAGCCAGTACTAACATGGTTGTACTTACTGTACAAGCCAGTCTTAACATGGTTGTAACAACAAATTAATACATTTCAGTACTCATGTAGCATTATGGAACCATGATAGTGGTTATTATCAGTGGGTCACTGTAATCTCAGATACGTTAAGGTAAACAAACACTTAAGTACACATATGTATTTGTATGTATAAATATGTATTATATTAGCATTACATAATTACATAGCTAATATATAAGGGACTTCCCAAGTGGTGCTGCTGCTGCTGCTGCTAAGTCATGTCAGTCGTGTCCGACTCTGTGCGACCCCATAGACGGAAGCCCACAGGCTCCCCTGTCCCTGGGATTCTCCAGGCAAGAACACTGGGATGGGTTGCCATTTCCTTCTCCAATGCATGAAAGTGAAAAGTGAGAGCGAAGTCACTCAGTCATCTCTGACTGTTCACGACCCCATGGACTGTAGCCTATGAGGCTCCTCTGTCCGTGGGATTTCCCATACAAGAGTACTGGAGTGGGGTGCCATTGCCTTCTCCGCTAGTGGTAAAGAATCTGCCTGCCAATGCAGGAGACCCAGGTTCAATCCCTGGGTCATGAAGATCCCCTGGAGAAGGAAATGGCAACCCATTCCAGGATTCTTGCCTGGAGAATCCTAAGAACGGAGAAGCCTGGCGGGCTACACTCCATGGGATTGCAAAGAGTTGGACACAGCTGAAGAGACTTAGCACAGCACAGCTCAAATATAATGTAAATACATATACAGCGTATATTACATTTATAGTATATGTAATCAATATTCTATATAACATATACTGATACGTAATTAACCTGTATGCAAAATTTAATTATTTTAATTAGACAAACGCATTTGATCGGCTTCTCTGGTTGCTCAGAGAGTAAAGAATCCGCTTGCAATATGGGAGACCTGGGTTCAATCCCTGGGTTGGGAAGATTCCCTGGAGGAGAGTATGGCAACCCACTCCAGTATGCTTGCTTGGAGAATCCCATGGACAGAGGAGCCTGGGGGGATAGAGTCCATGGGGTCGCAAAGAGTCGGACACGACTGAGTGACTAAGCACAGCCTAGCACATTTGATCAGCAATATATGATCCATGCAAATGTTAGCTCAAACTCTTTATTATTTAAAATTAAAAACTCAATTAAGGAGAAATTTAAATGGGGAACAAAAGAGAAATCTTCAAAAGAAAAAAAAAAGACTTTTTAGTAACTCAGCTTAGGAAGTAGATTTCCTGAATCTTTTGGAAAATAATGTGGTAAGTCATGGAACCATTCGGAGTCTGTTTTGAGGCTTTTATTCCCTTGAGCCATATTTACTGTCTCCCCCACTGCATGGTTTAGGTTTTAGTTTTTGCGAGTCTATGATAAAGATAATGAATAATGTCTTTTTCCTATTTCTGAGGCAAAAAATACCCCGTGTGGTTTCCGTGGCTCTGTGAGCAGCCCTGCCGGTGTTTTGCCCAGGACCGTGTACGTGAGTGTCAGGTGGCGTCCTGGGGGCTCATGAGAGCAAACAGCATTGGGATGTGTGGGAGATGATATTTTTGTTTTCCCGAAGTGACCACATTAGACTTGGATTCTCACCATCTCGAGTTTGCCCAGCCCTTCCCCCGCACTGAGTATTGATGCCAACAGTGAGCTTTTAACACGGTCGCCTCTCAGCAGTAAATCAGGAAACTAGTTTTTGCATGAGCCTCTGGAAACAGACTTCAAGTCTCTGGCATGGCTTTCAAAGTAAGCTTTGCTAAGCAATTATTGGGATGATTTTAGTTAATGTGAAAAAATTTACTCTTGTAAACAACAAGAGTTTATGCGAGTCTATGCAGGGATTCCTATTTTTAAAGACATCTCCCTCTTGGAAAATTGTTTTCATCCTTATGAACAAAGTTACACAAAATTTAGTGTAATTTTCAAGCATAAAAGGATTCATTTCTGCCATTTAATTACACCGTTGCTCACTTTATTTGTGTTTAATTATACCTAATCGAGCCCAGTGATGTTTGGCAGATATTAACAAGCTCTAGCTTGTCATTTTTCTTTAGAAAAACTCAACTGTGGGTTTTCACAAACCGAAAGTTTGTGGGGGTGGGGGATGCATCTTTGGGTCTTTGGTGTTGTTTTATTAAAGGAAATTAAAAAGCTGATTTCTAAACACTGGCCACATGAATCTAATTTGCCCTCCCATTTCTGTGCCCTAGATTTTCTCTATAAATAACTTCTTCTCCATCCAAGTTGAGCTTTTAAAGTTCAAAGAACCCAAGTTAATAGTCACTGGCCACACACATAAATAGTGCTTTCGACTCGAGCACCCAGAGTGTGTCTCCAGGACATTTCGTGGTCTGGGAGGATCTACCCTGTTGGGGGTGGGGGCCTGCTCCCCCAGCATGTAAGTGGGATCCACTTGTGTTTTGTTCAGTTCTGGGTTTGCAGAGGGAGGGAGGAGAGAAGGGGATCTGAGGACTGTTTACTTTGAGTCATTTTGCTACTGGAAAGCCACCAAATGTGGCTTAAAAATATTGGGCAGAGTGACAGAGCCATGGCCGCCGGCTCGGTCCAGCCTCCTGCTGCCTCGAAACCAAGACAAGGCAGCCGCTCCGTGCATTCCCGCCCTCCCGGGAGGAAGGCTTGGCCTTGCCGACCGGGAAATATTGCCATGACCTTTACAGGCTTGCTCCCTGGAGTTAAATAATAGCACCAGTAGTAGTAGTGGTAGTAATAATAATAATACACTTTAGGAAAATGCACAATATTTGTTCATCCATCTTAAACAGCAGGCAGTTCTTTATTACACACTGGCTTAACTACTGCTAAAGAAAAGTTACTCAGTGCCTCTTGTTGAGGATGGTGGAACAGGGATGACTCAGAACCTTTGCAGCAGGTGTGGGGTGCGCTGTGGTGGGATTTTACAGGGGGAGGGGGTCATCTCTGCATACATCCTGGAGAAGTGGGAATTCATAGCCGGGGAGCACTGTAGTCCGCCAGGCTCCTCTGCCCATGGGATTCTCCAGGCAAGAATACTGGAGTGGGTTACCATTCCCTTCTCCAGGGGGTCTGCCCAACTCAAGAATGAACACTTATCTCCAGCAGGTCATAATTTAAAAAATAAAGGCCATAATATTGTCTTGAAGCCTCCATGCATTTCTAGCATGGATATCAATGGGAGATGGTCCTCCATAAACAAAAGTGAAAGTGAAGGGAAACTCAGTCGTGTCCGACTATTTGTGAGCCCCTAGACTATACAGTCCATGGAATTCTCCAGGTCAGAATACTGGAGTGGGTAGCCTTTCCCATCTCCAGGGGATCTTCCTGACCCAGCAACCGAACCAGGGTCTCCTGCATTGAAGGCAGATTCTTTACCAGCTGAGCCACAAGGGAAGCCCAAGAACACTGGAGTGGGTAGCCTATCCCTTCTCCAGCGGGTCTTCCCAACCCAGGAACCGAACCAGGGTCTCCTGCATTTCAGGTGGATTCTTTACCAACTGAGCTAAAACATGTCACTAATTCTAGAGTCCAGGCTGGTGACTGACTCACTCTTCCCTTCCACATGACACCATGCCAGACACACACACACACACACACTCCTTCTAATAAAAGGGTCAGAGGGAGAATTCAGGGCCACCTGGGATGTGTCCGACAGAAGTTAAAGCAGTAAAAGGAACTTCTGTTCAGGAGCTTTTGCAGCAGAGACTTCAGCCTACAACGGGGTTCAGTTTCAAATCCAGGTGGACATGTGGGGGGCGAGCACCCAGGAGCAGGATGGGGATCGGGGTGGTAACTCCCGAAGAAGAAGCATCAGGGGGAGGCACATCCCAGCTAAACAGACAGGGGGATTCCTGCTGAAGGTGGGCAGACGATTAGACATCACCGGTGGGTGGGGAGGGTGGGGGGAGGGTGAGGAGAGCTGGTCAGATATGGAGAATAAGCATGTGTGGAGAATGGGAGACACCTGGGCTCTTCAAGACCAGACCTAAGAACAGGGCATAGTCGAGAAAGTGGCTCAGAGAAGCTTGTCCAGTTTGATCAAGTGGAGGGTCTGTCAAAGGTAAGACGAAGCAGATCCACCGTGGGCAGCCTGCTCCCTGCCTCCTCTCCAGAGACCCATCCATACTTCTTCTACTTCTGTACTCAAAGAAAGCACTCTACTAGAGAAATCACCCCCTACTAGCCCAGAGTCATGAGGGAAAACCCCAAAGATCGGATGCTATTTTGGTTAGATGCCCAAGTGTATCACGTGGTCCTCACCAGTGAATTTCACCCGGGGCAGAGAGGTTGCCCTTGGGATGCAGTGGTGAGACCTGTATCCTGAACACTGCCATCATGCCCCGAGACAGGCAGATGCACTCAAGTTGTACACACATGCATACACACAAGAAGGGTATGTCTGTGAGGTTTCCGCAAACCTGGCTGTAGTGTTTGTCTGGGGGTGGCGGGTAGGAAGTTACAAATGAAGGATGGGTTGTTTATTGAGCTTAATATGGAAGATTTCAAGGCACTTTAACCACTTTGTTTCACTGAATGAAATAAAAACATCAAAGTAGACATTTATAGTGGGATATAATTTAATATTTATGTGCTGTTTACTTTATAGCCTGGATTTCAACTAATTATGGCATCTGTCTGTTTATGGTGCTCTAGAAATACAACAAATCGGCTCTCAAAGTGGTTGCTGCCTTGGACGTTGTACAGTAATTCTTTTGCAAATAATTGCTCTGAATTTCTAGTTAATTCAAGATGTCTAGTTAATTCAGCGCATGAAATGGTCACTTCATACACTTAAGCTGTTATGAACTGCAAGCTGTGATGTCCTTCTTAAAAGTTTAAAAATAGTATTAAAATAGTATTGTTTTAAAAATGGCAAATAGAGAAATATATTTTAGAGAAAATATATACTTTAAAAAATTTTACTGAAGTATTACTGATTTACAATGTTGTGGTAATTTCTGCTGTGTAGCAAAGTGATTCAGGTATATGAGATATATTCATTATTTTTCGTATTCTTTCCTATTATGGTTTATCATAGGATACTGAGTATAGTTCCCTGTACTGCACAGTAGGACCTTGTTGTTTATACATCCTGTATATAACAGTTTGCATCTACTAACCCCAAACTCCCAGTCCAACCCTCCCCCCCTCCTCCACCTTGGCAGCCACACTTCTCTATGTCTGTGAGTGAGTCTTGTCTAACTCTTTGCGACCCCATGGACTATACAGTCCATGGAATTCTCCAGGCCAGAATACTGGAGTGGGTTGCCTTTCTTGTCTCCAGGGCATCTTCCCAACCCAGGGACCAAACCCAGGTCTCCTGCATTGCAGGTGGATTCATTACCAGCTGAGCCACAAGGGATGCCCAAGAATACTGGAGTGGGTAGCCTATCCCTTCTCCAGGGGATCTTCCCAACCCAGGAATTGAACCAGGGTCTCCTGCATTCCAAGAGGATTCCTTATCAGCTGAGCTATTTGAATAAAATTCACCCAAATAATCAATCTCTGTACAAGTATGACTCATGGTTCCTGCTCTATACATTTTGGTACTGTTTTATTATACTAATGATACAAAGCCTTACCTCAACCCCTCACCCAGTGCTACCCCAAACAAAATTGCTATTGCTGCCAGTAAAACATGTGAGCGCCAGGCAGAAATAGTGAGCCAGTATCCAGTTATTAAGGAAACCTATGATACAGTTGAAGCCCCACTTTTTTCTTTCTATATATGATTTGTCCCGTGTAGAATGAGCCAAAAAAAAAAAAAAATCATGAAATCCTTATTCTACAAAATCTAATGCCATGTAAATGACACACAGCGATATATGGCAAAAACTCTTTGGCCAAAACAGTCCTCATGTAGGATATACACTCTAGAATACAGCCCGGAATCAAAGAAGCACAAAGATTTCTCCGACAGTAAAGTTTATGTTCTTTCTCAAGAGAGATGGGACTATCAACAACCCTGTGTGTATTCTTTCAAGTCGGGTCATTTATCCAGTTTCTCGGGAATGGGGAGAGGAAGTGAGTGGCTGTGGACAGTGATGTCTGGCAGAAGGGAGGGAGAGCAGCTGACCGCCGGGCAAAGGCGTTAACACAGCCGCAGCGCTTGCAGACCCAGAGCTGCCTGGTTCTTTGTGCTATAGCGCAATGCAGCAGTGGATTCAACCAGGAAAGGTGAAATTCTATTTTGTGTACCCATTTTCAAAAGCAAGTAGTTAAGACTCATTTTAAACAGATTTTTATTCAGTAAAAATGTTTTAGATGAAAAGTGATGCTTTTGTTGTCATCGTTCAGTCTCTCAGTCGTGTCGACTCTTTGCGACCCCACGGACCACGGCACGCCAGGCTTCCCTGTCCTTCACCATCTCCTGGAGTTTGCGCAAACTCATGTCCATTGAATCGGTGATGCCGTCCAACCATCTCATCCTCTGTCGTCCTCTTCTCCTTTTGCCCTCAATCTTTCCTAGCATCAGGGTCTTTTCCAGTGAGTCAGCTCTTTGCATCAAGCGGCTAAAGTACTTCAAAGTGATGTTTGAAGTCACCTAAAAAACTGGGGTCTGCAGATCCCTTTGTTCCCCAGTGAGACTTTATTATACTGGAATCAAGAAAACTTGGACTATAGAGCATCCAGAATAATAAAAGCCATTGGTTATCCCTTCTTTGGCTGGATGCTAGTGCTTGATTTCTAGTTTGGAAGCTTTATATGTTTTCCAGTTTATTTATCAGAATAACCCTGTAGGGCCAGGTGATTATCCCCTCTCACAGATGAAGCATCTGAGGGTCAGAGAGTTGTAATTTGGCTGGCAAGTGGCCCATGTGTGTTTATCTCCAGCGTAGGAGAATACCCCCATTCTGCTGTATCAGCCTGGCCGGGAGAGCAGCGTTTCAGAGGTGTGCTGCGAGCTCACGGACCCCTACCTCTTTCCCTTTGTTTGCTTGTCTTCCTCTCCCTGCTTCTCCTTCCCCTCTTGTTAACCTGTATATGAGACCCATGCAGTCCAAGCCGCCTGCATCCAAGAGTGATTTTGCAGTTGTGGCGGCAGGGACCTTTGACGGGGATGCTGAGCTTGAGGCCCTGCCCCAGATGTCACATGCTTTGATCCTTGATGCTGGGGGGAAGGGGTGGGAGGTGCCCTTCTGTGCCAAATGAAAATCTTGGGATGCCCGGCTCTCTCTGCAGCTCACATGGTCCCAACGCAGATCACACTGAGAGGCGCAGCCCCCCAAATAGCAGGGGCTCCCCCCCACCCCACTGAGACCAAGCACACATCCCAAGAGCTCTCTAGATGTGCGTCTGTGTTGTTTTCCTGATTGCTACAGCTGCTTTCTGCACGAAAATCAAATCATTATGGAGTCACGAGAACTGAAAACACCTCATCATTCCACCCCCACAAAAGAAAGAATCCCTGTTAACAATTTTAAAGAGATTTCTAATTTGAGAATTGGGGCTTCCCTCGTGGCTCAGATGGTAAAGAATCTGCTTCAATGCGGAAGACCCCGGTTCCACCCTTCTCCTGCCCCACCCTGCCTTCGGGTCAGAGCTTTGTCCAGCTGGAGCCCTTGGGGTTGAGGAGGGGCTGACCTCCTGCTTTGTTTTCCTCCCCAGCTCTTTGCTGTGCTTGTTCAAGACACATCTGAAAAACCGACAGAGGAGCTGCAAGGGGAATGAAAGGGCCCCTCCTCCCAAATGTGCATGAGTTCATTAGTGGATTGAAGCCTTATGGCGAATACCCTTTATTGAGTTCCTTACTGAGTACAGGCAATACTATTCTTTGTATTGGTTTTTGTTTTTTAATTGAAGTGTAGTTGATTTACAACGTGTTAGTTTTGGGTGTACAGCAAAGAGATTCAGGCATACATATATACCTATTCTTTTTCAGATTCTTTCCCCGTTATAGATTATTACAAGATATTGTGTATAGTTCCCTGTGCTATATCGTAGAATCTGCTGTTTATCTATTTTATATACAGTAGTGTGTATCCGTTAATCCAAACCTTCAAAGTTGTCTCTCTCCTCCACCTCCCCCTTTGGTAACCATAAGTTTGTTTTCTATGTCTGTGAGTCTATGTCTGTTTTGTAATTAAGCTCATTTGTATATTTTTGTATGTGTGTCTGTTGATTTTGATTTAATTTTTAATTAGTTGTCTTTGTATATAAATATGGATGACAGAAAGTGAAGAGGAACTAAAAAGCCTCTTGATGAAAGTGAAAGAGGAGAGTGAAAAATTTGGCTTAAAGCTCAACATTCAGAAAACTAAGATCATGGCATTCAGTCCCATCACTTCATGGCAGATAGATGGGGAAACAGTGTCAGACTTTATTTATTTTGGGGGGCTCCAAAATCACTGCAGGTGGTGACTGCAGCCATGAAATTAAAAGACGCTTACTCCTTGGAAGAAAAGTTATGACCAACATAGATAGCATATCCAAAAGCAGAGACATTACTTTGCCAACAAAGGTCCGTCTAGTCAAGGCTATGGTTTTTCCTGTGGTCATGTATGGATGCGAGAGTTGGACTGTGAAGAAAGCTGAGTGCCGAAGAATTGATGCTTTTGAACTGTGGTGTTGGAGAAGACTCTTGAGAGTCCCTTGGACTGCAAGAAGATCCAACCAATCCATCCTAAAGGAGATCAGTCCTGGGTGTTCTTTGGAAGGAATGATGCTGAAGCTGAAACTCCAGTACTTTGGCCACCTGATGCGAAGAGTTGACTCATTGGAAAAGACTCTGATGCTGGGAGGGATTGGGGGCAGGGGGAAAAGGGGACGACAGAGGATGAGATGGCTGGATGGCATCACCAATTCGATGGACGTGAGTTTGAGTGAACTCCGGGAGTTGATGATGGACAGGGAGGCCTGGCGTGCTGCGATTCATGGGGTCGCAAGGAGTCAGACATAACTGAGCGACTGAACTGAGCTGAGCTGAATGGATGGAGAAATTAAATGTGTAAATGTTATGGAGAAATGAGGATTTTGACCTCCCTGGACCTGTGTTCTGGCTCCCATGGTTCCCAGAAGAGAGAGCTGAGGCTGTGAGGGGAGCCCTGACTCCCACTGCCCCTCTGGCTGCCCGTGGGCCCCTGGCACACCCTCGGGGAGGGCCACGTGGGCCCCTGGCACACCCTCGGTGTGAGGCTGTGTGTGCAGCTTATGAGCTGCTGCCTGATTTTCTTTTTAATGGCCAGTGTTCTATAGAACGGAGAAAGTGATGGCACCCCACTCCAGTATTCTTGCCTGGAAAATCCCATGGACAGAGGAGCCTGGGAGGCTGCAGTCCATGGAGTCGCGAAGAGTCGGACACGACTGAGCAACTTCACTTTCACTTCTCACTCTCATGCATTGGAGAAGGAAATGGCAACCCATTCCAATGTTCTTGCCTGTAGAATCCCGGGGACGGCGGAGCCTGGTGGGCTGCCGTCTATGGGGTCGCACAGAGTCGGACACGACTGAAGCGACTTAGCAGCAGCAGCAGTTCTATAGAAACCATCACATGGTCGGTTTAACTATGATATGTAACTCTTCAGACATCCTCCTGTGTACATGTCAGATAAACTGCCAGAAAGGCCCACAGTATAATAATAGGAAGTCTGGCTCTGGAACTAAATGGTATAGGTCTCGTACCTTATGCCCCAGCAGTTCTGCTCCAGGGTATACATATGAAAAAAACAAAAACACTAATTCAAAAAAATACATGCACTTCAGTGTTCATAGCAGTACCACTTAAAATAGCAAAGGTATGGAAGCAACCTAAGTGTCCATCAACAGAGGGATGGATAAGAAAGATGTTGTGTGTGTGTGTGTGTATATATATATATATGTATATATATATATAGTGTTCTTTTAGGTGTCATATAAGCATCTTCTATCAGACAGCAATAAATAGCCAGGGCTTCCCAGGTGGCACAGTGGTAAAGAACCTCCCTACCCATATAGGAGACGCAGGAGATGCAAGCTTGATCCCTGTGTCAGGAAGACCCCCTAGAGAAGAAAATAGCAACCCACTCCAGTATTCTTGCCTAGAGAATCCCATGGACAGAGGAGCCTGGTGGGCTATTAGTCTATGGGGTTGCAAAAGAGTCGGACTCAGTGTTTAAACGATGATAATAAACAGCTAAATATTTCAAGGCAGTTCACTGGATAGGTTTCTAGGCTTGTAAGCCTCTGACATTTCATATGCAGGTGTCCTTGAGTTCTAATACTTATCAAAGCACTTATTTTCTGCCTTGATAAGTGAGTGTGTGTCTGCCTGTTTCCCTGACTCCAGTTTCTGAGGACTCAGATGACCGGCCGAGTTAGAGAAGAAAGTGCCTGATTCCGCCCTAAGCCGGCGATAATTCAGCAGCGGGAGGCAGAGAGCCTTTCGTATTCAAATGCTCATGCTGCTCTGATAAAGTGGATGACAAAGTATACTGCTGGCCGTAAGAGAGATTATTAGCAGGGAGACACATGGGAACCACTGAAAGAGGGGCCTTTGTGTGCAGGGAGGCGGGCGCTGGGTAATTACCAGCCTGGTTCCGTATCTCGTCGTCCTCCTTTTTCATGCTCGCGGGGTCTGAATAGCTATCTCTTGTCTGTTCATCCCCACAGGAATGTGGCTTTGGCTACGGGGAGGACGCCCAGTGTGTGAAGTGCCGGCCGCACAGGTTCAAGGAGGACTGGGGCTCTCAGAAGTGCAAGCCGTGCCTGGACTGCGCCCTGCTGAGCCGCTTCCAGAAGGCCAACTGCTCAGCCACCAGCGATGCCGTCTGCGGGGACTGCCTGCCTGGGTACGTGGCCAGTCCTCCCCGGGAGATCAGGTCGTTATTCTGAGCAGGATTTTCTCTCTGGTTTCCTTCCAGACGCGGATGCCTGCTGACATCCACCCCAACAAGGTTGCCGAGGTTCAGGGCTTTTCTGTTTCCCGGGCCTCCCGCGCACCCTGCATGGTGACAGGCGGGGATTTAGGATCAAACAGATAAGCCAGTGACCAAGGCTCAGTGTCACAAAAATCTGCAGAGTCCCCACCGGTCAATAAGAAAGAAAAGGTGGACAAAGGGATAAAGAATAAGGCAGCTCACAAAAGAGGAAGTGCATGTGGCCTATGATGCTAAGAAGATGGCCATCCCATATGATCAGAGGAATGCAAATACCACCGTCCAGCCGGTCACTTCTGCAGTGTTTGTGGGGCAGCTGCCAGGTGTTGCTTTCGGGAGGAAGACAAAGACTGCCGCCCATGGGCAGCTTACATCCTAATACGGTTTGAAAGATACCTGCATAGTAAATAATAAGTTGTGCAGAAAGGTAGAAGGTGGTGATTCCTGGGGAAAACAGAAAGTCTTCGGTAGCTCAGGGGGCTGGGTGTGCCCCCCGGGGACAGAGAAGAAGGGCAGGTGGCAGGATCAGAGCGGGTCATCAGGCTGGCTGATGCTGAAAAGCTGAGGCCTCTGTGGACGCGGGCCCTAGGGGTGGACGTGTGTGCATTTCAGAAACGGCCAAGGTACAGGCAGGTCGGTGTAGGAGGCAACAGAGCGGGCTGGCGGGAGAGGCAGAAGGGGTACTAGGGGTGGACTCGTGTGATGCTGGAGACCTTAAATGTACACGTTGGAAAGGAACCCAGGCCGTGGACAGAAAGCAGACCACACCTGGGCCAGGTGGAGAGACAGAGCCCGGGAGGAGGGATTTTTAAAGTTTAAGTGCTTATAGGTAACAGTTGGCTGACCTGGCAGATAAAACAGGCAGCTGGAAGCCAGAGTGGTGATGAAGCTGGGACCCACTGGGGCCGAGTGGTGGTCTGTTAGAGAGCAAAGAGGCCTTGCTGCAGGAGGTAAGGCAGGGAAGAGACCAGGTGACTGCCAGGAGGATGTGCTTAATACAGAGCAGAGCCAAAGGAGAGACCAGGAATCCTGGAGCGTGCCCGGAACCCAGGTTTTACGGCAGAAGTGAATCGACCAGGGCCAGCAGCATCACGGGAGCAGCAGACGTGTATTGCTTAGTGGCTAAGCACTCTGTATCCTCTGAAGAAGGAAATGACAACTCACTCCAGTAACCTCGCCTGGAGAATCCCATGGACCGAGGAGCCTGGCGGGCTGCAGTCCATAGAGTTGCAAAAAAGTCAGACAGGACTGAAACAATTTAACACAGAGAAGCACTTTACATGAATTATTTTCTGTAATGTTCACAGTGTTTTAAAAATGAAGAAACTGAGCTTTGTCATTAAGGTTATTCAGGCAAGACTGCACAGACAGTATGAGGTACAACTTGGAGCCATGTCCAGGACTCTGCTGCCAGAATCCACGCTCCAAGTCATGACAGATGCAGGGCCCTCACTGCACTTGACCAGCATGTGCCCGCAAGACCAGGCATTTGACAGATGCCGGGTGCTTGTCCTGGGGCTTGTACTGAAGCCAGAAGACAGCTAAAACTCTGGGCCCAAAGGAATAGCAGAAAATAGCCTTATGAGTCATGTCCTCATGCAAAAACTTACCACCCAAACAGATGCAAAATGTAGTGGTCTTACACCAACAGCACAACAACCAAAGGGAAAATAGCTGTATTGGACTTCATCAAAATTAAAATCTTTTGTGCTTCAAAGGATACTGTCAAGAAAATGAAAGACAACCTCCCAGAATTAGTACTATTCATAAATCATATATGTGATAAGGAACTATCTTATCTAGAATATATAAAGAGCTCTTACAACTCAATAACAAAAAGACAAGTAACCCAATTAAATTATGGGCAAAGGATATGAATAGACATTTCTGCAAATAAGATACACAGATGATACTCATGAGTGAGCTCGTGAAAAGATACTCAACATCAGTCATCAGGGAAATGCAGAAAAATACCCCTGCATATACTTCACATCCATGAGGATCAGTTCATTTCAGTCTCTCAGTTGTGTCCAACTCTTTACCAGCCCATGAACTGCAACACACCAGGCATCCCTGTCCATCACCAACTCCCAGAGTTTACCCAAACTCATGTCCATTGAGTTGGTGATGCCATCTAACCATCTCATCCTCTGTTGTCCTCTTCTCCTCCTGCCCTGAATCTTTCCCAGCATCAGGGTCTTTTCCAATGAGTCAGCTCTTTGCATCAGGTGGCCAAAGTATTGGCGTTTCAGCTTTAAAATCAATCCTTCCAATGAACACCCAGGGCTGATCTCCTTTAGGATGGACTGGTTGGATCTCCTTACAGTCCAAAAGACTCTCAAGAGTCTTCTCCAACACCACAGTTCAAAAGCATCAATTCTTCAGCGCTCAGCTTTCTTCACAATCCAACGCTTGCATCCATACATGACCACTGGAAAAACCATAGCCTTGACTACATGGACCTTTGTTGGCAAAGTAATGTCTCTGCTTTTTAATATGCTGTCTAGGTTGGTCATAGCTTTCCTTCAAATGATCAAGCATGTTTTAATTTCATGGCTGCAGTTACCATCTGCAGTGATTTTGGAGTCCCCCAAAAATAAAGTCTGACACTGTTTCCCCATCTATTTGCCATGAAGTGATGGGACTGGATGCCATGATCTTAGTTTTCTGAATGTTGAGCTTGAAGCCAAGTTTTTCACTCTCCTCTTTCACTTTCATCAAGAGGCTCTTTATTTCTTTTTCACTTTCTGCCATAAGGGTGATGTCATCTGCGTATCTGAGGTTATTGATATTTCTCCCAGCAATCTTGATTCCAGCTTGTGCTTCCTCCAGCCCAGCGTTTCTCATGATGTACTCTGCATATAAGTTAAATAAGCAGGGTAACAGTATACAGCCTCGATGTACTCCTTTTCTTACTGGAACCAGTCTGTTGTTCCATGTCCAGTTCTATGTGTTGCTTCCTGACCTACACACAGGTTTCTCAAGAGGCAGGTCAGGTGGTCTGGTATTCCCATCTCTTTCAGAATTTTCCAGTTTATTGTAATCCACACAGTCAAAGGCTTTGGCATAGTCAATAAAGCAGAAATAGATGGTTTTTTGGAACTCTCTTACTTTTTTGATGATCCAACGGATGTTGGCAATTTGATCTCTGGTTCCTCTGCCTTTTCTAAAACCAGCTTGAACATCTGGAAGTTCACAGTTCACGTATTGCTGAAGCTGGCTTGGAGAATTTTGAGCATTACTTTACTAGTGTGTGAGATGAGTGCAATTGTGTGATAGTTGGAGCATTCTTTTGCATTGCCTTTCTTTGGAATTGGAATGAAAACGGACCTTTTCCAGTCCTGTGGCCACTGCTGAGTTTTCCAAATTTGCCGGCATATTGAGTGCAGCACTTTCACAGCATCATCTTTCAGGATTTGAAATAGCTTGACTGGAATTCCATCACCTCCACTAGCTTTGTTCGTAGTGATGCTTCTTAAAGCCCACTTGACTTCACATTCCAGGATGTCTGGCTCTAGGTGAGTGATCACACCATCATGACTGTCTTGGTCGGGAAGATCTTTTTTGTACAGTTCTTCTGTATATTCTTGCCTCTGTGTCCATAAGGATGGCTATAGCCAAAAGACAGACAATAGCAGGTATTGGTGAGGACTGGAGAAATTTGGAATGTAAAATGGTGCAGCTGCTTTGGAAAATAGTGTGGAAGATCCTCAACAAGTTACAGATTGAGTTTCCTTGCAACCCAGCAGTTCTGCCCTTGGGTATATAACCAGGGGAATTGAGAACGTGCCACACAAAAACTTGTACACAGCTGTTCACAGCACTATACGTAATAGTAAAATGTAGAAGGACTGAAGGACCCAAATGTCCTTCAGCTGATCAATGGATCAACAAAATGGAGTGTAATTAACGAATTAATGACAGAATGCTGTTCGGCAGTAAAAGGAATGAATTACCGATACAGGTGACAACGTGGGTGAACCTAGAAAGCATGATGTGAAGTGAAAGAAACCAATCACAAAAGACCCCGTTCTGTGTGGTTCCATGTGTATGAGATGTCCAGACGTGGCAGATCTAAAGAACAGAAAGTAAATTAGTGGCTATCGAGGGCTAGTGGCTGGGGAAGATTGAGAAGAATGAGCAGGGTTTCTTTTCTAGAGTGATGAAGATATTCTAAAATAGTTGGTTCTGCTGTAACACGGAATGTGTCAATGAATGCTCTGTGAATGTGTCAATACTAAAGATTGTTTACTTTAAAGGGATGGAATGCATGGTATGTGAATTATATCTCAAAAATCTACTATGTTTTTTAATTAATTTTTATTTCTTGACTGTGCTGCACAGCATGTGAGAGCTGTTCCTGACCAGGGATCGAACCCATGCCCCTGCATTGGAGGTGCAGAGCCTTAACTGCTGGACCACCAGGGATGTCCCTAGTCTGTTATTAAAAAAAAAAAAAAAGGGAATGTAATCTCAGAAGGCGCTGATGCCTGTTGAGTATCATTATGCCGAGTTTTGACCTTGTGCAAATCTAATGCAGGGATAGAAACTGAACACCTGTCTTATCTCTGTTCCTGTCCTAACAAAACCGAGTCTGTGCGCCTCTGCCCTCTTTACTGGGGTCGGGCGTGGGGGCAGGGGGAAGAGGAGTCCCCGGGGGCTGCCGCCCAAGGTGGGCAGTGCCTGGAGACCCACAGCTTGCTGTTTGTGGGACTGGGGGGACCCCAGGTGTGAGCTGCTGGACCGTGAGAGGATCCAGCCACCCCCAGCCCCCTCCCAGACACTCTTTTTCATGTTCCACCAAATTTGCTGTCACCTGAACCCACAGCTTTAGTTTCCACAATGTTTGCTCATCCTGTAAATAAATGCTTCCATGCAGCAAGGTTAGAAATGAGTAGATATTTGAATAGTGTTTCATAGTTTGTTTATATGATTAGTTTAAAATTGCATCCTTTCTAAGCCAGCATGAAGGTATGGGGCAGGCAACAATTACAGAGTGACTTGTACACAGGTCTTCCTGGGTGTGTTCAAAGTGCTCACCCAGCTTGAATGTGTTTGTGTGAAAGAGGCAAATAGTTCACACGTGCTCTACAGACCGGAAAGTTGAGGCGCAAAGAAAATAAACAGGGACGTCCCTGGTGGTCCAGTGGCGAAGACTCTGTGCTTCCAATGCAGGAGGCCTGGGTTTGATCCATGGTCAGGGAACCAGATCCCACATGCTACAACTGAGATACGGTGTACTCAAATAAATAAGTAAGTATTTTTTAAAAAAGAAAGAAAATAAATGAATTGCATATTGCCTCCAGAAAAATGCCAAGATCAGGCACAAGGTGGGCATTTTTATTCCTGCTGCCACGCCCGGCTTCTGCAGCCATGGTCTTACTGGAATAAGGACCTGACCATGGGCTTGGCCCCTCTGAACCCTGGGGTGGAGTCTGTCCTCCGGGCTACAGTTTGACCGACCAGGCAAAGTTAGTGCCCTTGTTCCCAAGTATGGTCATGGCTTCCAGCCAGTTGCTTAACTTCTCTGACATCAATTCTTCTCACCTGTGAAAATATCACCCATCTAATAGAGACTTCCCTGGTGATTCAGTGGTTAAGGCTTCACCTTCTACTGCAGGATTCAGTCCCTGGTCAGGGAACTGAAATCCCACAGGCCTTGTGACCAAAAAACCAAAACATGAAATAGAAGCAATATTGTGATGAATTCAACAAAGACATAAAAAATCTCTAAGATAAATAAGTCAATTATGTAAAAATCAAGGCTATGGTTTTTCCAGTGGTCACGTATGGATGTGAGAGTTGGACTGTGAAGAAGGCTGAGTGCCGAAGAATTGATGCTTTTGAACTGTGGTGTTGGAGAAGACTCTTGAGAGTCTCTTGGACTGCAAGGAGATCCAACCAGTCCATTCTGAAGGAGATCAGCCCTGGGATTTCTTTGGAGGGAATGATGCTAAAGCTGAAACTCCAGTACTTTGGCCACCTCATGTGAAGAGTTGACTCATTGGAAAAGACTCTGGTGCTGGGAGGGAGTGGAGACAGGAGGAGAAGGGGACGACAGAGGATGAGTTGGCTGGATGGCATCACTGACTCGATGGACATGAGTCTGAGTGAACTCCGATGATGGACAGGAAGGCCAGGCGTGCTGCAATTAATGGGGTCGCAAAGAGTCGGACACGACCGAGCGACTGAACTGAACTGATGCATATATCATGTAGTAATGCTACCAACCTGTAGCACTGTTGGAAGGGTTAAGAATAGAACTCATGTCCAGAGGCTAGCAGAGTGCCTAGGGCACAGTAAGCACTAAATACATCATAGACATTACTGTCAGTTAATGTGCGGGGCCTGTGAAAGCTTTGCAAAAGGGGCCACACGGCCTCTGGCCCCAGCCCCACCCGCCTTTCTCTGCTGAGGGAGCCTGGGGTCCTGCCCTGGAACCCACGTGGCCAGTTCTTTGCTGCTTTTAGTAACCAGGATGGCTGACATTTTCCAAGCACACTGTATGGATTCGATGATTTAAGTGCCAAACCACTCTGTGAAGAAGGGATTAGCATCACCCCTTCCTCGCAAACGACATTTTTGTTGTTTTTCTTGTTCAGTCCCTTAGTCGTGTCTGACTCTTTGTGGCCCCATAGACTGCAGCACTCCAGGCTCCCCTGTCCTTCTCAAACCCATGTCCATTGTGTCGGTGATGCCATCCAACCATCTCATCCTCTGTTGTCCCCTTCTCCTCCTGCCTTCAATCTTTTCCAGCATAAGAGTCTTTTCCAATGAGTCAGCTCTTTGCATCAGGTGGCCAACTTGCTGGAGCTTCAGCATCAGTTCTTCCAATGAATATTCAGGGTTGATTTCCTTTAGGATTGACTGATTTGATCTCCTTGCAGTCCAAGGGACTCTTGAGAGTCTTCTCCAACCCCATGATACAAAAGCAGCAATTCTACAGTGCTCAGCCTTCTTTATGTTCCAACTCTCTCATCTGTAGATGACTAATGGAAAAACCATACTTTAGGAGTTATTTAAATACTCTGGATATCAACCCCTTATCAGATATATGATTTGCAAATAAATTTTCCCATAGTATAGGTTGCCTTTTCATTCTTTTCATTGTCTCAATCGTTTTTAACTTCCGAAAAAACTGTTACTAAAATTCAAAAGTTTTTTTTTTTCTGGTTGTGACATTTTTAACCACTTTGTTGAGGTATGATAGACTAAAGCTGTACATATCTATTGTATACCACTCCATGAGTTTGTTAATAAGTACATATCACATTGATAGTATCCTATGATACACAAAAGTCTCAGATTTAATATACTCCCTGTCTATTTTTGCTTTTGTTGCCTATTTATTATATGCCTTTTGATGTCGTATCCAAGAAACCATTACCAGATGTTGTCATGAAACTTCTCCTGTATTTTCTTCTAGGAATTTACAGTCTGGGGGTCTTATGTTTAGGTCTTTAATTCATTTTGAATTAATTTTTTATTTGAGGTAGGATCAGGATCCAGCTTCAGTTTTTTGAATGTGGCAATCTAGTTTCCCAGCACCTTTTGTTGAAGAGACTGTCCCAGAGCCATTAATTAGACCAAATGTTCAGACTCATCCAGTACTTTCTCAGCCTTCCATTTTCAACTGTAAAGATCTGCTTAAATGATTGTAATATGGTGACTTTCCACCACAATTTAATAAAAAAATATTTCTTTTGGAATTTATAAAGTACAAATCAAAGGACAAAGTTGGAGGAGTCACATTTCCTGATATCAGAACACATTACAAACTCCAGTTTTCAGTACAGTGTGATGCTGGCATAAATGCAGACATACAGAACAGAACAGAGAGCCCAGAAGTGAACCCGCACATGCGTGGTCAGACGATTTTCTGCAAGCTTCTACAAGGAAGTGTGACTCCTCCAACTTTGTTCTTTGACTTTTACCTTATAAATTCCAAAAGAAATATTTGTTATCAAATTGTGGTGGAAAGTCACCATATTACGATCATTTAAGCAGATCTTCACAATCAATTAAAAATGGAAGGTTGAGCAAGTACTGGATGAATCTGAACATTTGGTCTGATTATCTACTTTTAATGCAGATTTTGCTTCAACCACAAATCATGCAGATTTGCTAAATAATTCAATTCCACAAAATAATTGCATCTACCTGTCTTTATAAACTTGATCTGTAGTTTATTCTCCATATCACTATTTTTGTCATGGAAAAGTCAAAAAATGCATGTGTCTATAATACATATATCATGTATACATATGTATGTATATAAAAATCACTGGAATCCCCACCATTTAGAAATAATCACTATTAATATTTGGTGTACAATATACCAAGCTATTTACAATGCACCTTTACACACATAAATGTCTTTAGCTGCACTGATAAATAAATAATCTGAAAGAATCTATACCAAAGTGTGTGTTTGTGCAAATTGGAATTATATTATTCACAATTCATTTTCAGTTAATGGTATTTCATGAATTAGAAAAAAAAAAAAAAAAAGGTACGTAGACCTGCATTGTGGTTTCTAAAGGCCCCTTCGTATTCCACAGCCTTGGGTCCACCACAGCTGAGGTCACATCTGCTGTTGGGTATGGGCCAGGCCTCTTGGGTTTTTTTCTTTTATAAGCAATGCTGTGGTTTCTCTATTTACATCCAATTTCCCCCACTTGATTATTTTTTGAGGATAAATTTTAAAACATGAGATTACTGGATAGGATGTAAACTGTTCTATTGAGTTCTGATGGCCTGTTGTTAAATTGCCCTGTAAAGCAGCGGTTTGTATTCCCACTGCACACGTGTGCCCATTTGCCTAGGTGCGTGCCAACAGCTTCCCAATTTTCTAATTCAAAACAGTATATTTTCATTGCAATTTGCATTTGCTTGTTAGTAATGAGGTTAAAGATTTTAATGTTAAAATTTTTTAAAGTTCTTAATTTCATCATCTTTTCCCTGTTAGCTCAGTTGGTAAAGAATCCCCTGCAATGCAGGAAACCTTGGTTTGATTCCTGGGTCAGGAAGACCCGCTGGAGAAGGGATAGGCTACCCACTCCAATATTCTTGGGCTTTCCTTATGGCTCAGCTGGTGAAGAATCTGCCTGCAATGCAGGAGACCTGGGTTCAATCCCTGGGTTGGGAAGACCCCCTGGAGAAGAGAAAGGCTCCCCACTCCAGTATACTGGCTTGGAAAATTCCATGGACTGTATAGTCCATGGGGTCGCAAAGAGTCTGACGCAACTGAGTGACTTTTTAAATTATGAAATTTTAAATATGATGTGTCCTTTGGAACGTTAATGTTCTTTGCATGTTTTTCAGTTGCCATATTTACTTTTATAAAAATTTATTTTTTTTTATTTTTGGCTGCACTTGGTCTTTGTTGCTGTGTGCAGGCTGTCTCTAGTTTCGACAAGTGTTAATAGTTGTAGCCCTGGGGCTTTGGTGCTCCGAAGCATGTGGGATCTTGCCAGAGCAGGGATCAAACCCGTGTCTCCTGCATTGGCAGGCATATTTTTAACCACTAGACCATCAGAGATGTCCCATGTTTACTTTCATCATAATGATTTTTAAGTTAAGTTATAGACAACACTGTGATTAGAATTATTTTCCAATTTTCTTCTGCCCACTAATTATGTTGACGGTTTGTTTTTGCTCTTCAGATGTCTCTAGTATTTGTGCATGCATGTGTGTGTGAGTGTATTTATGTGTGTGTGTGTGTGTTCACAACTGTTAATCTCTTCTATTCTGGTTCCTGGATTTCTTGTCATTCCTAGAAAGATGTCCCCGTATCAAGATTGTACAAGTATCTGCCTATATTTTCCTGGTGTTCTTATGGTTTGCGTGGCATTTTGGTTTCTGAATTTCAAAGGTTAAAAACTAGCACTGCATAAGGTATTTTGTCATTTAAATAACAATAGAAATGTCCAGATTTAATATTCCCTCTTGGCACTCCCCCCCACACACCTCAATGTACAAAAGTGGGGCTGGGAAGAATCTACAAAGTTACATTTAGTGAATTGTCATTTCTTAAGTGTCCACTGCATGCTCAGAGTGCTTTCTAGAGTTGTGCCTGCCTAAAATATACTGTTACCTTTAAGCCTTTGAGAACCTTTTTTGAACAGAGAGCTGGTAATGGAGACTGGCAGTAATTTATGACAGAAATCTGTTTGCTGCATCTGTGAACTGAGATGAAAAAAGCAACACAAAGATTATTCTCCTTTCTCTTCTAGGTTTTACAGAAAGACAAAACTTGTTGGTTTTCAAGACATGGAGTGTGTGCCTTGTGGAGACCTTGTGTGTGTGTGTGTTCACAACTGTTAATCTCTTCTATTCTGGTTCCTGGATTTCTTGTCATTCCTAGAAAGATGTCCCCGTATCAAGATTGTACAAGTATCTGCCTATATTTTCCTGGTGTTCTTATGGTTTGCGTGGCATTTTGGTTTCTGAATTTCAAAGGTTAAAAACTAGCACTGCATAAGGTATTTTGTCATTTAAATAACAATAGAAATGTCCAGATTTAATATTCCCTCTTGGCACTCCCCCCCACACACCTCAATGTACAAAAGTGGGGCTGGGAAGAATCTACAAAGTTACATTTAGTGAATTGTCATTTCTTAAGTGTCCACTGCATGCTCAGAGTGCTTTCTAGAGTTGTGCCTGCCTAAAATATACTGTTACCTTTAAGCCTTTGAGAACCTTTTTTGAACAGAGAGCTGGTAATGGAGACTGGCAGTAATTTATGACAGAAATCTGTTTGCTGCATCTGTGAACTGAGATGAAAAAAGCAACACAAAGATTATTCTCCTTTCTCTTCTAGGTTTTACAGAAAGACAAAACTTGTTGGTTTTCAAGACATGGAGTGTGTGCCTTGTGGAGACCCTCCGCCCCCCTATGAGCCGCACTGTGAGTCATGCCCTGCACACAGAGAGGGGCTCTGGGCCTTTGTAAGAGCTTCCTCCAGTTGGCAGATGGAACACAGTCTCTCTCTACTGCTGGCTTAGAGGGTACAGTCTTTTGTCAGGGGTCCAGCAGGACAGAAAGCCCTTTTGTTGTGTGTCTCAGTCAGCAAACTGCGTCCACTGATTGGAACCTCGAAGGGAAATACAGACATGTTGCTACTCCGGTTCCCTCCAGACTCTTATCTTTCAGTCTAGATGATGACTCGGGCAACTCCAATTAACTAGGGGTCCAGATTCTGCCTGATGTGTCCTGTTTTGGGGCTGTGGCCCCCTGAGTCTGTGTGTTTCCCTTCCTGGTCCCCAGACCATGGACAGAGGAGCCTGGTGGCTACAGTCCACGGGGGTGCAAAACAACAAGAGAAAACTGGTTTGCATGTTGGTAGAGAGAAAACTGTGCCTTCTCTGTTTGTATTAACGAGTTAAACTTTCTGACCATGTTGTTTCTTAGATATAAAAGGTATTTGTTACATGTTATCAACGTGCCTTGATTTTGATTAGGAAAGAGAGGTTGCTGACTCGTCTTAATCCTAAATATAAATCTGGCCAGTGAAAACCCCTCTGAGAGATGGTGAAGGACAGGGAAGCCTGGTGTGCTGCAGGCCATGGGGTTGCAAAGAGTCAGATATGACTGAGTGACTGAACAACAGCAATGAAAACCCACTAACAAGGGGCCAGGAGAGGAGTCAGGGTGGGCGCCCCGCCATCCCCCAGGTGTGCTCGGGGTGGGCTTGTCTGTGCTGAGGAGGGCTTTCCTGAGCTGGGGGAGCAGCAAGGGGGACGGAGGAGGACACTGTGCTCGAATGGGTGTTGCTCTTTCCTTTCAGGGAGCATGACATAGACATTTATTTATTTAGGGATTCAGTTCAGTGCCCTGCTGTGTCTGTGCAGTCCCCAGCCGCCCAGTCGATCCTCTGTTGGCTGATGTCATCCACTCCATGTTGACTTTTTCTTGTATTATTTGCTTTACTGTTCATCATCTAAGGAAAACTCTGAAAGTCCAGCTCAGGAGAGGTGCTGAGTCTATTTTTGCTACATAGCTCAGAAAAGGACATGTCCTCTTGCCAGTTAGAATGGCACAGCTACCAAGTAAAGTGGGTCAGACAGAGAAGAAGAATTATCATATAACATCCTTTATATGCAAAAGCTAAAGAGAAATGACACAAATGAACTTATTACAAAATAGAAACAGACTCACAGAGAATGAGTTTACAGTTGCCGGGCGTGGGTGAGAGGATGGGAAGAAGGGATCATTAGGGAGTTTGGGATGGACGTGAACACACATGGGCCTTGGTGGCCCTACTGTGTAGCACATGGAACTCTGCCCAATGTTAATATGGCAGCCTGGATGAGAGGGGAGTTTGGGGGAGAATGGACACATGCGTATGTGTGGCTGAGTCCCTTTGCTGTCCACCTGAAACTATCACAACACTGTTAACTGGCTAAACCCCAATATAAAATTAAAAGTCAAAATGAGGCAGCAGCCTAGTCTTGCCTATGGCTCAGCTCAGCCATCATTTTGTCCAGAAGGCAAAGATTATCCCCTTCAACCAAAACTATCAGAAAAAGAGTTAGTGAAGAAATTGATATTGCTCATAGAGTTAGAAAGGACTAGGTTTTTTTGTTTTTTGTTTTTTTTCCTTTAATTTATTGGGCTTAAATTTAATGTGATCTAGTCATATTTGATGGAGAAGGAAATGGCAACCCACTCCAGTGTTCTTGCCTGGAGAATCCCAGGGACGGGAGATCCTGGTGGGCTGCCGTCTATGGGGTCACACAGAGTCGGACACGACTGAAGTGACTTAGCAGCAGCAGCAGCAGTCATATTTGAGGCACTGGGGTTGTTTGCCTTTGGGGAATCTGGCTAAGCTTGGACATCATAAATTAGCTTTTAAGCATAGATTTCACATTTAACTTTTAATGTCTTGTAAAGCCCTAAGTAAGTGATCATTTGAAAAGAAAATTGGCTATTTATATATATATAAAATATTTTTCCAGTATGAGACTTTTTAGAAAGCAAAGAAAAAAATAAATATTTTTTCCGAGCCAGAAATGCAGTGCACACAGCTAATAGCTTTTTGAATTGTGAAACAGCTGTCTGGTGGTCTTTAGTGAGCCTTAATCCTTATCTCTTTAAAGGAATATTTGCTGCATTTGGCACAGTTCTTGGGAATAATTCCAGAACGCGGCTAATCTCTTCAAAAGAGTTCTCGAGGTCTTTGGGGAAAATTATGTAAGGCGCCTTGTGTTTTCGTTTCTCCTGCTTCAGGCTTTTGCACTCATCCACAAACAACTGCTGCTTTAGTGACTCTCCCAGAGGCGTTCCTGTGTTATTTAGACTCAAAGCGCGAAGGTGGTGGCCTCTGGGAAGCTCCCCTCAGAGACAGGCTTCGTTTCAGGGAGGCATGCGGTGGTGGGAGACTGGACTCCCCAGACCAGGAGCAGCCCCTGCTCGAGACCCCAGGTATCCCTGGGGTCTGGGGACCGCTGCCCCCGCAGCAGGAGGTTCCCTGTGGCTACTCTCTCAGCCTGCAGGCTCCGCTTAGGCCTCCTGGCCTCCCCACGCTCTCAGCGGGCTCCTGGGGTGTGCGCTTGCCCCTTCAGACTCCTGAAGGAGAGAATCTGGCAGGTGCAGGTGAACACCATCGTCCTGGGAGCTCCACCTTTCCCACTTACCCGCTGAACAAATACTTGGGTGTCTATGAGGTACGCACCCACCGTGGGGCAGACATGGGCACAGCCCTTCCCTTCATGGAGCTCACGGTGCAGGGGGCGAGCTGTCAGGCCACTCAGACGCCGCACACCTGGACGCAACTGGTGATGGTCAGTCCCGCCTGGGAGGACCCTCGGCTCTAAGGTGATGGTGCAGGAGCCGCAGGGAGAGTGGCCCCAGCTGTGACCCAGGGGTCAGCCAGGGGAGGGCGAGCCCGAGGACGGGGACGCCAGGAAGGAGAGTGTTCCGTGGCGTGGGGTGCTGACTGTGGTCCAGCCAGCCAACACTGGCAGTGCCTGTGGACTTGGTCCCTGGGAAGCCTTTGGTGGCTGTTTCAATGAATGATGGAAACGGGGCCCAGGTGACGGGGAAGTAGGAGGCAGTACAAGGGAAGGAGGGAGCTGACGGTAGGTCACTCGGTCCAGAGCCTGCCTCCACAGTGACCGTGGGGAGCATAGTTGGGAGTGGGGGCATGTCTCCTCCTCAGGGGAGAGGCACGCCTGTCTGTTTGCAGGTTAAAGGGAACGATCCAGTTGAGACAGGCTGACTGTTTTATCTGAGAGGACAAGAGAATGGTGTCACGTAAGGTCTGTTGAAGGATCCAGAGAAGGGTTGCCCTCTGGTGGAGGCGGTGCCAGGCTCTATGCTGTAACCAGGGCAGGGGCAGGCGAAAACCCGGGCATGTGCATCTAGTGGCCGGCAAGGGGCTCCTGCGAGGCTGTGTGTGTGTGTGTGTGTGTGTGTGTGTGTGTAGCATGAAGCACCACTCTCCCGGGTGAGACTGGACCCAGGCCCACAGAGGCTGGGCCAGCACGGACGTCTGAGGTTCCATCATCGAGAGTGGAGGGGACAGGGGAGGAAACAGTGGGCTCCCGGGAGCACCAAGGGTCCAGCTGGGTCAGTGGTCATGGTGAGCCTTGTTTCCATCTCCTGTGATGTCTGCAGGGGCCTCTGTGCCATAAGACGCACCTAAACTGTGCCTGAAATGTGCAGCTTATGGTTGTTGCTGTTGTTCAGCTGCTCAGTCGTGTCCTATTCTTTGCAACCCTGTGGACTACAGCACGCCAGACTTCCCTGTCCTTCACCATCTCCCGGAGCTTGCTCAAACTCATGTTCACTGAGTCGGTGACGCCATCCAACCATCTCATCCTCTGTCATCCCCTTCTCCTCCCACCTTCAACCTTTTCCAGCATCAGGGTCTTTTCCAGTGAGTTGGCTGTTTGCATCAGGTGGCCCAAGTATTGGAGCTTCAGCTTCAGCATCAGTCCTTCCAGTGAATATTCAGGGTTGATTTCCTTTAGGATTGACTGGCTTGCAACAAAGTCCTTTAAAAGGATGACTGTGTTAATAACACGAGAGTAATTTTAAAAGAATATAAATACATTTTATTTAAAAAAGTTTTTATTGGAAGCTAATTGTTTTACAGTGTTAATAAGATTGTCTCTGCCATACATAAACTCAGATCATTCATAGTTATATATATGTGTGTGTGTGTGTATATATAAATCCCCCACTTGGGGCTTCCTCCCCTCACCCTGTTCCACCACTCTGGGTCATAACGGAGCGCCAGGCTGGGCTCACTGTGTTATACAGCAGCCTCCAGCTAGGTAGCTCTTTTTTATATGGTAGTGTTTTTATGTTGGGCTTCCCTGGTGGTGCCACTGGTAAAGACCCCACCTGCCAATGCAGGAGATGTAAGAGATAAAGGTTTGATCCTGGGTCGGGAAGATCCCTCGGAGGAGGGCGTGGCAACCCACTCCAGTATTCTTGCCTGGAGAATCCCATGGACAGAGGAGCCTGGCAGGCTGCAGTCCATACGGTCACAAAGAGTCTGACACAACTGAAGCGACTTAGCGTGCACACACGCCGTCTTGAGAAAGGACTCAGGACTGACCAGGGCTGTGGGGTTTAGCAGAGGCCGTGGCTCAGAGACCAGCAGTGAGTGTGGGAACCTGGACGGGGCATAAGGAGAGGCGGAGGGAGCTTCGGCCGTCTGTTCTCCGCAGCTCAGATTTGTGACCAAGAGTGTCTCGGTGCCAGTTTCTCTCTCTGAAGCATGTACCTGCATTCCTTATAAACTGATCTAGAAAACTAGAAGGAAGTTTCTATCCAACCGCCTGCCTTCCGACTGTATATATTGGCCCAGTCTTAAGTCCTCAGACGCTGGCGTCCAAAAGCAGCCGAGGGTGGGGCACAGCCTGGAACCAGCGAGAAGTCTGGGCACCCTTTCCTCTGCCCCATGGCCCAAAGCACCGCGCCCGCAGCCCAGCCAACACGAGGCTTTAAGCTCCCCTGCCTCTGAAGAATGGTGGGTGTGTGAACCTTCATTCACGCCCAGCCTCTGCCTTGGACCGCAGATGTCACCTTGGGCAAGTCAGCTCACCACTTAGAGCCTCCCCTTGCCCCTTGGGAAATAGGGATAACCGTGCCATGTTGGCAGAGGGGAGATAGACACAAACGGGATCACGTCCAGGAGCGCCAGCCTTCTTCCCAAAGATGACTGCACCTGGCCTGCCATGCCGCGGCCCCACCCGTCCAGGTGTGCTCTGCGTGGGAGGTGGCGGCTGGGAGCTGCCCTATGCGGGGAGGGTCCCAGATGCAGCTGGCTTCGGTCCTCCCCCAGCCCGGGGGGGCGGGGGGTGGGGGGTTGAGGGTTACCTGGATGGGGCTGCAGAGGACTTCTGTGCTTGGTGACCCGGATGGCCAGAACACCAGGCCGCCCGCTTTCCTCTGCCCCTTGGCCCAAAGCCCTACGCCCGCTGCCCAACCAGCTCAAGCTCTAAGCTCCCCTCCCTCAAGCAGAATGATGGGTGTGTGAACATCATGGATTAGTCCGCCCAGAGCATTCTAATTTGTGAGGATGGAGCTGCAGGTAAATAAAGGCACCCTTTCCATAGAAACCCCTGCTCCACCCTTTGATAAGGGGCAGCTGTTTACAGCATTAGGAGAAACACAGAAAAACGCAAGAAATTTTAGAACTACTTCCTGCCCTGGGCCTGATAAGAAATGCAGGATTGGCGTGATTTCCTTTAAGCAGTGTTTACTTAATTTGGAACAAACACTGTGGTTGGAACAAATGGTTTTGAAAACATTCAAAGCGGTTTTTTAACCGAGATGTTTGCTTTGTCCTTGGGGGCTTAGTAAAACAAGCCACGTGATTCCTAGGAGATAAGCCATCAGATAAGTCGCCCTGTGGGGGAGACGGGAGGTCTCGAGCGGTGCTGACCCGTGGCTCTGTAGGATTTAACATGACTTCGTCCTCTCAGAAAGCCCGCCGCTCTCTGCACCAGTAAGGCTAGGGGCTTAGTAAGACAAGCCACGTGATTCCTAGGAGATAAGCCATCAGATAAGTCGCCCTGTGGGGGAGACGGGAGGTCAGCTGTGCTGACCTGTGGCTCTGTAGGATTTAACATGACTTCGTCCTCTCAGAAAGCCCACCGCTCTCCGCACCAGTAAGGCATTTCATTGTTAAAGGCTGACTGTTTTCCAAAGGAAACTCAAACCATCTTCTAAATAGAGAGTAAACATAATTTCAAAATAAACTTTAAAAAGAACTCTTTGCTCATGGAGCTTCCCTGGTGGCTCAGCGGTGAAGAAACTGCCTGCCAACACAGGAGGCGTGTTTTCGATCCCTGGGTCGGGAAGATCCCCTGGAGGAGGACATGGCAACCCACCCCAGTATTCATGCCTGGGAAATCCCACCGACAGAGGAGCCTGGCAGGCTACAGCCCACAGGGTCTCAAAGAGTCAGATATGACTTAGCAACTAAACAACAACTCATTTGTTCATTTAATTGATCATTTTTTTAAGTTTAGTAGGAAAAAAAGAAGGGGAGATCATCGTAAACAAAACATTTCCAGCATTGACACATATAGAACAAAATTACGGTATTCTGATGGTTATTTCAGTCATTGTTCTATCTATACTACTGATTAAAAAAAAAAAGCTGTAATTATGCTGTACAGTTTTGTAACCTTTTCCCACTTGAGATGTATATTTATATACTAATCAGTACTTCAATTATATTTTCGAGTAAGTGCTGCAATGGCACCCCACTCCAGTACTCTTGCCTGGAGAATCCCATGGACGGAGGAGCCTGGTGGGCTGCAGTCCATGGGGTCACTGAGTTGGACACGACTGAGCGACGTCACTTTCACTTTTCACTTTCATGCATTGGAGAAGGAAATGGCAACCCACTCCAGTGTTCTTGCCTGGAGAATCCCAGGGACGGGGAGCCTGGTGGGCTGCCGTCTCTGGGGTCGCACAGAATTGGACACGACTGAAGTGACTTAGCAGCAGCAGCAGCAGCTGCAGACTTCAGACTTGAGGTGGACTTCAGAGCTGTCTGCCACACACACTGCTCTGTCCACACGTGCGGGAGCCCTTCCCCAAGTGTGCAAGTGGATTGATGCCCACAGTGCTTATGTGTCCAAAGGCATATCTTTCATATCTTTTTCTCTTTCTTTCTTCCTCATATCTTTCTCTCTTGACCTGTGGTGCTAAATTGTTTTAAATAAGGGCGCCTGGTAAACACCTTTTTTAAAGAAAACCAATTTAAAAGAAGGGCTTCCGTGGTAACTCAGATGATAAAGAATATGCCTGCAATGCAGGTAGACCCAGGTTCGATCCCTGGGTGGGGAAGAACCCCTGGAGAAGGAAGTGACAGCCCACTCCAGTATTCTTGCCTGGTGAATCCCATGGACAGAGGAGCCTGGCAGGCTGCAGTCCACAGGCTCACAAAGAGTCGGACACGACTGAGTGACTAACACTTCCTTTCAATTTAAGAGGAAACAAATGGGGATTGTTCTGAAATCGATGCCCGTGTGGGTTTTCAGGTTGCCTGTGGCGGAGAGCAGGTGACTTTAGCTGCTACCTGTGTTCAGCTGAACCCCTGAGGGTCAGAAGTCAGTTCCTGCTACGTCCCCACACCCAGGACTCTTCATCTGGGGACTCAGCACTCACTGAATCTGATCAGAGTGATGTAGAACGAGGTGCAGAGAGATGTATATAATCCAGAAGATTTATAGCAAAGCCATGTGCTTCAGAAGCATCACGTGGTGGTGTTGCATCTGTGTATGTCTCCCATTCCTGCAGGAGAGAGTTCTTCTCCTAAGTTTGTTCATACTTAGTGGCCTGACCTTCCAGAGAACTTGCTGGATCCTCTGCTGGACAGGCCCACAAAGCCACCCTGTGCTGATTACGGGTTCAGTTTACATGGCGTGTTCTCGGAGTCTGTGGTCCTCAGGCCAGGAGTCCGAGTGTCGGGCGGGAGACTGGCGCCCTGGCTCTTGTGGGTGTGCCCAGTTTGGGGACTCTTTACAGGGCCGACAGGCACTCCTGGGGCCTCCTGAACAGTAGGGAAGGGCAGCTTCTTCAAGATGCAGCTCTGTCCTGCTCACAGAACAGGGCAAGGACAGGGCGATCAGAGAAAACAGCCCTGGCTCCTGGAGCTGAGCGGCCCCCGGGCGTCCAGAGCACATTCCCCCCTGCTGCCCGCTCGTTAGTCACTGGTTCCGGGAAGTGCTCTCTTCTCTTTGTTCATCTTTCCAGTTTCCTGGTTTTCCTCCCTTTCTCTTTCTCAGTTCCTTGTGATTTCCTTACTTTATTGACAAACAAGCTAACAGAGTGGACCTAGAAAGTGGCTTACATAGGAACCAAGAGATGAAAATCCACCAGGGCGCCCTGCACGGTCCCTGCACCAGGGCTTGGCCTCAGGACACCCTGAGGACCCTGTGGGGTCCATGGAGGCTTTACTGTGGACGATGCTCTGCCAGCTCCGCCCGCCGGGCAGAGGTCAGGAAACAGGGGCAGCTACGGCAGGCAGAGACGCTCGGATGCAGGAGGAGAGCAGGGTGGCTTGTGCATCCGGCCTGGGGGTGGGGACCCTGGACAGAGCACCCAGTGTGCTCCAACTTCGTACAGACGGACCCCTGGGTTATCTGATACCACCTGCTACAGTCATTGCAGTTTTCATTATTACTCTGGACCCAGGAGGGGGGGGGGTCTCCATCCCTCAGAGCCAAGCATCTGTCCTCGGGAGGAGGTGTGTGAGCTCTGTCCTCTGGGGGCCACATCCCAAGGGCTCCTGGAATAAGCATAGCTGCATCCACGGAGGGGGTCCTTTTGTCTCTAAGCCTGCGTGTGTATCCAGCCCCTTCTCACACCAGCTCTTGACCAGGAACATCATTGGAGGAGCATCACTTTGAGGAGGGAAAGAAGAGGAGAGCCCCAGGAGAGTTTAAAGCAGCAAGTGGGTCTTGAGCCCTGGAGGGAACCACTTTCCATGTGCTTCTCTCAGCCTGCACCACCCCCATGTCACCACCAAGAAGCGGCCACAGCAGAGAGGCAAGCCTGGACCCCCAGTCGGCCCCACTTCTCCAGGCCAGCTCCAGGACCAAGAGTGAGGGCATTTTAATTTTAAACGTAAGAAAGAAGTCAAAACAATACTTGAAGTGGAGGCATCCTACCTGGAAAAGAGTTAGACCATACACAAAGCTGAGTGCTGAAGAATCGATGCTTTTGAATTATGGCATTGGAGAAGACTCTTGAGAGTCCCCCAGATTCTGATCTGAAGAGTAAGATGCAGGAAGTTTCTCTCTGACTTCTAATGCTCGTTAGCACTGAAAGGACATAACTGTCTTACCCTATCATCTCCAAATTAATGCCATCCAGTCTCTACGGGAGCTTGCTTTTGAGTCCTAGTCCCAATCCTTAACTGCCAGACAAGTTATTTAGGTGGTCTGTGTCCCAGTTTTTCATGAATCAGTTGAAGATTCTCACAGTTTTTAAAATTAATTTTACCTCTTTCGCTTATTTCTAATGCTCGTTAGCACTGAAAGGACATAACTGTCTTACCCTATCATCTCCAAATTAATGCCATCCAGTCTCTACGGGAGCTTGCTTTTGAGTCCTAGTCCCAATCCTTAACTGCCAGACAAGTTATTTAGGTGGTCTGTGTCCCAGTTTTTCATGAATCAGTTGAAGATTCTCACAGTTTTTAAAATTAATTTTACCTCTTTCGCTTATTTACTTTATCCAGTTTTGGTTGTGCTGCGTCTTCACTTTTGCATGGGCTTTCTCTAGTTGCAGCAAACAGGGGCTACTCTCTAGTTGAGATGGGTGGGCTTCTCATTGTGGTGGCTTCTCTCGTTGTGGAGCACGGGCGAGAGGGCGAGAGGGCTTCAGTAGTTGTGACACATGGGCTTAGCTGCACCATGGATTGTGGGGTCTTTCTGGACCAGGAATTGAACCTATGTCCTCTGCATTGGCAGGCAGATTCTTAACCGCTGGACCATCAGGGAAGAAGCCCTGAGCACCTGTGTGCTCAGTCCTGTCCGACTCATCATGACCCCATGGACTGTAGCCCACCAGGCTCCTCTGTCCATGGGATTCTCCAGGCAAGAATACTGGAGTGGGTTGCCATGACCACTCCAGGGGATCTTCCCAACCCAGGGATCGAACTCCAGATTCTCACAATTGTAAAAGAGGAGATAAAGCTTTGGTTGAAGTCCTAAATCTGTACCACATTCCAAACCTCAAGACATATGGGCTCTTTCTGACCTAACCCAGACTTGGGTTCTTCACCAGAAGTTCTGTCAGCTGTAAGATTATGAATAAATTAAGAGCAAGGTCGATTCTGCTGGCAGGGATGGCAAAAAACACTGTCTACATCCAGGTTTTCTCCTCAGTCTCGGCCCCGACATGCTAAACTGGGAAGACATATACACAGTTTTCTTTTCTTAGTAAGAAGTTAATGGGTCAAAGTAACTTGAGTTTTATCGTCTTAGAATCATTTCACAGTTCTGCAGTGAGGTAAATAAGAATTATCCACTCTACTAATATCAGGGAGGCTGATGATTCCAGGAGCCGAGTCCTTAAGCATGCCAAGCTGGACGCTGCCTTCCCTGTGGGTGAGGTCGAATGGACAAGATTCCCTCCAAGGGAATGCGGAGTCCTGGGCCCCCAGTGCAGCCTGGCACTGCAGGGGTTAAGCGGAGTCCTGTTCGGGAACAAGGAGGGCAGGGGCCCAAGTCTCATGTCTTTGTTCCAGCTCCCAGATGGCAACCCCATCCGTTAGTCCCAGTGGAGGCAAAACTATTTTGGAGCCTGTGTATCCTTCAGCACAGATGGTCGAGGCCGCAATCATGTGTTTCTTTTATGGTGTCTTTTCTGCTTCTTGGTGTGGAAGTTTCAAAGCTTCATTGTTCCATCAGTCAAATAAACACAGTGAGACCTTCTGGGACTGGGGGATAATAAAAAGAAGAAAAACATCCTTGAAAGCAGGAAAAAAAAAATCCTTTTTATCGTATCTACAGAGAAATACTGTAGACAAGCTGCTGCCATTTTATGGCTTATGATTTTTTCAGTATTAATTATGACGTTTATCATAATTAAAATACCTGACAGTTATTTCTAATTCACCCACTGCCAAACGTAAAGTGACGAGCTTGCTCTGGGAGTCATGTCACAGACTTTCTCTGAACGGCACAAGCGGCGGAAGTCGTCAGTCGACCCTGTGGTTGAACGGTGGGCAGTGCTGGCCTGGGGTTCACCTCCCTGCCCCTCCAGCTGCTCTCCTGTGGCAGTCGCCTGCTCTGCCCTTTCTTCTTTCTGTTTGCCATAAAGACATGCATGGTCATATCTGGCTCATCCTGGCAGGGAATAGATCTCCAGGCCAAGTAGTCTGGAAGCAAGATGAAGAAGAGCCTTAACCAAGTTTAGTTAAGTCATTTACTGAATCTCAGCATCTGGGACCTGCAGCCCAGCTGGGAACAGGTCCCCTGTCAGGACTTTCCTGCCCAGGGCTATTTCTGCTCGCTGGGTTTGGCCTTCAGGACGCTCCCCCTGACCTCAGCCTTCCAGGTCCCTTCCACCCCCAGGTCTCCCGGGATGCCTTTCTACCTGCTGGGAGCCTGAGGCCCTCTTCCGACATCTCAGCCCCTCTCTTAACACCCCTGCTGACCCCTTTGCCTGCCCGACCTCCTGTCACCCTTGCTCCAGGCCCATCGCTGGGCCGCCGAGGGCCCTTGAATCCTGTTTTTATTTGGTTTTATCATTGCATTTCTATTGGCACACCCAAGGATACACACATCTTAAAGTATAGAAGACTCTTTGTCTTGTCCATTTATAATTTTCTTTTGTCCTGCTGAGAAAAAAATACAGCTGTTCAGTTCAGTGCCTTATGAATATGGTTAATTTTCATTTTCTGGATAGAAGCATTGACGTTTTGTACTAAGAAATGAGATCCAAACCAAACCTGGGCTTCCCAGGTGGCGCTCGTGGTAAAGAACCAGCCTGCCAGTGCAGGAGACAATGAGACGCAGGTTCGATCCCCAAGCTAGGAAGATCCCCTGGAGGAGGGCATGGCAACCCACTCCAGTATTCTTGCCTGGAGAATCCCATGGACAGAGGAGCCTGGCGGGCTACTGTCCAAAGGGTTGCAAAGAGTCAGACACGACTGGAGTGACTTAGCATGCACGCACACATAAACCAAATTTAAAGAAACAAAAAACAGGAAAGCTTTTCCACTCCCGTTGGTAGCAGTTGTGGACAGCGGCATGAGCATCCATGGCCGGCATGTGCAAGGACGCAGGCCTGACAGAGACGCAGCTCACTTCCCAGCTGCTTCTCGCCCCTCCGGCCAGCACCGCACCGGGGCTCAGTGAGCCCACCAGGGTGGGCTGTGCGCCTCTTCCCCCTCAGGGCTCTTGGCCAGCAACAGTGAACGCTGGTGGCTTTCAGTCCACAGCAGCCACTGCTACAAACACAGCAGCCCCGAGGGCCCGATTCCAGCGGCAGGCGGGGTCTATGGGGAGCAGGTGAGTGGGAACCAACTGGAGGCTGGTGGGAGCAGAGGACAGAGACCTGGGGATCTGGAAAGACAACTCTCAATGCTGTGTACACCCTGCTGGATGAGAAGGGACATCCTAAAATCATGATTTTCTGGCCACTGAAAGACAAAGTGCTCATTATTGTGGGCAGAATGAGTGATGTTACTGTGGCTTTACACCTTGAAACAAAACAGATCGCCGCTGGCGGATACCGCGCTAGTCGTTAGGTGGCTGAGAGCCCGTCAGCTCACTAGACATCTTGGAGGTGTTCTCATGGGCGAGCACGCAGCTGGTGGCAGATGGAGCGGTGGGACGCTTGGGTGGTGCCCCACTCCCAGGAGGAAGGCGGTCAGCTGCCCAGGAGTCTGTTCAAACACTACAGGGGCTCATTTACGTAGTTGAACAAGGTTTACAGTGGAAATGCAGCCTCAGTTGGACGGGGAACCAAGCCCTTGTCTGCATACACCAAGAAGAGACTTGGTGACTTCTGGTCCATTTTTTAAAATCAGTTTTTGCAACCATGCAGGTTAGTGATTGAAGTCACAGACTGTAGTTGTCGTGTAGCTGTATTGGTGAGAATGTGAGCCTGCCACATTCTTCTGTAAGTTCACACCGTCAACTTATTGTAAACACACGCATCACCAACTTCCTGACCCTGAAGTGTCCCCAGGTAGAAGTGAAAGTGACACTCAGGTAAAAGGTTACACGTTAAGATGAAACATCCCTGACGCTGGGGGGACTTTCCCGTCAGTCAGTGTCTTTCTGGTTGTAAATGCTGTGCTGGCCGGGTGGTGGTCCAGCCTGCTTCCTCTTCTCTATCTCCCCTTCACCCCTCTTCTTCTCAGATAGGAGGGTCTCTCTTCCCATGCTGAGACCCACAGCTTTGAAGATGCACACTGAGCATCACCATCCACCCTCAGGAATGAATTAAGTCAAATTTCCTTGTCCACAAAAACAGTTATCACACATTCCTGGAACTGGCCTTTTTTTCTGCTGTAATTTCACAGTGAGGCTGACCATCTAAATATTGGTAGCAGAACCAGGCAAATATATACATGAAAAAGTAGTTTTCAGACAGTCATTTCTATTATCTTTATCAAATAGCCTTACAAATAGCTGAAAAAAGAACAGAAGCTAAAGGCAAAGGAGAAAAGGAAAGATTTAGCCACTTGAATGCAGAGGTCCAAAGAATAGCAAGGAGAGATAAGAAAGCCTTCCTCAGTGATCAGTCCAAAGAAATAGAAAACAATAGAATGGGAAAGACTAGAGCTCTCATCAAGAAAGTTAAAGATACTAAGGGAACATTTCAGGCAAAGATGGGCACAATAAAGGACAGAAATGGTATGTACCTAACAGAAGCAGAAGATATTAAGAAGAAGTGGCAAGAATACACAGAAGATCTGTACAAAAAAGATCTTCATGACCCAGGTAACCACAATGGTGTGATCATTTACCTAGAGCCAGACACCCTGGAATGTGAAGTCAAGTGGGCCTTAGGAAGCATCACTACCAACAAAGCTAGTGGAGGTGATGGAATTCCAGTTGAGCTATTTGAAATCCTAAAAGATGATGCTGCAAAAGTGCTGCACTCAATATGCCGGCAAATTTGGAAAACTCAGCAGTGGCCACAGGATTGGAAAAAGTCTGTTTTCATTCCAATTCCAAAGAAAGGCAATGCCAAAGAATGCTCAAACTACCATGTAATTGAACTCATCTCACATGCTAGCAAAAGAATGCTCAAAAGTCTCCAAGCCAGGCTTTAATAGCATGTGAACCATGAACTTCCAGATGTTCAGCTAGATTTAGAAAAAGCACAGGAACCAGAGATCAAATTGCCAACATCCATTGGATCATCAAAAAACAAGAGAGTTCCAGAAAACCTCTACTTCTGCTTTAATGACTATGCCAAAGCCTTGGACTGTGAGCATCACAACAAACTGTGGGAAATTCTTAAAAAGAGATGGGAATACAAGACCACATTACCTGCCTCCTGAGAAATCTGTATGCAGGTCAAGAAGCAACAGTTAGAACTGGACATGGAACCACAGACTGGTTCCAAATTTGGAAAGGAGTACATCAAGGCCGTATATTGTCACCCTGCTTATTTAACTTATATGCAGAGTATATCATGGGAAATGCCAGGCTGGATGAAGCACAAGCTAGAATCAAGATTGACGGGAGAAATATCAATAACCTCAGATATGCAGATGATACCACCCTTATGGCAGAAAGCAAAGAAGAACTAAAGAGCCTCTTGATGAAAGTGTAAGAGGAGAGTCAAAAAGTTGGCTTAAACCTCAACATTCAAAAAACTAAGATCATGACATTGGGTCCCATTACTTCATGGCAAATAGATGGGGAAACAATGGAAACAGTGAGAGACTTTATTTTCTTGGACTCTAAAATCACTGCAGATGGTGACTGCAGTCATGAAATTAAAAGATGCTTGCTCCTTTGAAGAAAAGCTATGACCAACCTAGACAGCATATTAAAAAGCAGAGACATTACTTTGCCAACAAAGGTCCATCTAGTCAAATCTATGGTTTTTCCAGTAGTCATGTGAGAGTTGGACTGTAAAGAAAGCTGAGCACTGAAGAATTGATGCTTTTGAACTGTGGTATTGGAGAAGACTCTTGAGAGTCCCTTGGACTGCAAGGAGATCAAACCAGTCAATCCTCAAGGAAATCAGTCCTGAATATTCATTGGAAGGACTGATACTTTGGCCACCTGATGTGAAGAACTAACTCATTGGAAAAGACCCTGACGCTGGGAAAGATTGAAGGTGGGAAGAGAAGGGGATGACAGAGGATGACGTGGTTGGATGGCATCATCAACTCGAGCTCCAGGAGTTGGTGATGGACAGTGAGGCCTGGCGTCCTGCAGTCCATGGGGTCGCAAAGAGTCAGATGCAACTGAGCAACTGAACTGAACTCACCTGATCTTCTATCAATGCCCTCTTTTGTATGTAATTTAAATTTATGACACTATTTATGCTTAATGTCTATTTGTATTTATCTGTCAGGAAGTTGGTAATGGGGCTTCCCTGGTAGCTAAGCTGGTAAAGAATCCTCCTGCAATCCAGGAGACCCCAGTTCGATGCCTGGGTTGGGAAGATCCCCTGGAGAAGGGATACACTACCCACTCCAGTATTCTTGGACTTCCCTGGTAGCTCAGTAGGTAAAGAATCTGCCTTCAAGGTGGGAGACCTGGATTCAGTCTCTGGGTTGGGAAGATCCCCTGGAGGAGGGCATGGCAGCCCACTCCAGTATTCTTGCCTGTAGAATCCCCATGGACAGAGGAGCCTGGCAGGTTATAGTCAATAGGGTCACAAAGAGCCAGACATGACTGAAGTAACTTAGCATGCATGCACGCACATGTAGGTAGTAAGTCCAAACCATGGTCTTCGTGTTCAAGAAGCTAAAAGAGAAAGAAGCATACTACATTTATTCATCCCAAATCCTGTACAAACACTATTTAATAAAAGCCTTTGAGGAAGACCTAGAAATCTTGGACAAACATCATAGTCAGTTGTGACTCTCGCCTGGAGTCTCATTTATTCAGAATTCCCCACCAGTGTCTTTAAGAAGCAGTGAGTACAGGTCCTATGGCTTGTCTGCCATGTCCCTCCTGCTCTGTATTCTCCGAGCTGTCTTTGTGCCTGACCATTAATATTTTTCTATTTTGCCTGAAGTTTTTTCCTACAGGCTCTTCTTAGTAACAGCTTTACCATTTTATTCACAATATTCCAAGAGGTTGACTTATTTTGCTCGTGGTTGCTTATTCTTATGCAACATTGCTTAATGTTACTTTGGGCAATCGTATAGCGGGAGGGACCCTTTGAGACACTTAGCTAAAAGTAGTGGCAGCTGTGTCTTTTGTAAGAAATGAACCTGAACTTCCAGGGAGAATTCTGTTGGTTTGTCTTCACTGTGCACTTTCCTGCCCTCCAGGACCCTGTGATGAGGACACAGGCTATCCCTTCAGGGTGCTCAGCGGCCTGCCTGTTACATAGGTGGTTTCACTTGGTTTAAGAGACCATCCAGATTCCGCCATAACAACGATTATAATATAATGTCTGATTCTGAATAATAATAGGAGAAAGGATGGCTAACTCAGGAAGTTCACTGTGGGAGGTACCAAGAGGACCCTCTGTGTGTGCATCACTTCCTTCAGGTCTCACAGACCTTCACGTAGATACTTTTATTTCCTGGCTTTACTGATAAGGAAACTGAAGTTGTCATTTGCTGGTTGGTGACACAGCTGGTAAGTGGCTGAGCCAGGATTCAAACCCAGGGTGCTGACAACAAAGCTCTTAACCAAGAATGTTCAGCATTTTACAGTATATTTTAGAGCCAGAAAAAGAGGGAAGGAAAAAAGGATAAAGACCCCAGATGTCCACGTGCCGCACTTGGGCCAGTGGAGGGAGGCTTCTGCCTATCCTTTTTAAATCTGAGCTCTGGTCCTTCAGCAGCAAAGTGCTAACATTCATCAGCCTACAGTGCTTCCAGTTTAAGCAACAGCCCCTGACAGGCTGCCCAGGAGAAAAAGCTGTATGTTTGCTATTTTAATTTTCACTCAGTAGAATCAGGTTCATGTAAACACAGCATGCATGAGCTCTCCACATACGAGCCGATTACCACGAGGCTCTGCTAGTTGTTTGTTATTCTGTATGTTAACTTATCCAAAGGGCCACTGCCACTGTCTTCTGCTCCGCCATCAGGAGGTCTGCTCAAATGTGTTAGTCGCTCAATCGTGTCCGAAACTTTTTTTGACCCTATGAACTGTAGTCCACCAGGCTCCTCTGTCCATGAAATTCTCCAGTCAAAAATACTGGAGTGAGTTGCCATTCCCTTCTCCAGGGGATCTTCCCTACCCAGGGATTGAACCCAGGTCTCCCCCATTGCAGACAGATTTTTTGCCGTCTGAGTCACCAGGGAAGTCTCAGGAGATCTAATCATAAGCAATTGCTTTTCTGTGTAATCAAAATACTGATATTGCATTCTTATCTTTAACCCTTTGATTGGTAATAACATTCTGTCACTTCCAAACTCTTAACAATCAATTACCTTATTTTGGCATTCGATACAATCACTTCATGGCAAATAGATGGGGAAACAGTGGAAACAGTGACAGACTTTGTTTTGGGGGTCTCCAAAATCAATGCAGATGGTGACTGCAGCCATGAAATTAAAAGATGCTTGCTCGTTGGAAGAAAAGTTATGACCAACCTAGACAGCATATTAAAAAGCAGAGACATTACTTTGCCGACAAACGTCCATCCAGTCAAAGCTATGGTTTTTCCAGTAGTCATGTATATATGGATATGAGAGTTGGACTATAAACAAAACTGAGCACCAAAGAATTGATGCTTTTTGAACTGTGGTGTTGCAGAAGACTCTTGAGAGTCCCTTGGACTACAAGGAGATCCAACCAGTCAATCCTCAAGGAAATCAGTCCTGAATATTCACTGGAAGGACTGATGCTGACAGCTGAAACTCCAATACTTTGGCCACCTGAGGGGAAGAACTGACTCACTGGAAAAGACCCTGATGCTGGGAAAGATTGAAGGCAGGAGGAGAAGGGGATGACAGAGGATGAGATGGTTGGATGGCATCACTGACTTGATGGACGTGAGTTTGAGTAAGCTGTGGGAGTTGGTGATGGACAGGGAAGCCTGGCATGCTACAGCCCATGGGGTTGCAAAGAGTCAGACATGACTGAGTGATTGAACTGACTGACCACTGACTTTAGTTAAGATTTTCTAAGAGCAGAGATAAAGTTGGAGATAACAACTTATGGGCATGTGGTTTAAAGAAGTTTCTGCTTTTCTAAACACATACCTCTTCTAGGGTAAGGAATTCAGGAAAAAATGTTTTCATAAAAGCTTTCCAGAAGGCAATAAAGGGCTTTGATTCATATCACTAGTGTTTTCATTGCAAGATTTGGACTTTCTGTCTTTAATTCAAAAGATAATAATGGAATAATTGGAACCATTTTGGAGTATTGGCTATAATCATATCTTTTTTAATGTCTCATAATACAGGGTAATATTTATTAATAATCTAAATTGCTTCCCATGTGACACGGTGGTAGAGAACTTGCCTGCCAATACAGGAGACATGGGTTCAGTCCGTGGGCTGGGAAGATCCCCTGGAGAAGAAAATGGCAATCCACTCCAATATTCTTGCCTGGGAAATCCCATGGACAGAGAAGCCTAGTGGGCTACAGTCCATGGGGTCAGAAAGAATAGGATATGATTAAGCAACATGAGCACTTGCACTTACAAAAGAAAGACTCTGTGTATAAGATTGTGAGAATAGACAAAAATGTGAAGGACATGTATGCTTTCAATTTAAGAGTGAATAGAATTATGTCCACCACCCTCCCCCTCTTCAGCTTCAAGAAGAACAGTTTGCATTTTTTCATGGTTTCCTCCCAACATGCATGGTAAAGGCTGAGAATAGCAATAGGGCAGCGGTGGGCAGGCAGCCCAGAGGGAAACAGAAACGGATGGAGGCAGAATGGCAGATGAAGTGAGGGCTCAGAGGTCCTCCACGGGGGTCTTCCGCTCTCAGTAACCTGGGGAACCACCATCCCATAGTCTCATAATCAGGGACCCATCCTGACATCGCGAGGTACCCTGGGTTTCTTTGGTTCTGTAGCCTTGCAGCTTTTGTGTAGTGCTTTATTTATTCTCGGTGATTCACCCAACTTGAGCAACTGGGAAGCAGAGACACAAAAGTTTACTTCTCAGAAGCCAGCTCTGCTTATAATAGAACTGTATTTATGAATCATCTGTATTAGTATTAAAGAAAGCAGAGTGGAGGCCGCCTCGGGGTTCTGCCTTGATTCACTTGAGTTTAAATCATGAAAGGACTAGTAACTGGGGCAGTGCCCGAGAGGGAACTTGAAAGAAGGAATCAAGCTCAGAAGTTCTGTGTTTATAAACAGATGTTACAGCATTGCTCAACAAAGGAAAAATGTTTGCCTAGCCATACTGTTTTTGATATGCTCTTAAGTTCAAAAAGGAAAATAAATTTTAAAAATAACAACAGTTTAGGGCATCAGCTTGGAAACTCAGCACTCAGAGCATGTTTGAAAAGCAGCCTGACACGATGAACTTATGGTTTTACTTGCACACAACTGGCTGCCCCAGATACAGTTGTAAGAAGGTGGTCTGGCCAGAGATTTTCAGGCTCAGATTCTGGTAAACAGAGAAATCAAGTTGAATAGTTTGGGTGAAACTTCAAAAGTAAGGTCAGAATGATTCCTTTTTTAAAAAGAAAAAGATACAAATCCTCATATAATCCTTCTACCATTCATTTGAAAAGTGATGCTTTCTTAATTTAGATAATCTTGCTTCTGATGAACAAAATCTTGCTTATATCTTGATTACTGTTTTGTTGTGAACTCCCGTTGAGCTTTGCTCCTCTTATTTTACTTAGTGATATTGTATTTGAAAATCACATTTTAGTTTCATTTTAATCAGATGGTCTGTTTTTCTGATCTTCAGTTGTGTGAAAGTGTTAGTTGCTCAGTCATGTTGGACTCTTTGCGACCCCACAGACTGTAACCCACTAGGCTCGTCTGTTCATGGGGATCCTCCAGGCAAGAATACTGGAGTGGTTGCCAGTCCCTTCTCCAGGGGAAGTCCCAACCCAGGAATGGAACCCCATTCTCCCACACTGCAGGCAGATTCTTTACTGTCTGAGCCACCAGGGAAGCCCATATTTACTGTCTGAGCCACCAGGGAAGCCCATATTTAAGGAACCATTGCCAAATGCAAGGTCATGAAGATTTTACCCTATGTTTTCTCATTTTTAAGGTAGAGTTTAGAATGTCCATATTGATTAAGGTACATTTAAGAGAAGACTCTGGAGAGTCCCTTGGACTGCAAGGAGATCAAACCAGTCAATCCTAAAGGGAATCAACCCTGACTATTCGTTGGAAGGACTGATGCTGAAGCTGAGGTGCTAATATTTTGGCCACCGATGCAAATAGCCAGCTTATCAGAAAAGACCTTGATGCTGGGAAAGACTGAAGGGAAAAGGAGAAAGAGCCGGCAGAGGATGAGATGGTTAGATAGCATCACTGACTCAATGGGACATGAACTTGAGTCAACTCCAGGAGATAGTGGAGGACAAGGAAGCCTGGTGTGCTGCAGTCCATGGGGTTGCAGAGTCAGACATGACTTAGCGACTGAAGAACAACAACAAAAGGAAATCATATCTTAAGTAATTTTGAGAGTTGCCTGTCTTTATCTTGTACATGCCACTCTGGCACATTTAATATTGGTATACATCATGCTCTTCAAGCCAGTCAAACTTGGGATCCCCAACATTTCTGTGTCAGTAAATATAAGGTGTGAAACTAGCAGATTCAGTAAAGACCTGCTCCATCCTCACCACACTGGGCATCTAGATGCCATTCAGGTTGGGTTTACAGGATGAGGAGTGGCGATGATTCCTCGCCTGAGTCTCCTAACAGCAGAGATGCGGAAGGGAGGAGAAGATCCCCAGGAGACCGGCTGTTGACTGCAGACTGCTGCCACTGGCCTCGGGGTGGTGGTGGAGGAACTGGGGGCAGCCGTGGTGTCCTGGGAGGAGGACCTGAGAGTTCTCAGAGTTGTCTGATTGGAACAAATCTGCCCGGGTGGGAGCAACACCTGCAGCAGCAGCCCCGTCCAAGCCTGCCCACCACCACTCTGCCCACACCTGCCCCAAAGGCACATGGCACGTCTCGCTGGGTGTGCGGAGAACCGCTGGCTCAGGGCAGGCCCTGGCAAGGATGCCTACTAGTGTGTATTGAGCACTTGCATTATAAAAGGACGTTGGGTTTTGTCAAGTGCTTTTTAAGCATTGTTGTTCCCCTGTGGGCCCATTGTCGTTTAGCCGCTCAGTCGTGTCCGACTCTTTGTGACCCCATAGACTGTAGCCCGCCGGGCTGCTCTGTTCATGGGATTCTCCAGGCAAGAATCCTGGAGTGGGTTGCCATTTCCTTCTCCAGGGGATCTTCTCAACCCAGGGACTGAGCCCAAGTCTTCTGCACAGGTGGATTCTTTAACCTTCTGAGCCACCAGGGAAGCCCTTTTTTAAGCCTAATTGAGGCGATTAGTGTGGTTTTTTGTTCCTTTCATTTTTTTCTTGTCATGGATTACATTGATTTTGGTATGATACATCATCATTGCCTTCCTGGAATGAATCCCACTTGGCTGTATGTATAACCCTTGAATATGCACTGACTTTTATAAGGTATGTTTTTGTTGAGGGTTTTTGCATCTGTACTTGTCAGAAATCTTGATCTGTAGTTTTTCTCCCCTTATAGTACCTTTTTCTGGCTTTGGTATCAGGGTAATATTAGCCTCATAGAATGAGTTAGGATGTATTCTTTCCTCTTCACTTTTTGCAAGAGTTTGAGAAGGATTGGTATTAATTTTTCTTTAAATATTTGGCAGAATTCACATGAAGGCATCTGGTTCAGGGCTTCCCTTTGTCAGGAGGTTTTTAATGACTGAGTCCATCTCTTTGTTGTGGTCTATTTTGATTTTCTATCTCTTCTGTGTCAGTTTCATTGGCTTGTGTATTTCTAAGAATGTCTTTTTTACCTAGTTATCCAATTTGTGGTACCTTTGTTCATGGTGTTCTCTTGTATCCTTTTTATTTCTGTAAAGTCCATAGCAATGTCTGCTCCTTCATTTCTGATTTTACTTACTTGAGTCTTCTCCCTTTTCTCCTTTGTCAATCTGAGTTTCGTCAATTTTGTTGATCTTTTCAAAGAACCAACTTTCGATTTTATTGCTTCTCTCTGTTGTTTTTCTCTATTTATTTGTCTCTGTGCTAGTATTTATCATGTCCTTCCATCTGCTAGCTTTTGGTTTAGTTTGCCCTTATTTTTCTAATGTAATAAAGTTAAACATTAGGTTGTTGATTTTAGATCTTTTTTAGTGTAGACATTTACTGCTATAAATTTCCCTCTAAACACTGCTTTTGCTGTATCCCATAAGTTTTGATATTTTGTTTTTTATTCTCATTCATTTCAAAGTGTTTTCTAATTTCCTTTGTGATTTCTTCTTTGACCCATTGGTTATATAAGAGTAGATTATTTATCTTCTGCATATCTTTGAACTCCCAGTTTTCCTTCTGTTACTGATTTCTAGTTTAATTCATTTGTGGTTGGAAAAGATACTTTGTATGATTTTAGTATTTTTTAAAGAAGAATATATATTCTGCAGTTGTTGAGTACTTCCTATTATTCTTAGAATAGAATGCAAGGTCCTCACTATGGTTTAAATTCCTACAAGTACCAATCCTGACTGGCTTCTCTGGCACTGTCTCCCTCCACTCTTCTCTTGGTTTGCTCAGGAATTGTTTTTTTTTTTTCCCCTGATTTATTAACATAATGCTCTAGCGTAATAACATTAAGTATGTGAGTGACTGATTAACACAATGCCTTAGTAAAAGAACACTAATGTCTACCTTTTGATAGCATGTGGAGCCATTGTGTATATCTTTGTGAAATGTTTAAAAGTGTATGGAGAAAGACTGAACATGAATGTTCACAGCAACATTATTCACAATAGCCAAAAGGTGGAGATAGCTCAGATGTCCACCATCTGATGAACAAATAAACAAAACATGGTCCACCCATCCAATGGAATGTTATTCAGTCATAAAAAGGAATGAAGTTCTGTTGCATGCTGACATAGATGACCTCAAAAACTTTCTAAGTGAAAGAAGACAGACACAGAAAGTCCTGTAATATTTTATGGCTCTTTTTATAGGAAATATCCAGAATAGGCAAATTCAGACACAAAGCAAATTAGTGCTTGCCAGAATGTGGTGTTGGAGAAATAGAGGATGTGGCGTGACTACTTCATGGGTTGAGGGTTTCCACTCTAGTGCGGGTGGTTATATAACATTGTGAATGGACTCAGTGTCACTAAAGGTAAATTTTATGTTATGTATCAGTTCAGTCAGTTCAGTCGCTCAGTCGTGTCCAACTCTTTGCGACCCCATGAATCGCAGCACGCCAGGCCTCCCTGTCCATCACCAACTACCGGAGTTCACACAGACTCACGTCCATCGAGTCAGTGATGCCATCCAGCCATCTCATCCTCTGTCGTCCCCTTCTCCTCCTGCCTCCAATCCCTCCCAGCATCAGAGTCTTTTCCAATGAGTCAACTCTTCGCATGAGGTGACCAAAGAACTGGAGTTTCAGCTTCAGCATCATTCCCTCCAAAGA
>SJYT01032135.1:230393-298344 GCA_006410635.1 Cephalophus harveyi | reverse complement strand
CAAATTTGGCCTTGGAATGCAGAATGAAGCAGGGCAAAGACTAATAGAGTTTTGCCAAGAAAATGCACTGGTCATAGCAAACACCCTCTTCCAACAACACAAGAGAAGACTCTACACACGGACACCACCAGATGGTCAACACCGAAATCAGATTGATTATATTCTATGCAGCCAAAGATGGAGAAGCTCTATACAGTCAACAAAAACAAGACCAGGAGCTGACTGTGGCTCAGATCATGAACTCCTTATTGCCAAATTCAGCCTCAAATTGAAGAAAGTAGGGAAAACCACTAGACCATTCAGGTATGACCTAAATCAAATCCCTTATGATTATACAGTGGAAGTGAGGAATAGATTTAAGAGCAAGAGTACTAAAACCACTCAAATGGTGGAAATGTCCACCAATCTTTAATGATTATCTTGGGACCATTATCAGAATTTAGTACTTTCCTCATGATACAACAATTTAATAGGTAAGGTTTTGTTTCATAAATGAAACTGCCACATAAAATTTACTGCAGAATTATTTTTCAAAATTGTGGAAAATGCTACATATGACCAAAGTGAAGTCACTCAGTCATGTCCGACTCTTTGCGACCCCGTGGACTGTAGCCTACCAGGCTCCTCGGTCCATGGGATTTTCCAGGCATGAGTACCAGAGTGGGTTGCCATTTCCTTCTCCAGTGGATCTTTCTGACCCAGGGATCGAACCCAGGTCTCCCACATTGTAGGCAGACGCTTTACTGTCTGAGCTACTGGGGAAGCTACGTATGACCAAAGTATAGCTGATTTTGACATACAACTACACTATGCATGATTCAAAAATTAACCAAAGGATAATCTACGATCCCAGAATTTCATGGGCAAAAGACTCTCAAGACATAGGTAAAGTATTTGGAGATGAATTTAAGGGTCTAGGCTGATTCTTCCTAGACTATCATAAGCCTCTCTTTTTGTACAGACATGTAAGGTTAAGTCTATACTGTCCAAAACAATAGCCACTAGCAACATGTGATTAGTGATCTCTTGAAATGTGGCAAGTGTGACTGAAAAACAAAATTTCAAATTTTTATTTAATTTTAATTAATGAAANAAGGGTCTAGGCTGATTCTTCCTAGACTATCATAAGCCTCTCTTTTTGTACAGACATGTAAGGTTAAGTCTATACTGTCCAAAACAATAGCCACTAGCAACATGTGATTAGTGATCTCTTGAAATGTGGCAAGTGTGACTGAAAAACAAAATTTCAAATTTTTATTTAATTTTAATTAATGAAAATTTCAAAAGGAACACCAGAGATCCAGTTATTGGAAGACCTTCAAGTGCATTTGGGAAAAACTTGGACCCATGAATTTAACAGTAAATTTTCTGAAATCAAAGTATTTCTGATGAAAATTTCCTATCTAAATTGGAATGTGCTATAAATTTAAAATACATTGAATTTCAAAAAAAATATGAGAAAAGAATATAAAGTACCTAATTCTTATTGATTAAATATTGAAATAGTACTTTGGATACCAAGTTTAACAAAATGTGTTATTAAATTTTCACCTATTCTTAAAGTTTAGGCTATGAGAGAACTTAAAATAGCATATGTGGCTCACACTGTATTTCTATTGAATGGTGCCTAATTAGTCCGTGTTATAAGGCAATGACTGTCACCAAGGGACAGTTTTACCACCCGGAGAACATCTAGCAATGCCTGGACATTTTTGGTTCTCACAAGGATGGTACACTGGCATTGAACAAATATAGAGGCCAGGGATGCAGCTAGACATTCTACAATGCCCAGGACAGTCCCCGAAATGAAGAATCTTGCAACCCAAAATGCTAACAGTAGTGAGGCTGAGAATTTCTGCTCTAATGGTTTTTCAAGAGCATGACAAAAATAGAAATTTGTTGCCTCCTACAGCCCATCCTTTGACCCACCAGCTTATTTTCTCTTGCACCAAGAAACTGCAGTGTAATTAGTTGAAGTATCTTCAGAACTTGTACTCAGGTCACCTTTAAATTTGATTGTATCAATCACAGCTTAACATCATAATGCTGACAGACTGAAAGCTTACCCTCTAAGATCAAGAATGAAATAAAGATTATCTGTTCTCACCACTGCTATTCAATACTGGAGTTTCTAGTCAGATGTCTAATAAAAGGAATCCAGACTGGAAAAGAATAAAAACCATCACTATTGCCAATGGTAAGAACTTATATATAGAAAATTCTAATTTATACACACACACACACACACACACAATTAGAACTAGTAAACAAGTTCAGCAACATTGCAGGGTACAAGATCAATGTGCAAAAGTAAATCTGATGATACTATATAATCTTCATTTTCTCCTCATTTTGCTATCAACTATACACTAGAAATGTATGCCTTCTCATATTGAGAAATTCTCTAATTCCCATGGTTATACATACACAGTTAAAGAAACCCATGCTCAGAACAGATGTGTTGAACACTCCACTCCTAAGTTGTTATAGATAACCGATTGTCAATGGGTCTTAAAGAATGAAAAGGAGCAATACTCTCTGGCTATACAATAACTACACTAGAGTTTTTTAGTATCCAATACTTAACTAGGTAGACTCCAGTGGTCAAACTTACAGTCATCTATAGGGTACATAATATTCCTAAATAGAAAAGAGTAAATCGTATACTGCAGCCAGTATTTTTGAGATAACACGTCAATTTGGAATGCTATGGAAACAGGTTTTCTTAACCTCCTCAGGTACCTCCATAAATTCTGGACAACAAATATACAAATTATTTATGCTTTTGCACTACCCAAAGAAGTTGCTCTCCTTAAAAAGAAAGTCACAATTAAAAAAAAAAAAAAGACACTGTCAAAGCTATTGGAACTAGCTGACCCTCATGCTAAACACTCTCCTTGGCCCAAAAGTCCTTTTGCAGAAACTTGTGTAAAACAGGTATCAACCCACTCCAATATTCTTGTCTGGGAAATCCCATGGACAGAAGAGCCTGGCGGGCTACAGTCCATGGGGTTGGAGAGTCAGACCCAACTAAGCGACTAAAACTTTCTTCTTATAAAACAGAAAGAAAAATTCATGGTGAGGTTCAAAGATTTCATTCATAAATATACAAAATTTTTGCCTCTAATTTTAAAAACCATACAGAGAATAACTGGACTGTAAAACCTTAAGTATAAAATTTGGCAAAGCCAAAAGAGCCTCCTGGTCCCACCAGTTAAAGCCTAGGATGGACACCTACCAGATTCTTCCGTAAGACGACTCATTATAGTCAGGGCAAATTGGCTATGAGAGAACACAGCAGGGGAAAAGGGAGTTAAGAGAGTTCTTGGACAGAAGAGGACATGTCTATCTAGGAAAAGTCTTAAAGAAAATAAGACAGACTACTCACCTACTCTGTAAGAGTAATTGTAAAGCTATTTTTTAAAGAAAAAAAATATATACGTAGAATTAACACAGATAAATAGACCAATGGAATAGAATACAGAGACCGGAAACCAATACACATACAACGAGATTTGGTAATATAAGTGAGGAGGCACTGCGAAGTCAATGGGTAATGGATAGACTATTTAATAAATAATATTATGAAAACTGGCTACCAATATGGGGTAGGATTTCTACCTAACAGTCACAAAATTGCGTTTCAGGTAAATTAGGTATATGTTGAAATTCGTAACTTTTAGAACAAAATATGTAATATATACATATATATTTTTAAATCTGAGGGAAGGAACCAGGTTTTAAAAAGGAACACAGAAAAGCCTCAGTCATAAAGGAAAAGAATGATCAATTTGACTAAATTTAACTGAAAAATTCTGTATAATTACAGATAGCCAAAGACCATGTTAATGTCAAGCCACCTGCCAGAAGAACCCCTGTCCATAACATGTGGAATCTGCAGGGAAAACAGGCATATAGATGATATATTCACAAAATAAAGACCAATAAATATATGGAATAAAGCTAAGATTCATGGTAGCCAGGGAAACATAAATGAAAACAAAGAGCTACTATCTCACAGCTCTGACTGGAAAACTTTAAAAGTGATAAGACTAAGTGTTTTGGTGATGACCTAGGAAACCAGGATCCTCTTGTATCGCCATTGAGAGCACAAACTTACACGCCACTTTGGAGAGCAATCTGTCAACATGTAAGAGTCAGACTCAACTCAGCGACTGAACAACAACAACATAGTCACAGAGCACGTATCTAAAATCAGAATATCTACTACCTGAAATCCCATTTGGAGGCATGTGTTCAGAATACCTAGCACGTTTCATCTGCATAAGAAAATACTATCAAGAGTGTACACTGGCAGCGCTGTTCAAAATGGCAAAGCGTAACAACTGAAATGACCATTAGTGAGGGAAATGATGAGCAAACCGATACAATGATACAAAACAGCAGTAATGTTGACCGAAAAGGGAAACTACGAAAGAACACATCATAAAAGTTTGAAAAACTCCTGTTATTATTTATGGACACAAACATGTGGTAAAATATAAAATCTTAAGCAGGAAGGAGTCTTACCAACTTCAGGAGGGTGGGTGAGCTCCAACGAGGGAAGGAGGAGATGGTCTCAGGGAAGAGTACAAAAGAGTAACATTTTATTTCTTTAAAAATCAGAAGCAAATATGGCAAAATAGTTTATGAAGAGTACAAGGGCATTTATATTGTTGTTATGTATATTTTAAATATTTTGCAATTAAAAAGAATTTTAATGGGCACATATGGTATAACAATCAAATAATTATTCACACCGCACAAACTCAAGTAATGACATTGCTTTAAGCCACAGAAACTTATATACATACATTACAGCATGTGATAAATAAGAGTTAAAAATAAATTCTAAAATTTGCAATTTACATCAGGGCTTTAAATTAACAATTTTGCTAATGGGCTCTGAATCTCATGCAATTTTAAAATGTCCTTAATGCTAGAATTTTAAGGGATGCTCTTGAGTTGTCAAAGCTATATAAACAAACTTTAATTATAATGTGATATTGTGAATTTCAGTTTTATTTTGGGAAGCTTCTTCTTTAGTGTATAAACAATAACAAGCTTTACATTTGTATTTACAAGTCTCATAGAAATGCGCCAAGAGTCCTAAGTATGACGAGTAGGCATCTCAGTTAATTATACTGTTTCACCGGAGAACCTGATGCCCTGATGTGGAAAAACAAGGCTCCATTATTCCCTTTTCTTTTCTACTTGGGGTCTGGGCCAGAAGCAAGCTGTACCACTACTGGAAAAGTTATAAACAAAGCCTTACTATAAAACAATTTTAAAGGAAAAGTGTGTAATTTTCACAGAGGAGTAACACAATCTTTTGGGTTTACTATGTCAGAGAGAGACATAGGAAAAAAGAGAGAATATTTTAAGAAAGGGGTTAAGAGGAGGTAGTAGAATTTTGCTATCTGTATTCCTTGAGCCTAAGGCTGTAAGATAATAAATACTACAGAGAAAATTTTAGGAGACAGATAAAACTGGGCAGGCCACTGCCATCTACAATACAACGCAAGATCTCTAACTCACATGGACTCCTTCAGTCTCCACTACAATGCTCTGACCACACTCATACTATTTCAATAATAACCATTTTACCCAGTTGATAGTAAGCAGTAATTTTATTTAACACGAGTTGCTTTTTGCCAATTAAACATGTACAACAGAGATAATTAGCTGAGTCTTCATGTTACTTTGCTATGAGATACGCTAATTATTTCCCATGTGATGGAAGACTGCAATAAAATTATTCCAAGTTCCAAACTTTCACACTTATATTTTGGGCACAGTTTTTAAGGGCAATAATGCTGTAGCAAAACTCAGGTCTTCACCTACCCCATTTCAGCCTGTTATACTGAATTATACTTAGTATTAAAATGTCTAACTCGCACTTATGAAGGCTAGAAAAAATTAGCTCCCCTCAGCTCTCTCTAATTTAGTGTAATTCTGACCAGTAAGAAGAGCAAAATTTGCTTACAAAATTTAAAGCCTCCTACAATGTTTTTATATTTTTTGCTTTTTCCACCACTCTTAAGTTTCAGAAATAACTCACTATTTCTTTGCTCTTGACAGAGGACTAGAAACCACTCTGCTTCATGAATGAAATAAGGTGACTTCTGTTTCTCAAACTCTCACCCTCTGGAGACTCATTGCAACTGAGTAATAAATTCACTGACACGTCTGCAATTCAAATTTCACTAGCACAAGGAAATTCTCTTACAGTAAAAAGGTCAGTGTTCTGAATTCAGTTTTCTGAATTTCAAAACCCTTAATAAATGGAGGCACCTTAAAGTTCAGTTTATACTCTTCTACATAGGCTTTCAGAGCATGCTTTAAATAGCTTAAGATAAGCTATATTAATAGCTTATGTCATTTTATCATTAAAATAATCTACAAATATCAGAATACTAATTAATTTTTTTGTTGTAACTAATAAATAAGTCTCAAAATATCTGTGGATGTAAATCAACCCTCTCAATTCATTTACCTCACTCAGACTGTTCTAAACATAGATAAACTAACTGAATGAGTTTATCAGTATAATATACTTGTGTAATGCTTTCACTAATTCCAACTCTGTACTTTAGGGTTTTTCCATATTTATTTTTAAATGTACAAAGTGATTAAACTATTAATATAAATATTTTTCTCTCCAATATGTAATAATATTTTTATGTAAAAGAAAAGGTTTCCAAACATTTACAAAGCAACCTAAAGATAAGTAAACCTGATTTTAGGATCATTACATGAACCAAAATAATTTTCCAGAGAAGGCCCTATTTGAAAGTAATGCTCAGCGGCCTCCTCACATCAGCACTTCAAGATGAATCCAAATCCACTGCCTTTGCTTGAATTTCTTCAGGGATCAATTCCAATGAGGGGGAAAAAAAATCTCAGAAAAAGGTCTCGCGACAGAGTGGACAAGTGGATTTGTTGCTGGATGTAAACCATTTGTACTGAAAAAGAAAAGTCTAAGTGTTAAAAACGTTTTACACTGCCATTTTACATACACATCTAAAGTAACAATTTTTTTATATAAAAATTTACTTTATTAATTACACAAAATGGAAATTAAAGCAAATGTTTCTTATCAAACTGGCCAAGTTGAAAAGACAATATTATCTTTTTTAAAAAATAAAACAAGATGAATACAGCAATCCTTTATTAAACAATGATGCTCAGCTTTGCATATTCCATTTAAATAGTGGTAGGTTTTACATAAATCATCTTCTTTTAATCCTTTCAACAACCTTTAGAAAAGTATTATTATCTCCATTTTACAGATGAGAAAACTGGAACTCAGGTCAGCAAGTTGGTGCTTTGCAGACTAAAGTAACTTTAAAATGATTAAAGTAAGAAAAGGGAGACTACCGAAGTGTTTGTTCTTTACATTCATCTCCAAATCAACACGGTTTAGTGCTCCTTCCAAAGGCCAGTGGTTCTCCGCACTCAGGCTCACACTCACAAACTCGGAGGTGTATAAAGAAACCTGCTGTGATGGACTGAGCATAGTGAGACTTTCTTTATGATGTCTGAAAAGGGCAAAAAGCTCTGATGCCAGATGGCTCTCAGTTCCAATTTGTTCACTCTCCTTTACGGTATACATCTTACAAAGCCATCCATTTTTTAAATGCCAAGAGCTATTTTAGAAACTTCCATTTATCAAAGTGCTTTGATGCCACCAGTCCCAGTAAATTACTAATTTTCTTTTACAGATTTTGAAAAATCATTTTTAATATGTCTTCCATTAACCACAATTAAGAGATTAACATCTATAGTTTTCCAAGGTTAGATATCATCCATATATAACATTAATATATGTAAGAATGTTCACTCTCCTTTACGGTATCCATCTTACAAAGCCATCCATTTTTTAAATGCCAAGAGCTATTTTAGAAACTTCCATTTATCAAAGTGCTTTGATGCCACCAGTCCCAGTAAATTACTAATTTTCTTTTACAGATTTTGAAAAATCATTTTTAATATGTCTTCCATTAACCACAATTAAGAGATTAACATCTATAGTTTTCCAAGGTTAGATATCATCCATATATAACATTAATATATGTAAGATATAAATAAGCTAGTTTCTCTTTAGACTTACCAAACAAGCTGAATGGAACTTTTTTTTGCATGTTCTACAGGCTTTTTTGGGAAGAGAATAGTTGAAACCGTGAATGACTGAGAAACAAATCATGCAATCTTCAACACCTTCAAAACGTTTGTCAACATTATTTTTCCATAATGCTAAGCCTTCCATAATACTTCCATTCTGTTAACAAGGAAAAAAAACAATAATGTTAATATATCCTTTCAGTTCAGTTCAGTCGCTCAGTCGTGTCCCACTCTTTGCGACCCCATGAATCGCAGCACGCCAGGCCTCCCTGTCCATCACCAACTCCCGAATATATCCTTTAAATCACCAACATTATCTTTATTCAATTTCACAAATTTTAAAATTGTATTATAATCTGGACAGAAGAGAATCTGCTTGGCTGTATTCACAATTCTAAGTTTTATCAATACTGGTTTTCAAAATGACCTCCCACGTTTTAGGAACCAGGTACGTTTCTTCATTAAATGTCAACTTGAAAGAAAGGCTTCTGACCCAGTTTTCAATTTTTATAGTCTTAGCTTGTTATTTGATGAAACTTTTAAAATAATTAAGTTGTTTGGATCAGTTCTCCTAACTTTTAACTAAAAATGATGAAATTAACTATCTCACCTACTCAAATGCTGATTTGTTCCAGCTCTACAATACTAGTAAATAGACTTGTTTTAAAATACTTTTCCTCTACTGTAGAATGCCTGAGAAGCATCACCAGGTGCAAACAAAACTAGAGAAGACTTAACAATTTGTTTAAAATGCAAAAGGTCTTTGAAAGTACTGGGATTTCTCTAACTACAGGAGGAGACGTGAAACATTAAAGTAAAAGTAGCTCAGAAGACATTCAGCTGTCCCGAGACTTACAAAAAGATTCCCTCTCAAACTTTAATACCAGGTATTGTTCTATAACATCTACAGGGTCAATGAAGAAGAGTCCTCAAACACGAGGGAAAAATGCTATAGAGCCTTAAAAATTAAAATAAGCTTGGCAGGGTATCTGTTTCAGTTTCTGTTCAGTCACTCAGTCGTGTCTGACTCTGTGAAACCGTGGACTGGAGCACACCAGGCTTCCCTGTCCATCACCAACTCCTGGAGTTTGCGCAAACTCATGTCCATCAAGTCAGTGATGCCATCCAACCATCTCATCCTCTGTCACACCCTTCTCCTCCTGCCCTCAATCTTTCCCAGCATCAGGGTCTTTTCAAATGAGTTGGTTCTTCGCATCAGGTGGCCAAAGTACTGGAGTTTCAGCTTCAGCATCAGTCCTTCCAATGAATATTCAGGACTGATTTCCTTTAGGATGGACTGTTTGGATCTCCTTGTAGTCCAAGAGACTCTCAAGAGTCTTCTCCAACACCACAGTTCAAAAGCATCAACTCTTTAGTTCTCAACCTTTAGTTTTGGTCCAACTCTCACATCCTTAATGACTACTGGCAAAACCATAGCTTTGACTATATGGACCTTTGTCAGATTCGTCAAAATATAGTATCCATTTCTACTGAAGCAGAAGAGAGAAAGTTTTACTGCCCTTTCACACAGTAAAGCAGCAACTTCTCTCTAGTTCAGAAAGCCTAACAAGCATGTACATGGACCCTTACTTGATGGGTGAGGTAAGTGCTCAGCTGAAGCATCCAGTTTCGCCACTGCTGCACAGCCACTCCAACTCTTTTCCCACTCTCCACTGTTATTGAGCCCAGTGGATAATTTGAAGGCAGCTGTATTATAAGTTCAATCACTATATCCTCAATGCTGTAAGTGGCCATGACTTCTCGAGTAGTAGCTCGAGCTTTAACCTGCAACACATGAAAGGCAATTTTGGGGGGGCCAATTTTCTTTTCTTCCCTTTTATTCAAAAACCATCTTGACAGGTTGACAGATAGCAGCCAGTCCTCATTCAAACAAAACACGGGTAAACATATTCACTTATCTAATGTGAGATATTTAAGAAACAGGTTCAAATATCTGATATGTTTCATAGTGATGTTATGACAAAGATGTTTTTAAAAGAAATGCTCTGAAAAAGTATGTTTTGATTATACTAGGCTTGTCATATTGTAGTTTTTGAATAGAAGAGTATAGAATGGGTTATTATTAATTATCCCTTCTCTTCCAAAGTCAGTGTATCAAATATCACTTCTATTTAGATGTCTTCCAAGTCTTTCCCTATCAGAATTCCCCTGAGCTTTAGAACCAACCATCAACTGCCAGAGTATTTATACCTGATCTTGATTTTCTTACTAGCATTGCAAACTCAACAGAGAATACAAATCACCATCCTTTAAAAATTATTCTTCTGACTTTCATATTCTATGCTAAAAAGTGTAGCATCATCTTAAATTTCTCTTTCAGATATTAATTAGCTGTAAGTTTCGTTAAATCACCACAGAATTTTTCACATCCCTCCCCTTTTAAGGACTAGTCTCACTGATACTGTTTCCCACAGGCCCTCCTCATAATGTCTACACATTATGAGCCTCCCTAACTGCTCACATGAACCCACGCCCCACGCCAACAGCCCATGCTAAGACTTCAGTCAGAGCAATTTCACTGCTTTAACTCTGACACCGTCACTGCCTCAGAAGAAAAAATTCAGTGGCTACGCAGCACTAAATATTTTAGACTGTTAGTTGATGCCTTTTCCAGTATGGACTCAATTCATCACAGAAGCAGTCTGTTCTCTATTTACCTTCATGAAAACTACTCTATCTGAATACTGGGCTACTCATTATTTCTTAAGCAATCACAGAAATTATTAATAGATTCTCATCTTCAAACTTTTTGCTTTTGCTGTGCTGTTTTCTCTATATTAAATGCTGTAACCCATAGCAGCATCCTGCCGACCTCAAAATAAACTGCCCCCATCAAGTCTTACCTAGGCCCCTAAGCCGGATGACCTTTTCCTACCCTAACTGCAGAACACTCTTCCTCTTAATATGCCACTTTCCAGTTTCCAATGCAAAGAAACCTTACCAGTATCACCCCTCTTTCCTTTATTGGACTGTATGTTATTACATGACAGGAATGTGACCCTTCTGAACTATTTTGCAGGTGACTGGCACAAAGCACCTGGCATCTATAGGTATTCCCATATATATTTTGAATTAACTAATGAACATTCAAAAACTATTTAGCATAGGTAAATGAAATTATAACATCACTTCAATCGACTCATTAATTTGAGATCTGATGTCCAAGAATCAGAAAATAAAGTAGACAATTTCTGTCATTTCTGAACCAACAGCTACAATTGCGATCATACTCACTAAAATTCAAGATAATACTAACCGTCATGCCATTAAACAGCTGTGTACTTGTTTGCACAGAAGATATTTCTTGAAAAGAAAGAACACTGCTAACATACTTGCTGGTAAATCTATCCACGATATTGAAAACACGCTTCTCACTGCTGTTCCACCACAGCCTAACCATGGCTGGCAAGTCTTTTAATGTCATGTGATAGACTGAACAAGCCAAGTGTGGAATATGGTAGGGAAGAGCTGAGGTATCTGAGGAAAAAACAAATTCTTAGTTAGTAACATGTATCTCTTACACAGACAGACTAATATGAGTACTTTCCTTGGAAAACCATTTTCAATTCCTTAACACTAGCGCAGAGCTCATACAACAAACATACCAAGGAAACCAGAACTCTGTAGAATATTAGCTTTTTCTCCCACATTCGAAATGAACAATTAGAATGATAGAAAGAAGATCCTGAAGGATACTGAAAAATCTGCCCCCAAATAGCGCTATTTTGCAGGAAAGATCACAAATAAAATGAAGCACACACACTTCAATTAAAAATTCTTTTTCTTATGAAAGTGAAAGTGAAGTCGCTCAGTCATGTCTGACTCTTTGCGACCACGTGCACTGAAGCCTACCAGGCTCTTCCATCCATGGGATTTTCCAGGCAAGAGTACTGGAGTGGGGTGCCATTGCCTTCTCCAGGGAATCTTCCCAACCCAGGGATTGAACCCGGGACTCCTGCATTGCAGGCAGACGCTTTACCGTCTGAACTACCAGGGAAGCCCCAAATTATGAAAAAAAAAAAAAAATTGGTGGCCTTTACTTTCCCCAGAGCTCACTGATGTGTTATGCAGAAGTTCTAGAGTCCTACTGTACTACTCACAAGACAAAGTTCCAACCTCAGATTTCCAAGGCATTGAAAACAATTCCTATTCTCAGGAAATCCTTTTTTAACACTGAGGCATAGCTAGATGCATGCATGTCTAACCCCTTCAGCTAAAATGTGAGCTCCTGGAGTGAAAAAATAATAAATATTATTCATCTTCATTTCCCCAACAGAAGACTATCCACAGGCCTACAAAACATTATTGTCTACAGAGTAAAAGATAACAGTAATCAAGAAACTAAGCTTCGAAAATGAATTAAATTCCTAAGAACTTTAATGATAAGATCTAATTATCTATTCTATGTAGAGAAACAGGGAAAATCTGGCACTTCAACAATGTCATAGAGGCGACCCATGTTTGGGGTTACTCTCCACGTCCTCATGGTAAAGAGTCATACAACCTGACTTCAGCCTCGTCCCCAGGAAGAAATAGACACACACATCATACTGACCTCTAATACCCAACTGGAGCTCTTCTGTAAAGAAAGTTCGAGGGTCCTTATTGGAGAGCTCAACAGCTGTCTCTGCAAAGGCTGGATTTTCTGGCATAAGCCTGAACAGGTGATAAAGCAATTTATTCAAACTTTTTGTTTTTCGAAGGTACATTGAATACAGAGCTCGAAGCTGGTGGAAATGAGAGAATTTTTGTTAGTACACCCAATTAAATAGGACATTCAGCAGACTTGGAACGAATTAAAGTATAAAGTATAAACTTCCCTGGGGGTGGTCCAGCGGCTGAGACTCCGTCCTCCCTATGCAGGGGGCCCAGGTGCAATCCCTGGTCGGGGAAACTAGATCCCACGTGCTGCAACTAAGATCCAGCACAGCCAAATAAATCAATAAATATTTTAAAATATATATATTTTACCTATATATAGTACAATGTATATATGTGTGTGTGTATATACATATATAGTACAAGAACACAATGAAAAAATGCATTTATCGGAATATTGAGAATGACATGGAAGAGTCCTACAAAATACATCACACAGTGTTACTTTCCAGTCGGGTCGTCTGATAACACTGCTCCCCCTTCTCATACACTAGCAGAAGTTCTCACTACTCCTTTGTTATTAGACATATGCCTCTAACATCTTTCCCAAACTGTCTCCTGTTGATAAGTTCACCGCCACTTGGGAGTCTGAGCTGAAAAAGATCTATTTGCCACTGCCCACAGATGCTTCACTCATTCTCCTCCCAAATCTTCTACACCACAATCCCTAATCTTTCAAAATTCTGCTCAAAACTAATCCCACTGCTATGGCTGCCCTCACCCTATACCAAACATTCCAGCATCCCTTTATGACAGCACAATCTGGCAGCTCAAAATGTCCCAGAGTTGTTTTATAAATCAAGAAATTTCACATAATAATATGGCTTTTTTTTTTTTTTCTGATTTCTTTCTTAAAAATAGGAAAAATCTGGCACCACTGGGTATACTACAGGTATCTACATGAGACATGTGCTTTAGAAACTCATTCCTCAATAATGTAGTTTTCATTTGTTCACATTTACCTTGCAATTCTTTGGTATTTGTACCTGTTTTAAAATTACTTTTTCCACTATGCCATATTGTCTCCTCAGAGTACACAGACACCATTTTCTGGACACAATGAATGCTCAAATATAAAGATCAAGCCATAGGATTTGGCATTTGGGAGTCTTAAAAAATCAACCAAAAGACCTTCACCATGAAGAAATCTGGAAGACACTACCTTTACCAAGTAACCAAACTTAACATCACCAAATAAGAGGACACACGGTATTTTGTGCTCCTAGGGTGACAGTGAGAACACAGCCCCACCGTGCAGCAAATCCTCTTGCTGCAAAATAACCAGAATGTAACTACAAGGAAACTACAGACAAACCCCAACTGGAAGACAGTTTACAAAATAACTGACTTGGTGAATGACAAGTAAGAAAAGGAGAGGAATTATAAGCTAAAGAAATGATAGACACATACAAACATAATCCTTGACTGAATCCTCAATAGAAAAGGAAATAAAACTATAAAGGACATTACTGGGAAAACTGGGAAATTTTTATTTTTTTAGGGGGCAAATTTTAAATACTAATAGTATTATTGCATCAAAATTAGAGTATAATATCTATATTACATTTATGATGAAACTTGTTCTTATCTTAGGAGTTTACGTGTATGTACATGGGTGCTTGGTTGTATCTGACTCTTTGTGGCCCCATGGACTGTAGCTGGCCAGGCTCCTCTGTCCATGGGATTTCCCAGGCAATAATACTGGAATGGACTGCCGTTTCCTACTCCAATAGATCTTCCTGACCCAGGGATCAAACCGAGTCTCTTGTGTCTCCTGTGTTGGCAGGCAGATTCTTTACCACTGCACCATCTAGGAAGGCCACTTCTAGGATATACATGTTTAAATACTTTTAGCAAAGCATCATGATGTCTGCTGCCTACCATCTCTACAAATCCGAGTATTTTTCAAAATAAAAAGTTGGAAGGAAAGTAGAATTTTTTTTTAAATTTATTGCATATATCAATGGGCTTTTAAAAAACACATGTCTGCTAGCCAGCAGTCCCACTCATAGTATACAACACAAGTGAAATTAAACGAACACACAAAAACTAAGGCATAAACCTTCACAGTAGTTTATTCACCATCGGCAAAAAGTGGAAATAACCTAAACGCCCATTGGATGACTGGATAAGCAAAATGTGTTATAGTCATACAATGAACTATGTTTCGGACATAAAAAACGATGCCATACTAACACACACTGCGTTATGAACGAACCTTGAAACCATTGTGCTATAAGAAATAAGCCAGACACAAAAGGCCATATATGTGAAAAGTCCACAGCAGGCGAATTATAAAGACAGAAAATAGGCCAGTGGTTGCCAATGGCCAGGGGATCTGAAAGGAAAAGGGACAGCAGGTGGGTAAGGGTGTTTTTTTTGGGGGGGGTGGTTGGGAGGAGGGCTGGGTGTTGACGTGTGTGGATATTGAAAATGTTCTAAAATTAGATGGTAGTGATGGTGTACAATTCTGTAAATACACTAGAAACACCAAACTGTACTCTTTATCTTTTTTTTTTTTGGCCACACTGGGATCTGAAGTTCCCCGACCAGGCATCAAACCCGCGCCTCCTGCAGTAGAGGCGCCTCCTCAACCCCTGGACCACCAGAGGAGTCCCCAAAACTGCATCCTTTAAATAAGCAAATTTTTTTTTTGCTGATATGTGAAATACATCTCAGCAAAACTATAAGACACAGATACACAGACACACAGACACACACACACGTTTCCAATTCAATTCACTGATTCTTTTGAGACGAATGTTAAAACCAACCCAGATTAAGGACCAAAACTTTGTTTAAAAAAACGGTCTGTTTTAGGATTCTCCTAATTACTGTTATTTACTGAGTTATGATAGTTTACTTGTTGACAGCTCAGTTCAACATCTAGGCTCAATAAATGCTGATCTAATTGTGCCCCTCCCCCACCCTGGCTTAATGAAAAAGATGATGTACTCATAATTTCTGAGTATAAGAATTATATAATTATTCCTAATTTCTGAGTATAACAAGAAATGAAAAAGATGATGTATTCCTAATTTCTGCATATAAGAATTATATAATTATTCCTAATATCTGAGTATAAGATAACTAAGAACAAAATTCTTAGATATAAGGCCTCAATATGTTGCAATTTTTTAGAGGTTAACAATATTCTAAGAAACAAATGCAGAAGCCCAACAAGTAGTTCTTGAAATATATAATCAGTGAATTAAGTCAAGCTCAAATCACAAATCTAAGTGGTAAGACTGAAAATAAGTAAAACAATCTGAACATCTAGATCAGCGTTGCCTCTGTGATTTCATTTTCTTCTTAGATAACCAAATGCAAAAACGTATATGTTGATATATTTGTACCAAGAAATAGATTATTGAGCTTCCCTGGTGGCTCCGGGATAAAGAACCTGCCTGCCATTGCAGGATACATGGGTTTGATCCCCAGTCTGGGAAGATCTCCTGGAGAAGGAAAGCAAAACCCACTCCAGTATTCTTGCCTGGAGAATCCCATGGGCTACAGTCCATGGGGTCGCAAAGAGTCAGGACTAAGTGACTAAACAACAACGTGGGTTATTAGCAACAATCTAAGTTATAACTTAAGGATTCTGAAAAATCACATTGAAAATGAATGCCATGATATTTATTCAGACTTTAAATATGTAGCGATTTAAGTCTTGTTATATTAACCTGACAAAGAAGTGACTTACTTTATTAAACTGATTCAATGTTTGAAACTTATTAAAAGCAGGCATCTGTCTAAAAGAATTTTTTTAACTGGAACAGAGCTTTCCAGCTTCCTTCTTAAACGTGAGACAACAGAGACATCTAGTGGCTGCTAAAATAATTTGGGCAAAATAATTACTATAGGATATTTTCATTATTTAGTGATAACAGCTTGAATTACATATGGTAATATTTCATAGATCTTTCTCTAAACACTGATTTTCAAATAAGGTGAATTTCCATTGATATTCCCACAAGAATCAGTAGTTGACCAACGGGAAAAAGAAAATAGCAAGATCTGGTTCTTTAGAAACTGTTACTATGATAGCTCAAAAGTAAATTATAGAAACCTGGTTTCCTGAAATAAACAGACTTGGTGGATATATTCAGTTAGAAAAAAACTGATCCAAGCATAAAACTGTGGGAGGATGACAAAGTAGAGACAGAAATAAATTTAGCAGAATGTCTGTAATGAGCCAGATAAGATCAGATTAAAATGTGAGGCTTATCCTCATTTTTCTCCAAAAGGAGGGGAAGGAAAGGGTTTAAGACAGTAAGAGAGAAATACACACAGGACAGAACTGTCAAAAGTTGTCTCATTTTATTTACCTGAGATGAAGCAGCTTTGAAGAAAGTAAGTATTAATTTCCAAGTGAGGAGGTACCCCAGAACATAACAGAAGTCTTCACTCAGTGGCTTGATAGTAACTATCTGTCCAACAGGAATACACCCCAAAACATTTTCTAGTAAGTCCTCTTGAGTGCTAAGAAGAGACATCAGTGCAGCTGGTGGCGACCTAAGAATCAATGATTGAACACCACAGTTTTCTTCATGATTTGTCTCTTAACAAACTGACAGCATGTATAAATTTGAAGCATTTTAGAAACATCTTCCTCTTCCTCTATTTTCCAAAAACCATTTTAAAAGTTCCCCTTTATAGGTTCAATTTTGACCCCTAATTTTGTATAAAGGCAACTGTAGAATCTGAAAGGCATAAAGTGATATAGAAATATATACATATATTTTTAATTTATAAATATGTAAGATATGCTATAAAATTACTCTAGAAGTTAGTACTTAAAGGAAAAACTCTTTTCAGTTCAGTGCAGTCGCTCAGTCGTGTCCAACTCTTTGCAACCCCATGGACCACGACACACCAGGCCTCCCTGTCTATCACCAGCTCCTGGAGTTTACCCAAACTCATGTCCATTAAGTCAGTGATGTCATCCAACCATCTCATCCTCTGTCATCCCCTTCTCCTCACGCCTTCAATCTTTCCCAGCATCAGGACCTTTTCAAATGAGTCAGCTCTTCACATCAGGTGGCCAAAGTATTGGAGTTTCAGCTTCAAAATCAATCCTTCCAATGAATATTCAGGACTGATTTCCTTTAGGATGGACTGGTTGGATCTCCTTGCAGTCCAAGGGACTCTCAAGAGTCTTCTCCAACACCACAGTTCAAAAGCATCAATTTTTTGTGCTCAACTTTCTTTATAGTCCAACTCTCACATCCATACATGACTACTGGAAAAATCATAGCCTTGACTAGACAGACCTTTGTTGGCAAAGTAATGTCTCCGCTTTTGAATATGCTGTCTAGGTTGGTCATAAGTTTCCTTCCAAGGAGTAAGCGTCTTTTCATTTCACGGCTGCAGTCACCATCTACAGTGATTTTGGAGCCCAGAAAAATAAAGTCAGACACTGTTTCCCCATCTATTTGCCATGAAGTGATAGGACCAGATGCCATGATGTTAGTTCTCTGAATGTTGAGCTTTAAGCCAACTTTTTCACTCTCCTCTTTCACTTTCATCAAGAGGCTCTTCAGTTCTTCGCTTTCTGCCATAAAGGTGGTGTCATCTGCATATCTGAGGTTATTGATATTTCTCCCGGCAATCTTGATTCCAGTTTGTGCTTCATCCAGCCCAGCATTTCTCATTATGTACTCTGCATATAAGTTAAATAAGCAGGGTGACAGTATACAGCCTTGACGTACTCCTTTTCCTATTTGGAACCAGTCTGTAGTTCCAAGTCCAGTTCTAACTGTTGCTTCCTGACCTGCATACAGATTTCTCAAGAGGCAGGTCAGGTGATCTGGTATTCCCATCTCTTTCAGAATTTCCCACAGTTTATTGTGATCCACACAGTCAAAGGCTTTGGCATAGTCAACAAAGCAGAAATAGATGTTTTTCTGGAACTCTCTTGCCTTTTCAATGATCCAGCAGAAAACGTATTATTTCAACCTTTTGTTTTATAGATGAAAAAAAAAAGCATATACCCAGAGAGGCTAACTGATTAGTCTGAAGTCCCTGCCTAGCCAGGGGAACAATTAGGGCGAACAAATCCTGTCAGGTCCTTTATCAACCAACAAAGGGTTAGATCATAAGACTGTATTGTCTTTCAACACAGTTAAAGAAATGTTAAAGGAAACTTAACATTCATATTAACTCATGGCAATGTACGGTAATTTTCTTCTTTATGGAAGTAGTGTACTTATTAACACTTTGAGACAAGCTTGTAAGAGTCTCAAGAAGTGAAATACTTGTGTGTGGTGTTGTTGTTCAGTTGCCAAGTCATGTCTGACTCTGCGACCCCATGAACCGCAGCACACCAGGCTTCCCTGTCCCTCATCATCTCCTGGAGTTTGCCCAAGTTCATGTCCACTGAATCAGTGATGCTGTCCAAGCATCTCATCCTCTGTCACCCTCTTCTCTTGCCTTCAGTCTTACCCAGCATCAGGGTCTTTTCCACGGACTTGTATCTCCAGTCAAATTCTCTCTGACATTCTGACTTCAGTCTCTTCTTCTACCTCTGTGATCTTTCTTTCTTCGTGGCTTCCTACTACCAGCCCATAAGTAAAAGTTCTCTTCAAGCTTCTGCCCTTAAGTTTTTACCTTCAGCACCACCATCTCATGTACCAACCCTTCTCCATTCCATACCAACCATCAGCAGATTTTACAAAGAACAACTCTCCACTTTACACACTAACCTCTATGCACTTTGGAACTTCTGGAATGGCCTCCAGCTCTGCTTGCTACTTGTTCAGCTTATGAATCAGCTGATGTTATCCCATCTTCTAAAAAATAATGCCCCACTCTCTAGAAAATGTCATTTTGAAGGCCCTTCATTACCCTCCAGCTTTATCTTTCACTCTACGCTCCCTGCCTACTCTGCGCATACTCATTTATTTGGCTGCACTGGGTCTTAGTTGCGGCATGTGGAACGTCACTGCATCTGACGGATTGTTCATTGTGGCACAGGGACTCTCTAGTGTGGCACGTGGGCTCAGTTCTTTCAGCACGTAGGTTTAGTTGCTCCCCAGAATGTGAGATCTGAGCTCCCAAATCAGGGATCAAACTCACATCTCTTGCAATGCAAGGCAGATTCTCAACCACTGGATCACCAGGGGAGTCCCTCATTTATTCTTTTACTCAACAAATGAGGATTATTCATAATTATTTAAGGCCAACAACTGGGTGCTGGGGGGAAAAAAGTCAGGAATAAGAGACTAAAAGCCTCACAGAGCTTATATTCCAGTGGAAGATCTAAAATATGTCACATGGCAACAACTTGATATTCCCCAAGCATATCATGAGCAGTCATGCCTCAATGCCTTTGCACATGGTGTTCCTGTAACTTTCCCCTGCCTGCTGAAATGCTCCCTAATCTGCAAGGTCTTCCCTTTCATAAATGTCTTCCCTTCTTGGCACAGCAGTTGTGTCTCACTAACATCATCCTTTTTCTTAGCACTTGTCACACACTGTCTTCTATTATAGGGTGGTTGTTTAGTCACTCAATCGTGTCCAATTCTTTTGTGACCCCATGGACCATAACCCACCAGGCACCTCTGTCCATGAAATTTCCCAGACAAGAATAATGGAGCAGGCTGCCATTTCTTTCTCCAAGGGAACTTCCCAACGTGGAGATGAAACCCACATCTCCTACATTGGCAGGTGGATTCTCTACTGCTGAGCCACCAGAGAAGCCCACTCAGTTTTAGGGTAATACATCTAAATTAGATTATAAGCTCCTTAAGAAAACAGCTTACTTAGCACTATATTCTCCCCTCACCATTTAATTAACACTTGCACAAAAGGGTGCTCAATACAATTTTGAACGGGTATACTCTTTCCCCAGTTAACTATGTGGCCAAAGAAAGTTTCACTAAACAGTAGCAAACTGAAAATGACTTAGAAACAATTAGAAGAAAGAGTAACTATCTCTTCAAGTGAGCTCTAAAATTCATTGATGTGGACTGAATGTATTCACTAAATTTAGAGCTTCTGCATTGCCTCAGTCTTCTAAAGTCATCATGATGGATTATGAGAATTTAATGAAGCAATCCAACTTATGATGGTTTGACTTCTAATTTTTCAACACTACAATAGTGTCAAGTGATGAGTATTCAGTAGAAACTATACTACAAATTGTGACCTTTTCCCAGACTGACTATACGCAGAATGATACCCTCTCACAATGCTGGGCAGTGGTGAACTGTAGCTCCCAGTCAGCTATGCAATCACAAAAGTTTAACAACCAAACCACTCACAACCATTCTTACCCAGACAACTATTCTGCTTTTCACATTTGGTACAATACTCAATAAATTACAAGAGATATCTAACACTTTACCATAAACCAGACTTTGAGTTGGATGACTTTGCCCATCTGTAGGCTGATGGAAACGTTCTGAACACGCTTCAGTAGGCTAGGATAAACAGATGTTCAGCAAATATATCTTTGACTCAACATGTGTTCAATTTACAATGAGGATGTAACCCTGTAAATTGAGGAAGATTTGTATTAAAAATAACTTACAAGGCTGGTTCTTCTTCTTCATCTCCATATGACTTTAGATTATCTTGATCATATTGTGGGAATTCAGGCATCAATCTGGAAGTCAGAATATTAAGTTAAATGTTTCAATGCCATTCTCCCAAAGTAATTAACCTCCAATTAAAATAAATAAGTTAAAAAAAAATTAAGTTACATGAACTGGTTCATTGTTAAGTCATGCTTAGCAATAGAAAGTCCAATACTTATTTTGTAATGAGTATATCCTTTTACTGAGCTTATTCTGAAATAATTCACTATGGCCAGGACTATATAAATGTACACTGTGCATGGAGAACAGTGACCATTTCTGTTACTGAAACGCTTAGTCAAACTTACTCTGTTGCTGTTTTTACTTTGACTTTTTTTTTTTTAATTTTTGGTAACTTATTTCTACTTTGACTTTTTTTTAATGACCAAAAATTGAAACTACATATGTGAAAGTGAAAGTCACTCAGTCTTGTCCGATTCTTTGGGACCCCAGGGACTATACAGTCCATGGAATTCTCCAGGCTAGAATACTGGAGTGCACAGTCTTTCCCTTCTCCAGGGGATCTTCCCAACCCAGGGATTGAATCCAGGTCTCCCGCATTGCAGGCAGATTCTTTACCAACTTAGCTATCAGGGAAAGCCAAAACTATATTTCATTTTTTAAAAAACCACCACAATACTGATTCAACTGAAAGAATTCTTACTTGTACAGCATATGATAGACTGCAATTTGCACAGGCCGAGCTCTGTAAAGGAGTAATGGGGCTAATGTATTTAACAAAGTCTGGAGGTATTCTGGCAAGTTTGTTTTCTGACCAGCAATCAATCTTGCAGGGAGTTTCTGACTCAATAGCTGATCCTTTGGGATATAAGTTAATGTTTCACACATGGGCTTCAGCATTGCATTCTGAAATGATGTTTCAGATGTATCTCTGTTTTCTCCTGATGACAAAAAGAAAAAAAAGAGTCATACCCCAAACAAAGTGAGTAATACAACTTGACCGATTCATAGACAACCAAATGTTATTTAAGAAAATGAAATAAAAACTTGACAAACATTAAAGCAGTCCAAACTAGAAGCATGAACTGAATATATATTTCAGATAATCTCAACTATTTAATGACTTCTATTATCTTATCCTTTAAAAAAAAAGTTTGAGTTAAAATAATTTATTCATATTTTCTGAATTAGTATGATTCTAATTTTCAGTGATCTTTAGGTATCTTGTGATGTTTCAATTCTTGTCTGTAAAGCAGGAGAATATACAATGATTCTGAGATGCTAAACTTTCTCTCTGGCTCTTTTACTATTTTGTGTTGTGTGACCTAAACATCCCAAAGTTGATTTTGGGGTGTTTTGTGTTGTTTGTTTTTTTAGTTTTTCAAAACAAGTTATTTTCAATGACTCTCACTATTACTCCCTTTTTCACTTGCCTGTAGTGGTCACCAAAAGAGGTAAAAGCAAACTGTGGATGCCAGGAGAAAAAAATTCTTTCCATTCACTGATTAGATTTACAGGAAGGCTGCCAGTGGTGCCCAGAGTTGTGGAATCAAAAAAAGCGCTGAGTTCACAGGCCAAGTCACAGCTGACATAGGCAAACAGTTGTACAAGTGGAACAGAATACAGTGCCTGATTCTCATTTGTTGTCTGAGGAAACAAAAATTAAATAGGTAAGCAGACCTCCTGTAGAATATTACAAGTCAAGGCAATTAAGAGAAGTCCCTTTCATTTCTCTAAATTTGAAAATAAGAAACAGTTTGAATGGATAGTCTCAGGAGACATTTATATAACTTATCAAAATAACTTATTTTCAGAATTAAATGTTAGGAATTAGAATTAATCCATTTATCGTGAACTGTTCTTTTTCACTTCTGCAACCATGAAGGAAAATAATATCAATTACCATATACCAAGTTAAATATATTAAAAGCACATTTATAACCTCAGGAGCCCTACTAATTGGACATTATTTTAAAATGAGGAAACTGAGGCTCAACTAGGTAAACTTTAATACCCTAAGCCACACAGTAAACAGCAGGCAGAGTAGAGATTCAGACCAATTCAACACTAACTGACTTGCTGCATGACTTGCTACCTAATACCCACAGTTATTACACAGCTGGTTGCTTGGAGTCATAAAAAGAACTCTAATTCCCTCTGAATTTGTTTAATCTTTACTGCACTAGTCTGGCAATAATGAAACAGTACACTGTAAGAATAGAAGCAAAAGACCAAAAACCTTGTCATGAAAAGATAAAACCTTAAAGGGCTATGCTACAAATATTACACTAAAATGAGCTAATGGAGAGACCATTTTAAAAGCAGTTAGCAGAATGGTTACTGAATGATATCGGCAAACATTAAACCTCAATCATTTTACTGATCTGTCAAGCATCAGTCAGCAAGGAACATATCTATAAAGTGTTCAAATGTTTGCAAAGGAGCTAACTACAATCATTACTTAAAGAGGATGAGAAAATACTTCTGGCACACAGAGATGCACAAAAGCCCAACAGCAGTGATGACTCAGAAGGTTAATTTACCTCCAACCAAGCCAACATGGAACACATGATGAAGTCCCATTCGCTCTCTGCCAAAGGAGACGAGCAGTACTTCAGAAACAGGGAAAGGAAACGGATCATTTCTATATTTACCGCCAGTATCTCTGGACTTACTTCTGACAGATTACTGTGATAAAGACAAAAATAAAACATTAACAAATTATACAGACATTCATTGAGAAAAATTTAAATCTTATATACTGACTTAAATGTCTACCATCCTATTATTCTACAAAATAGTGACTATAAGATACATAATCTGAGTCCACATCATAGACAGAGGGAAAAATATAAAGTATTACCTACCAACTGAAAAGAAAAATGTCTTCGTGATCTTTTTTCCAAGTTATCAGCATTTTTAATAGACCATGTAATAGCTCTCCATCATCTATGCTTTTGGTCTGCAGACAAGAATTGAAAATGGCAAGATGTCCAAAACCTCCTATAGCAAAATTAAAACATTTTTAAATTGTATTGCTACTATAAAAAAAGAAAGCCTATGCTGAGATACATTAAAGACTTTCTTCAAAAGTGTGCAGGTTAATAACTCTAAAATTAGGGCTTGTAAAAAAGGGTCAACAACAAATGAGCTTATAAACTCCATAGGCAGGGACCCGCCAACATACTCAGCCCCCAGCACAGAGAAGAAAGCGTGGCGGGGCAGGCAGAGGGAATCAAGTGAATGACACTATGCATTAAACTAGCCTATGCCGTTTTTCCCTTTGTTTCCTTACGTATAGGACTTACCCAGCATACCCACCTCTCAAAAAACAAACAAATCTCTAGCTAAAGTGAAAGTTAGAAAGTTAACTCGCTCAGTCGTGTCTGACTCTTTGTGACCCTGTGGACTGTAGGCCACCAGGCTCCTCCATCCATGGGATTCTCCAGGCAAGAATATTGGAGTGGGTTGCCATTTCCTTCTCCAGGGGATCTTCCCAACCCAGGGATCGAACCCAGGTCTCCCGCATTGCAGGCAGGCACTTTAACCTCTGAGCCAGAGTACAAAGTTAAATAAAGTTGGAAAATAGAACATACTGTTTTATAATTCATACATTCACTCAGTAAGTATCTATGTTGGGGAAGCTCGTGTGGGGTTCCCTATTCTTTAGACTCCCTGATTCCTCCTTATTCTTCAATTCTCAGCTTCAATACTGCCTCCACTCTGAAATTCCCAAGTACATCAAGTATGCCCCTCCTCATTCCTTTAGTATCACTTGTTTGTTGCCTTTACAGCACTAATGTTTGCTATTATCTCACCAGGAAGTTAAAGTTCCTGAAAGCAGGAACCTTGTCAGTTTTACTCATCACTGTTATGGCCCCCTTACACAATGCCTGAGATACATTTATTTTGACTGACTAAATAAAGAATGAATAAATGAATGCATACAAGGTACACTGCTAGACAGATACCAGGGAGAAAGCTGAACAAAATCCAATCCCTGAAGGGACTTACTCAGTAGTACTGGCAGACTTAACAACAAATTAGAATAATATAGACAAAAACTGAGACCCAGAGCAGGAAACTATAGTGAGTCAGAAAAGGCTTCCCCAAGTTGGTATGTGAACCAGGATTTATCAAAAGATCAAGGTCTGCAAGACTAGAAAAGGGACACTCCAAGGAGTGCTAAGGCACAAAGTTGTAAGAAAGTGTGGACTGATCAAAATTCATGACAATTTAGCATGGTCAGGGTCCAGAGTGGAAGCAAAAGAGGTGAAACTGGAGAAACTGGTTGCAATAAGATTTTAAAACATCTTACAGGCCAAACTAAGGACTTAGGTTTTTATCCTGTAGGCAAAAGAGAACCAACAAAGAAAGCAAAAATTAATTAATTAATAACAATGTAGTCTTCCTTTAAAGGCAGAGGAAGAATTTTTTTTAAATCTTCCTGACAAAATATTAATAGAAGAGGCTTCAAGTTTAATCAGAAACAACTCATGTTCTAATAACCGAAAAGTATTCGTTAGCTAATTCTGCTTCATCACTTGGGCTAGAAGAGAAAAACTGATTGTCACACCTTAAAAAAATATTCTTCATTTACAGATTATACTACCACCAACTGACAGGGACTCTGAAAGCAGTATTTCCATCTAGCCAACAGCCTACTGCTTACTGACAATCCCCAATTGAGTATTTATTCCATAGCCACCTTAATCGTAATCTCATGTGTCCAAACCTTAACATTATCCCCCTGTACACTCCTTCGCCACCTTCCGTCCAGCCCTGAAGTCTCCGGGCAGGATTTCCTATAAGGCCTCATGGTACTTCCATCTGCCCAATCCAGAAATATAACCACAGAACCCCAACAATTCTACTTCCTAATCCTCTCAATTCCATCTCCACTCTTCCATCTGTGCCTAGACTCAAGAGTTCTTATCTCTCATTTTGATTATTCGAATGGCTCTCTATATAGTCTTCTACCTCTAATTCCTCTCTTTTCCCATATCCACCCTTCACACAGCTGTCAAGATAATCTTTCTAATGTGAATATGATAGTCTGACTACTTTCCTACCTAATTTGGGCCAATAGTTCCTTACCTCCTATCGCTTAAAGTCCAAACTCTTTACCTGACAAAATGAGGCCTTTATGATCTGTGCCCTGCCATTCTCAAGATCCATATTCTTGTGCACCCTAATACTCTTTGTCCCAACTTTCTACCTTAAATCCAACCAAAACGAAGCTACCTGCACTCTTCTAGTTTCTGTGTACCTGGAATGCTTTTCTCTAACTATATGGAAAAGTACCGTTTACCACTACGGAAATATTTCTTTTTGTGAAATAGCCACTGCTATTTCAAACCAAAGTGGAAAATCCTTTTCTGCACTTCTGCACATAAGCTATCTTTTTGCTATATCAGTTATATCTATCTTCTCTACAAAAGAGACTGCCACATGGTCAGGGCTCAATAAGTGCTTGTTAAATTAGCAAGCAAAGGAATTAACAAGAGTACAGAATGTCTGAAAAGTTTAAAATATAACAAAAGCTGTTTCCTCTTTTGCTTTTGTAAGTTCACTGTCGGTTGACTAGGGGGAAATGATGTACAGCTAAGAAGAGCTACACACGGTACAGAAATGATTAGAGGGTACCTGTGCTTATACACCTTCCCTTAGGCTGCAGTATTTCCATACTGCAAAGTAACAGTCACTCTCCAATGAATGACACTTACCCTATTGAGTCAACTTCTTATGTAACAAGAATATTAACTAGGAAAAAAAGTAGTGATAATTTATCTCTGTCAGATTTGGATTTAGACATTAAAAAACACTTCTTTCATCTCAAGCAATAATTAAATTAATGAAATATTTATTACCAAGTAACTAACCATTAATATGGCAAACATTTTCCTTGGTCCAGGCCAAAAGGGCAGGTATACACTCAGCAATGAATTCTTTCTTGTCTTCTTTTGACAAAAATGGACAGAGACTTTGAATAGTATGCATATTACCTTCTGTTAGTGGAAAAAAACTGTTTAAAGAGGGAAAAAAAAAAAAAGGTGTGAATTATATTTATCCTAAATATTTATTTCAGAAAATTCCTCTTATTCATACAATTTAAAAAGACTAAAATTTCCACTATATAAAATAACCGAATAGAAAAAGAATAAAAGAAACTCTGAAAGAAGCTGACATTTGCTGATTCTCTTTGATGAAACTGTGGACAATTATTTTTTTCTGCTTCTCTTTCTTACATGTTTCTGATTTTCAAAAAATAAACATATATAACTTTCCCAAAGGATGATTTTTTTAAATTATACAAACAGTACATGATTATGCTGTCATTAAGAGCCAACTAATTCAATTTAAAGAGGACCGGTTACATATTGCTCATATGAACTGACACTCATATATATGCATATATACACTTGGGTTTTATGTATCTAAATTTTATATTACCTGACACTTATATACTTTCTAGACCACTTTACAGCAGAACATATAGGTACAAAGTATTCTATTTTAAAACTACATATCTAAATAACAAACAAAACCAAAATATTTCATACAATTATAATTTAACTATTTTTCTATTAGTGAACATTTAGGTTTTTTCCATCAAATTTTTGCTCTTACAAATAAAACTACAATTGTCCTTGAACAAGAACTACTCTGTATATGTGCAAACACCTCTTTAGGCTAGATTCCTGGAAGTAGAACTTCAAAAGATCTGCATGTATTATATTTTGACAATTTCAAGTTTTTCTTCAAAGAAGAATAATCAATTCACAGTTTCACCAAAAATGTACAAGTTTGACTTTTCTGCTGCACACCTAATAATTCTTTTTAATTCCTGGCAATAAGGTAGATAAAATATATACTCCTTTGTATTTGTCATTATTAACAAAGCAAATCCTTTCCCATTCTACATTTCATTAATGAATTACCTTTGACTATGTCATCTATGAATTACCTGTTCAAGTCCTTGACACATTCTTCAGTTTGAATAGTTTAATTACTAGAAGCTATTTATATTATGAATATTAATTCTTTATTAACAAGTATTTTCCTCTATTTTGTCACCTATCCTTTATACTGAATTTTCATCATACAGAAGTTTTCTAACCGTGGTAAAATGTGTAAAATTATGTAAAATTTACCATACTATTTTAATTAAGAAAAAATTTTTTTTGGTCATGCTATGCAGCATGAGGGGTCACAGTTCCCCGACCAGGGGTAGAACACAGGCCTCCTGCATTGGAAGCACGGAGTCTTAAAACTGGACCATCAGGGAAGACCCGCAGATTAACTGTTTTTAAGTGTACAGTTCAGTGATGTTAAGTTCATTCACACTGTTGTGCAACCAACCTCCAGAACTTTTTCATTTTACAAAACTGAAACTCTGTCCATTAAATAAGAACTCCCCATCTTCCTTCCATTCAGCCCCTGACAACCACCATTTGACTTTCTGTCTCTATGAATATGCCTAAGTACCTCATATAAGTGGAATCATACAGTATTTGTCTTTTCATGACTGTTTTATTTCACTTAGCATAATGTCCTCAAGGTTCATCTACATTTTAGTATGTCAAAATTTCCTTCCTTTTTAAGGCAGAATAATGCATACATTTTTGTTTATCCATTCATCTGTTGATGGACACAAAGGCTTCTGCTTTTACAAAGTCAGGTACCTACTGTTTCTTCTATGGATTCTGGCTTTGTGCTATGCTTAAGATCTTCCCTGTGCCAAGACTATACAGTTTCTTATTTTCCCAAATACATTTATAGATCTGTTCATTACATTTAATTTTCATCTGGACCTTATTTTCATGTATAATATAAGGGAGTGGGTCTTACTTTTTTTTTTTTCATATATAAGTCCAATTTTCCTATCTCATTGATATGAAAGACCTCCTATATCAAAAACTAAATTTTCATTTATGTCTGCATTGGTCTTTGGACTCCATACTTTGATCCAAGGATATATCTATTCACCAATTTCATACTGCTTAATCACTGTGTTGGAAGGGCAAGTCCTTTTCATTTTTCTCTTTCCTAAATTTCCTAGCTATTCTTGAGCGTTTTTTCCTTTAAATTCATAACATGTTTAGAAGAGTTTGTGAAGTGTTTCAAAAAATGCTGCTGAAATTTTGACTATCATTACACTGAAATGAGATACAACAATTTTTACAATTTATCTTCTCACTTTGTTTTGTGATCTTTAAGTTTTACAATTGCAATTTTTCGTTAAATTTATTTCAAAGTATTTACAGTTCTGTTGTCAATGTGAAAAGAATCTCTTTTTTCCTATGTCATTTTTAAATTATTACTGATGAATAAAAAAGATACTGACTTTTGTATGTCAAGTATATATCCATCTCACTTGTAATTAGTTCTAGCAGTTCTTTAGTTAATTTCCTATGACTCATGTAAACAGAAAAAAAATTTTTAATTATGCTCAATAAAAAAGTTAATATGAAAAGATCATATGCTGTATGACTCCATTTATATAACATTCCTAAAATGGTAAAAAAATTATAGAAAGAATAGATTTACTGGTTGCCAGAGAGGAAGAGAATGGCAGGAGGGCAGGTGGCTGTGGCAAGAAAGGGTACCACAAGGTATCCTTATGATACAACTATTCTGTGTCTTGGAATGTGGCGATAACACGTGATCTACAGAGTATACATGTGGATGCAAGTTAATTCAGTCAATGAACTATATCAATGTCATTTCTTGGTTGTGAAATTGTACGAAAGTTATCCAATGGGACCATTTGGAAGAAACTAAGTAAAAGGTACATAGAACTTCTTTGTGTTTCTTATAATTGCACGTAAACCTATAATCCACATTAACTGAACTCAAAACAGTAAATTAAAAAAAATTTAAGACTTAAAAATCAAAATTTAGCTTACAATTTTACTGTGCCAGAACATACACATACACACACACATATGTATATATACACATATATATCATTTCCAAATTTTTTTTGATAAATCTATAAATTCAAAATGGCTCTTAGTAAATTTCAGGTAAGTGTTTAATCTGAATGCTCAGCTTCTCTAATATAATCAACTCTAGTAAATCTCTAGTATGCCCAACCTCACTATTTCTTTGCCTTAGGAGTGTATTTATTGTCTTTTTAGAATTCACTTCAGTGGGATGATCCTTATTTTGAAGAGTAAGTAACTTTCTTATCACTTCCATTTAGCAAATAAAGGGATAGAAGGATGTTAGAGAGAGGGAAAAAGATTTTACCTGAGAGATTTCTGGGTAAAAGAGAATAAGCTTATCAAATGCTAATTATTTAAAGCACATACAAAATTCTTCAACAAAATGTTATAACGTTAAAAACACCTCTTAAAAAAGTATGGGTCCTCAACCTAAAATGATTGGAACTGTTTTACACTCTTTAAGTCTCATAGTCTTTCATTTAATTTCCTCATGTCCTAAACCTGTTTTCCTGATTCATTACACAGTTAGTCAAAAGTTGCCAGAGTGATCAATCATAATAAATTTCAAAATAAAAGTATTTTAAATAAAAATACCCTTCTTTTCTCTTATAATGCTGTTTTACTTCATCAGATGAAACACTTCGGGAAAGGATCAATTTAGCAATAATAAGAGACCAAAGGGTGCCGTTTTTCCTGGATCTAAAAAAGAAAAAAATTCTGTTTTGAAAGTATACTTAATGTTCTGAAACACTTGCTTACCTGGATACCTTTTAAAGAACTAAATAAAACACCTTGCAGGGTATAAATTCACACAGTACTTTTGCACGTAAATAACTGCTATTACCAAAAGGACTGGCAACTTAGCTTCTGAAACTCCTTTACTGAGCTCTCATCAAGGCAATCTCAAAGCCTCTTCATCCCAAAAGGGAAAAGGATCTTAAGGATTAAGCTGGAGGATCAGAAGCTGCAGCCGGAAAGAGGACAGAGAAGACCCAGAGGAGACCAAGGATTGCTGAAGCTGAGGAACCAAGGAGGGTATTAAAATCCACGGAGGAAATTCTGGAAGTCAAGTAAGTGGAGGGGGACTGGAGAGGAAGACCTGTTCAGTCTGAGGCCTCTGATACTGCAAAGCATACGAAAAATACTACAGGCAAATGTAAAACTCTTCAGGAGAAAGCAGTTCAACAGGATAATTTCAACCAACTAAACATCAGACCACTATAACCTCTACAATGACTGTTTTCATACCTATTTCCTCATTGAGGGGCAAGGATTTTGTGGTTATGATATTAAGACATACCTGCAATAAATAACATACAAGATAAAAGGCTAAATTTTACCTTGGAAATTTTAAGTGGAAGGATGGGTCACATGTGACAAATTAAAACAACTTCTACAGGGCTCTCTCTCTTCCACTGTCATCTGCCCCTTGCATCATATTCATGGATTTAATAACACAGGCAAAGTACAAATATCTCCCCAGAAGAAGAAATCAAGTACTTAGTACCCATAAAGTATTTATCGTTAACGACTGGGATTAGTTTAGAACCCTCTGATTCAAAGATTAGCATGAAGTGGGCTTACATTTTACAGACACAAAACTGTAAACTAGCAAAACAGTCATGAAACAGAAATTGAAAAAAGGTTCCCACCTGTCAAATAACAGCTGCAGAAGGCCGGAAGTATTACCAAGTCCACATAAATTATCATACGTGATATTCATTTTCTGAAGCATTTCACAAAATCCAGTTAGGAAAATAGACGGATTGTCTAATTCTTCATACCACTGCAATGAATAGAGCAGTTCTGCAACTAACAGAATGGACAGCACATTATCGGGTGCTCTTTGTGAACAGTTGCCCTCACTTGTCTCCCGTTCTCTAACACCGCTGTGCCCACGAATTCTAAAATATCTATGAACTGATTTCCAGCTCCTTGATATACAATTATAATGAAAACTGAGCATGTCGGATACAAAATACCACTCCTCTCCCAAACCTTACTTGGTCCCTTTTCTGGTGAGTAAAGAAAGTGACAGAAACCGACGTTATCAGAGATGCCAGAACAATCTTCCTACTGTTTTTGCCACAAATGGTAAGAAGCCGTATCCAAGATAAACAACTAAGGGATCCAAGACTTGAGAAGTTCAAGTCAATATGTTAAGGAAGAGAGCAGGACCCAGTACACAGGGAAGGGCCTCGGTGACAGACCAGTCTGGATTCAAAAGAGCTGCATACACTGTTATCAACCAGGATACGATAAATCTACCTCAGGGGACTGTTGTGAGAATGACTGAGTCTCACGAAATCTGACCATACCAGAGGTTCTTAATACATAATCAGTCACAACTCTCCAGGTATGGATTTTGGAGTCGAGAGACTTGAAACCTGGTTCAAAATCTAACCCCGTCCCTTGAAAGCTCCAGATTAAGAAAAACAACAAAAGTTACTACCCTAATTTCCAGTGTTGGTTTTGGACAAATTCACTGAGTAAACAGCAGGCTAAGCTTCTTGATCTTAACTGCAGGTGGAGCTGGCTCACCGTAAAAGGTGTTTCCAGCTTTCTTTCACAGGCATATATTCTCTTCTGCTAGGAACCATACTCCACTGAGGGCTTACAACCAAGCCTGACACAGAAATTATTCAAGTCCTCCACCTTTCAAACTATTTTGTACAGGTCACATGGTTACCTACAATGCTATACCATTTCCTAGAATGGGGGGGATTTTCCAAATCTTTTTGAAATTCAACATCTGAATGACCACTTGCCAGGGAAAAAATTATAGCCCTATACAAAAGGACTGATCCAAAAATTAACTGAAAAAAAAATTAATTGAAAATTCAGAATCCCTGATGAAACACAAGATTTGATTAACCATTTTCCTCAGGGTTATGTGCTACAGGGTCTGCTTTTATTGACATCATGCCAGCTAAAGTAACTGTGGTGGTGGTTTACTCGCTCAGTCGTGTCCGACTCTTTGCGACCCCATGGGCTGCAGCCTGCCAGGCTCCTGTGTCCATGGGATTTTCCAGGAAAGAATACTGGAGTGGGTTGCCATTTCCTTCTCTAGGGGATCTTCCCACCCACAGATCGAACCTGGGTCTCCCGTATTGCAGGCGGATTCTGTACTGACTGAGCCGCCAAATTCTGCTCTACTGATAAGACTATAGCAAGATTTTTTGGTATGATTCCATCTGATTTGCAATTTAACATTCATCTCTTGAGAGGCCTCAATTTCTCATCACTAAAATAATTAAAAGGAGCTGAAGATTTTTCATTCTTTAAAAACTTTAAAGTAATCATGTCAATGTATGGCAAAACCAATATGGTATTGTAAAGTAAAATAAAGTAAAAATAAAATTTAAAAAAAATAAAAAAAAATAAAAACTTAAAGTATGATCAGAATTATTTCAAATTTTTAATTAATTTTAATTAAATTCAAGATTTTAATTAATTTAATTTTAACTAATTCAAGACTTATATGTATTTATCTGAATGCTCATATATACTTACTTATTTTCTCAAGTTCATTATTTTCTAGGACTGTTTCCTTTTTCAGTGCAACTAATATCATTTTGCTCAATAATGCTGAAGTACACAAATGGCTGGGAAGTTTCTTTGTATCTTGCTCTTTAAAATCTGTTTTGAAACCCTCATAATTCAAACTCAATCTTCCTTCTAAAAGAGGCCTATGCAACCACTGTAAAAAAGAAAAAACCAAAGCATTAAATTATATACAAAATCATTCAACCATCTAAATTATTTACTACCTACACAATTAAGGCAGGGAACAACGATGAAGTTAGTAGACTATCTTCAAAATGTTCTTAGAATAATTTCAAAAATGAAGCTATTGCTAGTTTACTAGTAAAAGCACAGAAGCCTAGAAATTCGGTTTCTAGTAGCAGAAATTACCAACATGTGTATTTTAGGGTACCTTCAGGACAGAACTATGTCCCATTCACTGTCAACTGTGGTGTCAACTGCTGTCTTGTAAATATCAAATATCCAATATATGAACATTCAAAGGCAGAAAGGGAAAGTAAGATACACATTTCATTTACATTTTTTCTTTCCCAGAATACAATTAAAATATTTAAGCCTGTATGAAATACAAACTTCAGAATGATATGAGCACTCTCCAATATCAAACACACCTGAACGGGAAGAGACTGTCTCATTTTTTCCCATTCGCTGTTGTCTGGCATTACACTTCCAATATAAGCTCCCAGGAGATTAGCATCTTTACTCTCTAGAAGCACATTTAGCAAATCATCAACAGCAGACAAGAGCACCTGAAGACTGAAAATAAAGCAAGGAACTTAACTGCTGTAGTTATGCTATAACCAATCTGAACACCCGGGTGAACATTAAATACCCTATCAGATAACAGTTTACCTGAGCAAAAAGACAAATGAAAATAAAGGTAAGTGACACCTCCACCCTCCTCTCGTGACTGACACACAATCGAATAGGGGATTTCACCCAACATTCATCATTTGAAATTAAGTGCTGTTTCTATTTCAGAATGAAGGAGACCTATTTCAGATCAGGTATTTCTGAAATACAGCTACTTCATTTCATGAAAAGAGCATGATACTCAGAGAAAGATTTAACCCAATCATGGCAGCTCTGGACGTGTTCTCTTAGTTTTCATTTTTTTATACGTTTGTGGATTTAAGTATGAGGTGTGAAAAACATCTGCAATTTCAACCACTTACAACAGTGTCTATCAGGCCCCCCTCAAGAAACCAACAATGAAGGACAATCACTGTCTGTAGTGGCCGTGAGAAGTTACAGAGTTACAGCCCACACCAGTGCAAGAGCAGGACAGAAACCTATCACATCAGTGACCATAAGTCAGGAGTTTGGCAGGGAAGCGAAAACAAATCATTCTTCAATTGCTTGAGTTCAAACGGATGTTCATTAAAACAAAGTCCTTTTGGAAAAACCTATTTGGATCTTCTCTTAGAATCCTGTAGGTTTCTTACATAACAAGTCATTTTTCACAGGCACTCACACTAATCATGAAAACTTATTTAAGGACAATGATCAGTTATTAAAGAGAAGAAACTCTGCAACGGAGCATCAAAAAAAGGTTACCTTGTGACATCCAAAGTTGAAGACTGAACTTGGTTCTTCAGCCACAGAGCAGATAAACATAGGAAGGTGCTCTGTTTAAATGTGTCGCCAGTTCGATGAACCAATAAATTCACACCAGAGAGCCAAGTATTTTTCAGTTTACTGATGATAAAGTCTAAAATCAAGATGTCAGCAGTAATTTGTAGTCCCTCTAAACTAACTATCAGCAATACAAAATGCTTTAAAGCACTCACTGCAGATCTGAGATTTTTAAGGTACCATTAAGAAAACATAAAACTATTATTTGCTTGCCAAAACAAAATAACTATGTCATAAATATGTGATGATACAAGCTAGTTCATGCCATACAAATGTAAAAATGGTAAGAACTTCATTTTAATATATACCAAGATTGAATGTTTCTAACTATTAAGAGAATGAGATATTAATATGTCCCTTTACGAATATGGAAACTGAGGCATCAAGAAATTAGCAACTTGCCAGAGATACTGAGTGAAGGGGTTAGGACTAATTCATCTATCACAGTTGCTTCTAAACGGTTCACTCAACATCAAGTCAGAACTTGAGACAAAAGGTCTCCATTCACCTTGGTTTGGAAACTGGGTTTCTAAAGCTCAAAGTGTTTTAACATTTGTAGCCCTTTACTCGAAATGCTTTCAACTCTCAAACACATTATGATTCAATTAATAAAGCCTGGGCACTTACACTATGAAGGTCAGAGCCGGAGAATCCCAACAAAACATTTGAGCAGTAGGCTATTACCTGGCAAATGTGTTTTTTCTTTGCTCTCAGCACATAACTGAAAGAGAGTTAATAATAAATCTTCAGATGATGGCATTAGCAAGCATCCTTTCGCTGAGCTGAAATAGTTATAGGCCACATCACAGATAAAAGACACTGATGAGTCATTATTTTCAGCTTCTGACAATTTCTTTGCTTTGGATAAAGTTTCATGAAGTTTAACAATAATTCTTTCAACATAAACTTCTCCAATCAAGTAATCTAGAGAAAAAAATTCAGACAGACAAAATATAAATAATATTAACAGTGAATTTTCTTTTTTTCAATCTTTGTTTTTCCTTTTTCAATCGGTGTATTTTAATACTTTACTTTGGGTCAACATTCCACCTCGTCACTCCATGTGTTTTTAAAAAGTCACGGTGTTTATGTATTAGATACAAGAAAATTACATCAATAAATCAATCTGTTCCGTCACATATAAAAGCCTTCATATAAAAAAGCTTTAAATTAAGGAAAAAAGACAAAATTAGAGTGAACAGTTAAATTCAAATCCCTTTAAAATATGAAACTAAAAGCATTAAACATCTCAAATCATGTTACAAAGGAGAAGGGGACAACAGAGGAGAGATGGTGGGATGGCATCCCTGATTCGATGGACAGGAATTTAACTCCTGGAGATGGTGAAGGACAGGGAGGCCTGGCGTGCTGCCGTCCACAGAGTTGCAAAGAGCCAGGCACAACTGAGCGACTGAACAACAACAGGGTGTTTACAAGATTAAGATATTTGAATGAACTAAATCCTGCTATTCTCAACTAATACTATGCTAACTGAATAACATGGAATCCCCCAAAAAAGGTGAAAAAAAATGACTCCCTTCCTACTGAAAAAACAAGCCATATTTTTACCTACCGTGTTTAACATGTTGGGATAACACCAAGCTTAAAAGAGTCCATCTTTCTGAGAAGTAAGGTTCAGAAGATACTGTGGATTCCAAGTCTTTGTTACAAAGATGCTCTGCCAAGGTTACCAATTTCTCTCCAAGGATATCTCCTTTGAGCCAAGGTGTTACTAAAGCATGATTATCTGAACTAGAGCACGCCTAAAACCATAAAAATTGTAGCAAAGATTAGGATCAAGATTAAAAAACAAAGTGTACATGCCCAAAATATTACCTACACCTTAGTACCTCCCTTCATCAGCATGGACCCAACTTTATCCCCCACTCCTCCTCCTCAAGTGCTAAGAAAGCTGGTATCTTCCCTACTCCCTAGTAAGTCTCGCTTATGAACACTTCCATGCTTTGTTCATGCTAGCTGCCCAACCATAAATATTCCCTCTCTCTTTTATTTATCAAAATTACATCCATTACTATATTCAGTATAAATCCCACCTGCTTTGTGAAGTCTCCCATAACTGCCCATACTCATCACTGCTTTTCTCTGAATTTCTAGAGCAAATAATGTTTCATCTGTGTATGTCTTGTTTCCAATGAAACTGTAAGATCCTTGAGAGCAGAGACTGTCTTAAACTTCTTTGATACCTGCTATCCACACTGTAGATATGTTCAACGAGTAATGAATGGATGAACTTTAAAGACAGATTTTAAAATGCTCTACAAATATTAAACTGTTGTTCATTAATTTTGTTAAAATTAAAGAATAACACATAATAGCGGCAAATTACTTCAATATGAACAATGGGATTTATTATTTGCCCAAATTTTATGAAATAGTTACTGAGGCCAGATATCTGACAGCAACTGGTTTATTTTCAGGGGGTGGGGAAGGCAAGGAAAAAAACTGTAAATCCACCCCCAAAAGCATGTGATCCATGTTCCCAGACCTTCTTTTGGTATAAGGGCTGAGAAGAAAGGAATTTGCAACCTGGTTCATTTCAAAGCAATCTGGGAAAAAAAAACCCAAATGCAGATTGGGTAGTGTCTGAAAAACTATTTTAACTCCTTATTTAAAATATTGTAGGTAATGAGAGCTTTTATTTTAGCCCAAGCTTTATCACTATTCTGGCTTTATGACCTTATACAAAGCTCTTAATCAACCCGGACCTATTTCTTAATTTAAAAAAATGAACATTAACTTAGAAAATCTCTAAGGTTCTTTCCAGTTACAAAATTTGGGTTTGTTTTTAAAGAAGTTGGCTTTAGGACTCTGCTTGTAAAGTATGAGGGTGCATAACTGGGTAGTGTCTGAAAAACTATTTTATCTCCTTATTTAAAATATTGTAGGTAATGGGAGCTTTTATTTTAGCCCAAGCTTTATTACTATTCTGGCTTTATGACCTTATACAAAGCTCTTAATCAACCCGGACCTATTTATTAATTTAAAAAAAATGAACATTAACTTAGAAAATCTCTAAGTTTCTTTCCAGTTACAAAATTTGGGTTTGTTTTTAAAGAAGTTGGCTTTAGGACTCTGCTTGTAAAGTATGAGGGTGCATAAAAACAGAAGAAAAACTAGAATTTAGATGGCTATTAATATTGGCTTTCCTAAGACAGCTTACGAAATAAAACCTATCTATAAAATTCTATAGAATCCAGAAAGTAAACTCCTGACTAAAAAGTCTCTCAGGTTATCAAGACATGAAGTCCAACTTCTCAATGTTTTAACACTTTCACAGAAAGAATCTGACCAGAGGATAGGGAAGCTAGTTAGGCATGGAAGTACAGAGGCAAACACTGGCTATGAACTCCCAAACCCTGCCCAAGCCTTCCAAACAGAAATATCTGAACTATGTGGCAGCTGCCTTCCTAAGTTGGAAACAGATGTATCAATCTTCTCTTATCAAATTATTAACTACTTTTGCTCTGATTTTAGACTTATCCAGCAGCTTTATCATAATTTGGCTTTTCATGTAGCCTGCCTATAGAGAAAGAGGTAATGGATAAAGTAATTCAAATGGTGTGCCTGATAAATTATATTTCTCATTGAAAAACAGTAAATCAATACTCAGTGTTTATTTGGTAAAAAATAAACTGTTGGGGGAAATGGGGAGTTTTTGCTTAATGGGTATAGAGTTTCAATGTTGCAAGGTGAAAAAGTACTAGAGATAAGTTGCACAGTAACCTAAATATTAACACTTAACACTTCTAATATTCACTTAATATTAACACAACACTTCTAACACTACTAAACTGTACTTAGAAATGGTTAAAGATGATAGAGTTTATGTGTCTTTTTACCGTAATTTTAAAACACAGGAAAAAAGAAAAAAACTAGAGTTATGTATGTAAAATTTTAAAATAATGGAAAAATGCTTTTAAAAAAGGAAAACTTTTAGGTAACTAGTCATAACATTTCTTTGGTTGGAAAAGTGTTACATTATATAATTTACAACTTCATTAGGAAAGAATACTTAAGTCATTGAGAAAATTTTCTAAATTGTTTATGTTCCTTGACTTCTTTTTATTATTCTCATCACTAATTTTCTTCCTTAGTCAAATGGCAAGTAAATCAAAGTGGGAAGACTTTAGTTTGCCTGTATAGCACTCCAGGGCAAAACAAACTTAATTTACTGGTATGTTCTACTTAAAGTTAGAAACACTCAATCCATCTCTACAGACGAAAAAATAACTAGGGTAACAGAGAAAACCTGAACTTAAAATATAAACTAAGATAAAAGATAAAGCATTTAACTCTTCCTTTGTTATCCATTAGGGAAGAAACACTAGATTTTCAGGAATCTACTCACTCTTCCCCAATATTCCTAACCAGAAAAATAATTCTATAGAAAGGTGAACACCGTTAAGTCTTCCCAAATTATGAGAAGAAAGTTACAATAATAAGGAAGTTCTTTAACAGAGACACCTGATCACATACTAGTACATGAATATGGCTGTTTTTTTTTTTTTTCCCCTACACCTATAAATACAGAAAAAGGAGAGTATATCTCTAAGGTACCTTTTCAATGATCTGAAGAACAGAGTTCCATTTCAGCTCCACCTAAAAGAAGAAAAAGAGAAACAATCTGCTAGAACAGCTACTGGTAAAACTGTTTACAAGTAAAGTGAGCGTGAAATCACTACAAAACTAAAATGCTTTTTAGCTAGTTCAACTTTAAAGACTGCAAGAACTCACCCTTTCATTACCAAGTTTTCATCTTAACATATTTACTCTTAACTGGACAGCAACCCAGAAGTCTCACATACTTCTTAACCCCAATCAAGAATATACTGTTGGCAAACTGACATTCATAGTCAAGAAACGATCTCAAATAACCCCCATCTGGGTCTCATTCTACTCACATCTTATCAGTGCACCAGTGTAAACCACTACAGTTTAAAGAGAACAGGAGCTTCCCAGGTGACTCGGCGGTAAAGAATCCACCTGCCAATGCAGGAGACATGGGTTCCGTGCCATCTAGGAGGATTCCACAGGCCGTGGAGCAACTAAGCCCTTGCACAACTACTGAGCCTGGGCTCGAGAGCCTGGGCGCCCCAACTACTGGGCCCGTAAGCCACAGCTACTGACGCCCGAGTGCCTAGAGCCCGTGCCCCCAAGAGAAGCCGCTGCAGTGAGAAGCCCGCGCGCCACTAGAGGGTAACCCCACTCGCCGCAACGAGAGCAAAGTCCGCGCAGCAACGAGGACCCAGCACAGCCAAAAATAAATAAAATTATTATTTTTTAAAGGTACAGAACAGTAATACCTCAATAAGATCCTCCAGAATCGCTTTTCTTTCCGCATTACTATCACAGCAACAGAGGGCACTGTACAGAATGTCCACCAAGAAACCGGCATCCTTCCTTTGATCTTCATTTAGCCAACCTGTTATTTTCTGGTATAGAAATTGTACCGCGGGATTTTTTTGTACAAGTCTGGCTATTTCAAGAGGCTTGCCTTTGACAGGGCTCTGTTTTTCATCACCTAGCAGCACTTTAAACACTCGGCTTGACGAGAACGAGTTGAGCAGGGTGGAAAGAAACCTGAGATGTTGCTCCGACTTTTGTTTATTGACGTAACTAATGCTCATCTCTGCCAGTTTACAGACTAAGTCTTCCAAAGGTTTTTTCCTCAGCGGGGATATACGGTCGGAGCAACTCGCAGAGACAGAAGGTTCAGCCATTAACTCAGAGCCTTCACTGTTCTCTCCCTCTGAGGAGGCACATTTTTCATTCTCCTTATTATTTTCAGGCATCTCATCAGCAAATCTAACCTTACCAACTTTTTTTTTATTCAACTTCAAGGAGTTCTTTGGCTTTTGAAGGACCTGCAATAGGTTAGAAACAGCCAAAACTGACTTAACATCGGCTTCTGGTTCATTGATTTTCTCAAAACAGATCTCTGATAGTTTTTCCCAGAAATTCAGCAGCACTTTCTCCAAGTTGTGGGCTGTTTTATCATCTTTTTCCAAATCGGCTCTGGCTTCCCAGGAACTTAAAGTTTCTGCTAAATGGTTAAATAGCTGCCCATCTTGCAACTTTGGGTCTTTCAGAACTGCATCAATAAAAGGAATCAACTGAAAGAGAGGGCAGAAATATAAAAGTTCACTTTTCAGGAGAAATAAAATTTGAACCTTATTTGTAAGGCATTATAAATTTTCTTATTTAATAACTGAAAAACATGATTTCCCCCCCAAACTCTGACAAGAGTTAAGTTGAACTGGAAAATAATTTTCACATCATTCAAAGAGCCTAATGATTTCACTGTTTCTCCTGTGAATTACTTTTTATGATATAACTGACCAAGATTATTGGTCATCATCAAGTAACAATTTTCTTTATATCTTCTGAATTTACTCAAGTTTTTTGTTTTCTAAACCAATATGAAAGAAATATAGGACCCACAGAATTCAGAATGCTTTCTCTTAAATTACAAAGGTAAGGAAAATTAAATATCTGAGATCAACTAGAACTGGGCTTCTATAATCACAGTTATTAATTTCCTGCCTTAAGGAACCTTATTCCAGAACCCGCTCTTATCACTAGTCCTAAAAGTTAAGCACAATTATTCACAAAAGGATAGATGTACTACATATTTTAGAAGGAACAAGATGATTATTATATAACTTAAACTAAAACACAATAGACCAAAAATCACATCTTTTAAACGGCTTTGCATTTCAACTCTCTAAAACAGGGTTTACACAACCAGAGAATAACTAGCCCTTAGATGTTATGGTATTACGCTAGTAACTAATAATACAGAAATTTTTATTTATCTGGTCAGTAGTACACATTAGTGTATAAAAATTTGCAAATCATAAAAATGAAATCTTTACAAGGAAGGCTAATTAATAAAAATGACAGAAACACAAACAATGAGCTTGATTCTTCACACGTAGTGTGCAAAGGCACTGATGAGTTTTACAATATAAATACCTGATCATTGACGAGCATCTCTTCTATCTCTTTCTCCCCTAAGTTTTGTTGCATTATAAAACGCAAGCATTCAAAAAAAGCAGATATCACCGCTGAGCACTCTGAAAAGCTGGTTTTGGTTCTTTCTGTTGATAGCCTAAGAAATAATAAATACGTGTGGCTTATTCTTTCATAAAAAAGAAAATAAGCAATTCAAAAACACCAAACTAAAGACATGGAAAATGATTTCTAAAAAATAAAGTTCTTAGATGAAAAACTAAAGCCAACCAATCAAAATACAGCCCAACTAGAATATAAACTTGAAGAACTGAAAAAAAGCATATTTTCAAAAAAGGTCAACAGAAGATAACATTTATTTTCTATTCATGAACGAACCCACCTGCAAATGTCAAAGAGAAGACTTAACCAAATAAAGATAGTAGTGTTGTGAAAAAAAATTTTTTTAATCATTAATAAAACTGGATATCTTTTACTAATTTCAACAAATACACTGAAATGACATTTTAAGTGTGAGTTTAAAGAGCTATTTTATTTAAGTTAATGGAAAACCCGTCACCGGTTGATTTTCTGCATTTGGGCATTTGTATTTATCAATATACTAAAAAAAAGGGTCATTGACAAAGAGCCTATTCCACCTAAAGGGTCTTACAATACTTTACCTCACTTTCTGCTATAGTCACTGCAGACTTGAAAGCATCACAAAAAAGAATTCCAGTTGTAACTGTCTGAAAACTTTAGAAGTGTTTAATGAACAGCAAAACAATTTGAGGAAATTTAAGTATGACAATAACTACGTCATTCTGTCCATTTATAAAAATAAGAAAAAAAATCTATTTGGCTTTAAAGGTCAAGACTTTAAATTCCTGGGGCTTCACTGGTGGCTCAGTGGTAAAGAATCTACCTGTCAAGGCAGGAGACACAAGTTCGATCCCTGATCCGGGAAGACCCCACATGTCACTGAGCAATTAGCTTGTACGCCACAACTGCTGAGCCCACAAGCTACAACTACTGCAGCTGGCGCTCCCTGGAGCCCAGGCTCCGCAAGTAGAGAAGCCACTGAAGCAAGAAACCCTGCACCACAACTAGAGAGTAGCCCCACCACCAGGGAAAAGCCCGAGCAGCAACCAAGACCCAGCACAGGCAGAACTAACTAAATACAATTACTTAAACACACACACACACAAAACAAATTCCTTACCCTGCAACTAGGGAGGTGAGAAAATTCTTGTAGAAATCCAACTTTGGATCTGTAATGGACTGAGGGAGTTTGCTGATGAAGGGCAGAAGATAAGGATATATGACAGTAGCCAGACCCCGACCTCCTTCACGAACCACAGCTGACAGCTTGGGAAACACACTTTTTTTTGCATTTACATGAAGCCAGCAGTCCTTACCAAATTAAAAAAAAAAAAAAAAAGATGATAATAGTAATTAGAGGTCATAAACATAGAGAAAAGACACAGAGACTCTCAAAAATAAAATTCAAGTATTTTACCTAAAGGGGGTAAAAAAAATCTGTCACTACACACTAAAAATTTGAAATTATAAGAAATTTAGTACATATGGTTACCAGGTATCCAACATGCTTCCAGGACAATATGGATCAAAAATAATTATTTAACTTGAAAGATTCCTTAAAAAGCTGCTTTCTAAACAAGAAAAAAAAAAAAAAAAGCTGCTTTCTAAAAGTGACAGCAATTATTGTTGTTGTTTAATCTCTAAGTTGTGTCCAACTCTTGTGGCCCCATGAACTGTCACACAACAGGCTGCCCCGTCCTTCACTATCTCCTAGAGTCTTAAATATAAGATTCAGATATGTTGACTTCGTTAAGCCATATAAGAATTGATACTGACTAAACTGAAAGCTGGGCTGGAAGAAGCAAAAGCTGGGATCAAGATTGCTGGGAGAAATATCAATAACCTCAGATATGCAGATGACACCACCCTTAAGGCAGAAAGTGAAGAGGAACTAAAAAGCCTCTTGATGAAAGTGAAAGTGGAGAGCGAAAAAGTTGGCTTAAAGCTCAACATTCAGAAAACGAAGATCATGGCATCTGGTCCCATCACTTCATGGCAAATAGATGGGGAAACAGTGGAACAGTGTCAGACTTTATTTGTTTGGGCTCCAAAATCACTGCAGATGGTGATTTCAGCCATGAAATCAAAACATGCTTACTCCTTGGAAGGAAAGTTATGACCAACCTAGACAGCATATTAAAAAGCAGAGACATTACTTTGCCAACAAAGGTCCATCTAGTCAAGGCTATGGTTTTTCCAGTGGTCATGTATGGATGTGAGAGTTGGACTGTGAAGAAAGCTGAGCACGTAAGAACTGATGCTTTTGAACCGTGGTGTTGGAGAAGACTCTTGAGAGTCCCTTGGACTGCAAGGAGATCCAACCAGTCCATTCTGAAGGAGATCAGTCCTGGGATTTCTTTGGAAGGAATGATGCTAAAGCTGAAACTCCAGGACTTTGGCCACCTCATGCAAAGAGTTGACTCACTGAAAAAGACTCTGATGCTGGGAGTGATTGGGGACAGGAGGAGAAGGGGACAACAGAGGATGAGATGGCTGGATGGCATCAATGATTCGATGGACATGAATTTGGGTAAACTCCAGGAGCTGGTAATGGACAGAGACCTGGCGTGTTGCAATTCATGGGATCGCAAAGAGTCAGACACGACTCAGCGACTGAACTGAACTGAAACTAAAATAAAAACTCTATTTCATTTTATAGTCAGTTTAAGATTTATACTAAGTTTTGGATTAAAGTATTTGATGTCCAGGAAAGCATTTTTCTAGCAAGTTTTAAAAGTTATAACCTGATAGGCTCTCTTGCATGGTATGTAAGGCTTCTGAAACACAATTAATGGAACTTCCCCAGTGGTCCAGTGGCTAAGACTCCATGCTCCCAATGCCAAGGACCCAGGGTCCCATCCCTGGTCAGGGGACTAGATCCCACAAGAGGCAACTAAGAGTTCATATGCATCAACTCAAGATCCCAACTAAAAGACCTCACATACTGCAACTGCAGATCCTGCATGCACAACAAAGGTCAAAGATCCTGAATCCTGCAACCAAGACCCAGCGCAGCCAAATAACTATATGAAAAAAAAAATACAATTAAGAAGACAAGTATTCCCAGATATACTAAACGTACCTCTCTTAACTTACCTCAACAGTTGTAAGCGTATAAAGTACAGCTTCCCAGAGAGCTGGGCATACAACAGGGTCACTGTCATCGATGCTAAGAAGAACAGACGGGCTCACTTTCGATGCTTCATCTTTCATCAACTGTGGAATACGCTGGCACAAAGCAGAAACCAACTCAAAATAGGCTGAGCGGATCTGAAAGAAAAGTGGAAAGCTGACTTAAAGTCTAGAAAAGATATGACAAAATTTTTTTTTAATTTACGGCCATGGCAGGTAGGTTATTTATACTAACCTTCTGTATATAAAACTAAAAGGGTTAGAAAAAACTTTTTAAGAATCTTAACATTAAAAAAAAAACCTTAAGGACACCACATGGCTGAAAATACATTAGGATTTACCAAGCCAAAATTGAAGGCACAAAGAATTCAACTTTCTTCTTCTTTGGCTCAAGCAAACAGAAATCTTCTCCAGTCTCAGAAGCCTTCATTTGGGGACTCATGTCCTATGAATATACTAGTCAACACAAAGTTGAATACAGCCAAACAAAAAATAAGATACTATGAGCCACTATGAGCAGAAACAAAAGATAACACAGAGACCTGAGACTTGAAAGTTTAGAATTATCTGTCAGTTACAAACTTCCTATCAACAACCTTTGTTACATTTAAAGAAACAAAAGTTTAAAGAAATCTGAAGGGAAAAGGATCTTAGAAAAAGCACAGCAGATCTGGAAAAGACCCAAGTACAATTTCTAAATTTAAAGTAAATACACAAATAAATAAGAGCACAATTCAGAGTTTAAGAGCATCATGCCACCACCACTTCTATTCAACATAGTACTGAGGACATAATAAATACAGAGGAAAAAAGGGGGCAGGGAGAAGAACTGGAAAGTAACCCGTTACTATCTATAATCACAGCAAAATAATAGGCTATAAAAATATTTAAAAAAGAATTTAAAGGCAAGAGTCGCTGGATACAAAATTAACAAAAGCACAGCATTCCTATACAACAGTAGAAACAAAACAGAATGTGCAATTTAAAAAAAATTCACAATAGTAACAAAAACCACATTCAGTATGCAGCATATTATAAAATATTATTCCAGGATGCCAAGGGCCTTATATAACCTAAAGAATTCTGAAAAAGAAGAGCAAAGTTGGCGGGTTTCAAGACTTACCATAAAACAATAATAAGAGTATGGTACTGGTATAAAGACAGGCATAAGATGTAATGGGAGAAGAGCCCAAAATTAAAATCCCACATATGTTCAATTTAATTTTGACAAAGAACAGGGCTGGGGTTGGGGCAAGCAGGGAGTTAGTAGTCTTTCAACAAATAGATACCTATACAAAAATAAATCTCTCACCTTTATGCCTACATAAAAATTAACTCTAAATGGATCTAAACTATAAAACTTCTAGAAGAAAATATTAAAAAATCTTTGTAACTTTCAAGTAGGCAAAGATTCCTTAGATAAGACATCAAAAGTATGAAGTGTAAAAGAAAAAAATTGATAAAAGGACTTCAAAATCATCTACTCTACAGAAACCATGAAAAAAGCGAAAAGGCAAGCTATATACTAGAAGCAAACAGTCATGATGTTTTATCTGACATCATACTTGTATACAGGATAAATAAAGCACATTCATAACTCAAAAATAAAGACCCAAAACTGAACTTACAAATAGGCAAAAGAATATGAAATAGTGAAACAGTGAAATTGATACATTGATCTTCCTGGAAAGAACAACTACAGACTCTGTGAACCAGATCCAAAAAACTATCTGAGGTTTTTGAGGACTGAAATACACATTTTGGAGGAGGTGACATCACTTGGAGGAAGCAGTCCACACATATTGAAGTTCCCATTTTGTTCAGCTTTGCCCTGAAGGTGGCTACAGTCACCAGCACAGAGGCACAGGGGCAGCTACAGCGGCCTGAATCCTTCTGGGTGGAGGAACTGAAGGAACTAGGAAAAGGAGCCCAGGGTAACCAAGACGGCAAGAGAGTGGCAGGGAACTGCAGAGAGAAGCCAACCCCCTCATTCTGAGTTTAAACAGCCTGAGTCTACAGCCGACACCTGAACCATGCGCACTGCAGGCATGAGTTTGCTCTTTGAGTCTGACCAAGTTGATTGCCCACTAACACAAACATATCAACACCCTTTGGAGCAATGTAAAATAATCCTGTCTCCAAAACATAATATTCCAGCTGATAATCTAAATATTTATATCCAAGATAAAATCTAACATCACTCAACATACAAAAGCCAAGAAAATGTCATCCCATCTCAAAGCCTAAGATAATTAACTGATGCCAATCCCAAGATGATCCCAATGGTATTATCAAGACACGGACTTTAAAGCAGCTATTGTAACTATACTCAGCAAGGTAAAGGAAACTATAACAATGAATGGAAAAACACGAGATAAATGTCATTATACATCTGTCCAAACCTACAGAACACACAGCATCAACATGAACCCTACTGTAAATTCTGGATAATAATGATGTATTAACGTAGGTTCATCAGTTGTGAATACAAAAAAAAAAAAGGTTTTATTCTGGTAAGGGGATGTTGATAATGGGGGAAACTATGTATGTGAGGGTCAGGAGGTATATTTGAAATATCTGCACTTTTTCCTCAATTTTGCTGTGAACCTAAAACTGCTCTTTAAGTATAAAATTTCATCAAAGAAACAATATACAAAAATCAAATAGAAATTTTAGGTATAAAAGATACAACATATTAAATTTAAAATGAGCAAAAGGGTTAAAGAGACACCTCAAAAAAAAAAAAAAAAGGGAGGCAGGGGGAATTCCATGGCAGTCCAGTGGTTAGGACTCTGCACTTTCACTGCAGGGGCCTGGGTTTGATCGCTGGTTACAGAACTAAGATTCTGCTTTCCCACTTGCCAAATGATATGGCCAAAAAAAATTTAAAAAGATAAACAATGGCCAATAAGCACATTAAAAGATGTTCAATATCATTAACCCTGCTGCTACTGCTAAGTCGCTTCAGTCATGTCCAACTCTGTGCGACCCCAGAGATGGCAGCCCACCAGGCTCCCCCGTCCCTGGGATTCTCCAGGCAAGAATATTGGAGTGGGTTGCCATTTCCTTCTCCAATGCATGAAAGTGAAAAGTGAAAGCGAAGTCGCTCAGTCGTGTCTGACTCCTACTGACCCCATGGACTGCAGCCCACCAGGCTACTCCGTCCGTGGGATTTTCCAGGCAGGAGTACTGGAGTGGGGTACCGTTGCCTTGTCTGCATTAACTCTGAGGGAAATGCAAATAAAACCACAATGAAAAGTCTCTACTCCAGAGGTCAGCAAACATTTTCTTTAAAGAGCCAGAAAAGAAACATTGAAAACTGTGCAGACCATGCGGTCTCTGTTACTACTTTGCTCTGCCACGGTAGCATAAAGCAGCCACAAACAATACAAAAATGATTCACAAAACAGGGCAGCGGTACCAGATTTTGATCCATGAGCTGTAAGTTGCTGATCCCCGATCCCACGTCCAAGAGAATGACTTAAAACAACAGACAATATCAAAGTAAGGAGATAGAACTAAAAACCTCATACACTGCTGATTAGAGTGGAAACAGTACAATCACTTTGAAATACTGATACAAGCAACAACAAAGAATCTTCAAAACATTATGCTGAGCAAAAGAAGCCAGATTCAGGGAACTCCCTGATGGTATAGTGGTTAGGACTCCAAGTGCTCCCTGCCAAGGGCCCAGGTTCAATCCCTGGCCAGGGGAACTAAAATCCAACAAGCTGTGTGGCATGGCCAAAAAAACCCCCAGCCAAATACAAAGTAATAAATAAATAATTTTAAAAAATTTTTTTAAGTGAGAAAGGACTTTATAAGGCAAAACCAGTGGTTTCGATTACATCGAAATTAAGATTTTTAAATAAAAGAGGATACATGAAAGGTAACAGAATGGGAGATAATTTACAATGCCTGTAAGTGACAAAAGGACTAATACGGAAGGAATGCCTGTAGAATAAGAAAAAGAGAATTCTAGTCGAAAAAAAGGGGAGAAAGATATGAACAAGTAGTTTATAGAAGAAACACAAACATATCAAAAGCTTATGAAGAGATGGTAAGTCACCAGTTAGCAGAGTAATTAAAATTAAAGACAGCTTCATTTGAGACTGATAAAAAAAAAAAAAAGAAGTTGAATGATGCCTAGCCCTGGCTACAATATAAGATACATATTAATAGTATTCATCACGTATTGCTGGCTGAGCCAAGAGCAATGCAGCCCATCAGGTGAGCACTCTGGAGCTACTTCAGAAAATTAACTATGCATATACTCTCTAACTCAGCAATTCAAAAATTAAGAGGATTTCAGAAAAAGAAATTCTCACAGATCCGGGGATACATGATATATTAATAGTATTCATCACGTATTGCTGGCTGAGCCAAGAGCAATGCAGCCCATCAGGTGAGCACTCTGGAGCTACTTCAGAAAATTAACTATGCATATACTCTCTAACTCAGCAATTCAAAAATTAAGAGGATTTCAGAAAAAGAAATTCTCACAGATCCGGGGATACATGAATGAAGATGCTAACTGCTGCCTTATTTGTGGGAGCAGGGAGTCCGAAGCAACCAGGGTGTCTATCACTGGGGAAGTGAACAGGTATAAAACGGAACAAATGCAAACTTCTGAGTACTACCCATCAGTGAGAAGCTATGGGCCGAATATACACATACAGGAATGTGAAATAGTTCAGTACTTTAAAAAAAAATTTACTAAGTAAAAAGCAATAAACGAGATGAAATATAACACAGAAATCGTTCATGTGAATTAAAAACACATAGGTTGGGACATGCCTAACAAAGAAAATTAGATAAACGTCATTCAGGCATGAATGCTGTGTGGGAGTTCAAAGTTAGCGAACTAACAATATATATTAATTAAGGTGTCTTTAAACAGACAAATATAAAATAAGGTAATCTACTGACCAAGGAACCCTAAGAGCAATGCTTCAGTATTCAGGGTTTGTGCACGTCACAGAATGTAATTATCATAAACAATGAGACAACTACACAAACAAAAGCACATAGATCAATCACATTTAGAATGGTCAGCTGGTGGAGGTGGAGAGTGGAGAAAGACAAAAAGGAAAAAACAAATATATTAAATGAAAAAGCCTTACACACACACACACACACAAGTTTTAAGGTGCCATGAACAGAGGAAGACGATGATTCAACTCTGCATCTGAGGTCCAAATAACTAAGTAAAAAAATGAAAATACAATTAACATTCTAGTAAGAGAGGCAATTCAGTCCCAGCACAAAAATGTGTTTGCAGAGTTTTAAACATAAACAATAAACATTAAGCATAAATAAAAACTAACAAGATCAGGGGAGAAAAAGGAATCAGAGAAATGTCCTAAAACCAAAAGTTTAAGATACCTGAGGTATACTGTGTTTTCCATACTTCCAAAATTTATTCTGTGATAAAAGAGACTTAAATTTCTCCTCCAGAGAGTCAAGCTCATTATCAGGTAACAGGCAAAGCAATTTCTTTAATGCCAATAAAGAACAAGTTACGACTCGATAGAATTTAGCATCTCTCTCTTCCTCTGGAACAGTTCTTAATGTAAAAAGAAAATAAATATACATAAGGATTGAGGATGAGACAAGCTACGTATGCAGCACTTCTATTTTAAATGTTTTATCGCTGAATATCTACCAAAATTACTTTATTTCTATATTCATTCTCCCTGTGTCAAACCCTCACACAAAATACAAATACACATACAATTTTAATCATATATTTTTTGAATAATACCAGGTTAAAGTAGATGAAAAGGAGTGGCCTGATGTAAGTGTATATGTATACATCACTCAGCAGCAGTTAACTGGATGTTTCTGGAGAATAAATAACATTGCATCTAAGACTGTTTTCCCTTACAGACTCTTAATAGCTTGATTAGAACACCAGAGTAAAAAGCAAATGGAACATCTTAGTATTCTTTCAATAGAACTATTCACAGTTCTTCAGTTATTTTCATCCAGACCTTAAAATGATTCCTGCTATGACTGTCAAAAGGCAAATGTGGGGGAAAAAAATCTAAAATCATCTCTTCATAGAAGAACCAAATGTGTGAGTTCCCAGATAATTCAAATTAAATAGAGGAAAAACTTGCAAGTAAAAACACTTAAAATTGCACCTGGCAAATAGTATTACATTAAGTATCTTCATCTCTACATTCCGAATCCTTTTTCTTTTTTTTAAAGAATCCCTTTTTACAATGTCACATTGAAATTATCCCCTTGTTACCTATGAGTGCAACAGAGTTTCACTTAACCTGAGTCACATAGACACAATACAACTTACTGTGGGTCACTGAGGGAATCAGGCGTTTCTTTGATAAGATGATCCTGTAGCACCTACAGAGGGGGATTGAGATCTTATTGAACTGTGATGGTGAAGAGACAAGAGTATAAGCTACATCTTACCTAAAAGTTCTTAATCCTCTTCCTCACAAAAGAAGCAAAACTAAAAGGTCTGAATTTCACCAATTTTTTTCCCCTTACTAATTCCCAAGGTTGGCAGCTGTTAGGGTAAAGAAGGATAGGGTACTTCTTTCAAACATCTCTAGTTTCTGCCAAGAGGACTTTCTCCCTAAATACTCTTGTCCTCTTGCTTTTTCATTCCTCTTTGCACGCAGCAGTGAAGTGAAAGGACGCCTGATTAGCAGGTCTGGGACAGAATCAGGCTCTGCTTCCCTTGCCCCGCTTTTTTGAGCACCTCCCCTCCTCACAGGGAAGAACACACACTGTGTCCTGCTCCATCACAGAGGAAGGCCGAAGGAAGGTTCCAACTGAAATGCAGAGGAAGGCTGTTTATTTCTGGGGTGGAGTACGAGCAAGTCCACTGCTCCAGTATCAGTCTTATCAGCAATAACAATAGCCAGCTAAATTTACTGAGCTTTTCCACCCACCTTGCATCCCATGCATTAACTAAATGAATCCTCACAGCAACTCAGTTAAGTACCCACTTTAACAGATGAGGAAATGGGGGCACAGACACTTGCTCGTGGCCAAACACCCCAGCTAATGGCAGAGAGGGACGGGACCCAATGGCGTGAGCCAGAGCCCATGACCTCTGCCACACTATGACATTTTAATCTCATTTGTCTTACTCCTCTCTAATAAACTGATTCTGAACGCAGAAAAGTTCAAACCAGTATCTGTATAGCTGTGACACAGCCAACTAAAGGTGAAATAATACAGGAACTAATCCACATATTCAATGATCAGTTATCCAATCATAACAAAGCCAAGAAGGAAAAAAAAACTATGAAGAACCAAATTAATTGTCTCAAAACTCATTTTCTAAAACTCTTAAGGGTCCAAACTCATGACACTTCACTCTCATAACATTTATGCTTGATATTTTTAAATAAACCAATGATTCCTAACTTACAGGTGGGTCAGAGAACTCCCTTTGAGACTATGATTAAAACTACAAACCCTCATGCTAAAAAAAGAACTTTGGTCCCTAAAAAAAGAACTTTGGTCCCCAGAAAAATAAACAATGGAAGAACCAAGAATCTAAATAAGGAACTAGAATGCATATGTGTACCTGTGTAAAGATATGCTGGGTGAAGAGATCAGATATGTGTGTAATAAGGGATCATAAAGAATCCTGCAGGCCAAGAGAAGCAATTTCAATTTGTAAGGGTAATGGGAACTACAGAAAGGCTGATTAATTTAAAGAATGCAGGAAGGGAATGAAGGGAGGGAGGAGGGTAAGGAGAGGGGAGATGTTTAAGCAGGATTATACACAGGGTGCTAAACAAGAGTACTAAATAGGGGAATGAATGAAAGCATGATTTTTTTTGAAACCTCATCTCTCCTCAATGGGCTCACAGCTCAATTATTCTTACTTCTTGCTATAAAACTAACAAGTCTGGAATTTACTTTTTCTAGTTCATATATTAGGAATGGCAAATGAGGGAAAAAATGAAAAAATGACAGTATTACACATAAACTGGAAGTCACAAAAGCTATGGCCAATATCAATTTGGTAAAGGCGTTGGCCATGTGTTGGAGAAATGTATACCTGTTAAGGGGAGTATAAATTTGGATGGCCTTTTGAAGGGCAATTTATCCGTATCTATAAAAATTTTAAACGTTCTTATCCTTTGACCCAACATATTGAATTACTAGAAGTTCTGGTAACTCCCATCCCTACAGGGTATGAAGAGATCTATTCAAAAATGTTCACTGAAGCAGTGTTCGTTACCATAAAAAACTGGGGGAAAACCCCAAATGTATACTAATGTGAAAGATGTTAAATAAACTATATCTTATACATGTACTGATTTGAAAATATGGGAGAAAAAAGTTTAGATTTAATTTTTAGATGGATTCTTTTTTTAGTTTATATATTACAAAGCACATACCTCAAGTTTTTTAGACATGGTAAGTTAGATATTAAAATAAAGAAGGAAAAACCTAAATAATGTAAGAATGATCCAATCTGAAAAGTTTATTATTTTTAAAAAGCCAAAATGGTCAATTTTGTTATACACCATTTAAAAAAGGCAATCTTCCACTGAAAATGTTTTCATTTCTCATTCCTTCACAATGCTAGGTGAAAGAGGTGCCTTTGTAATATGCCTCATATCCCTTAAATACTTTAAAAATGAGATATGCAATGGTTCCTAGGACTTACACTTGTGATTTCATCCTTACAAAATGCTATGGCTTCAGGTTGCTTGCTCGGAGGGAAAGCTGCTTCAAAGGCATCTTTTGCTGCAGAGGCAGCTGGTGTGTAAGTGTCACACTGAGCCATCAGCCAATAACCCATTAAACTTTTTAAATAAGGAGCCAAGTGTTTCTTTACTTTAAGGATAAGTTTTTCAAAAGCTTGCTGTGTGGCTTCTCGAACCCGGCGGTCATGATCCTATTGAAAACACAGTAAGGTTTAAAACAGTTCTAACCCATAAAAACAAATACAGACATTTCTGGGTATGCTATGAAGACCCATTAAAAAGAATTCACCTATGTGCAGAGCTAAAGGAAAATCCATAATTATATAGAAAAATTGATTGCTGCTGCTGCTAAGTCGCTTCAGTCGTGTCCGACTCTGTGCGACCCCATAGACGGCAACCCACCAGGCTCCCCTGTCCCTGGGATTCTCCAGGCAAGAACACTAGAGTGGGTTGCCATTTCCTTCTCTAATGCATGAAAGTGAAAAGTGAAAGTGAAGTCGCTCAGTCGTGCCCGACTCTTCGCGACCCCATGGACTGCAGCCTACCAGGCTCCTCCGTCCATGGGATTTTCCAGGCAAGAGTACTGGAGTAGGTTGTCATTGCCTTCTCCGGAAAAATTGATTAATTCTTCCTTTTTCCCAGTGAGATAAAAAGAACTACATTCAAGATGGAGTCAAGGCTACTTCTGGGATAAAGAAGCAATTCATTCTCATTCTTCCGGAGCAAGTATACAAAGAAAGTACATTGTCAAAATTTGTTGCTATTTAGTCACTAAGTCGCCTCCACCTCTTCTGCACCCTGTGGACTGTAGCTCGGTACTATCCTCTATCCTTGGGGTTTCCCAAGCATGAATACTGGAGAAGGTTGCCATTTCCTTCTCCAGGGGATCTTTCAGACCCAGAGATCGAAGCTGAGTCTCCTTCAGTAGCAGGCGGACTCTTTACTGCTGAGCCACCAGGGAAGCCCTGTCAAAATTTACTATGACTTAAAAGTGTCTAGCGGGGCTTCCCTGATAGCTCAGTTGGTAAAGAATCCGCCTGCAATGCAGGAGACCCCAGTTTGATTCCAGGGTTGGGAAGATCTGCTGGAGAAGGGTTAGGCTTCCCACTCCAGTATTCTTGGGCTCCCCTTATGGCTCAGTTGGTAAAGAATCCGCCTGGAATGCAGGAGACCTGGGTTCGATCCCTAGGTTGCGAAGATCCCCTGGAGAAGGGAAACGCTACCCACTCTAGTATTCGGGCCTGGAGAATTCCATGGACTGTATAGTCCATGAGGTCTCAAAGAGTTGGACATGACTTACATTTTCACTTTTCAAAAGTATCTAGGTAATTCTATAGTAACGACCTATTTTCCAAAAACACATACTCCTTTGCACAACCTACATAATCTAATCTGTATAACCATACTGACATAACAATCCATAACCCTCAGCAAAAATGAATCATATAAATTTGACAGTCCTCATAACTTCAAACAAAAACAAAACATCAACACAACAGAAATAAAATAGGAAAGTCTGAATACTTACAAGTGAAATTTTGCAGAAAATTCTTGGCCAGTATGGAAGAACCCCTTTTACAATTTCTGTGTCTCTCTCTGTACACATGGTTCCAAATTCTTGCATAGCCTAAAAGTAAATTATTAAAATCATTAGCCAGCGAATCAACAGCCATAATAAACTATTGATTATATTTCTAGTTTTTAAAATTGCAGAAATATTTTATGTAACATGAGAATACTTTGTTTCTGTTTGTGCCATATAATACTAATCCTAAAAGTTCCCTCACAGATTACTATGGGAGAAACTTTTCTTTTTTTTCCCCCTTTTTAAAAAATACAAAACATATACAAACAAAAAAAACCCATTTACAATTATAGGGTCAAAATTACATCATCTAATAGGAAAAAATGTAAAGGCAGAATTCCAAAGTGATACTAAAAAGTGCAGAACAACAAACTAACTTATAATCCAGAAGACAAGTATAAAATGTATCAGACAAAAAGTACAATTGTAGAAGTATTTATTAGTGGTAAATGATTTCGCTGTTCTTTATATAACATATGCTAATGATGGGAATTCCCTGGCGGTTCAGTGGTTAGGACTCCACACTTCAAACACAGGGGTCACAGGTTAGATCTCTGGTTGTGCAATCTAGCCAGGGGGGGAAAAAAAAAAAAACCAATGACATCTTAGCAAAAAGATTTTCTTGATCATTTTACTGAAAACAAAACTTGCTTTTAGTTTTGTTGTGACATCTTTCTTAGAAAGTTTCCGCAGCACCATTCGGAAATCAGAATCCACAAGACTGTCTATTTCTTCAGCTCCTTGAATAGCAGGAACATAGCCTAGGTCACTGTGAAATGTTCCAAAACCAATAAACCCAGGCACTGTTCCCTGTTCCTTGGCAAGGAGTTCTGCAGCTCGGCCACTGTTTGAAGGCTGGGGAGAGAGCAGGGAGAAAAACAGTCAGAGTTCAGGAAGAGTTCAAAATTTAACTTTGAGTTCTTTAGAATAATTCCCTGACAGTTCCCACAAGGAAGCAAACTCATTTGAGGACATTTTCCCCCTAGCCTATGCCTCTATTGTAATATTCCCCAAAGATGAATACTTCTGTCACAAGTACTTAATGATAATGATCCTAGGAGCTATTTCCCAGTTTCCTAAACATCAGAACAATGTTTTTTAAGGTATGACTACAAGCCATTAGGGGCTTTCCAGATGGCTCAGTGGGTAAAGGATTCGCCTGCAATGCAGGAGACATGGGCAGACATCAGTTTGATCCCTGCATTGGGAAGATCCACTGGAGGAGGGCATAGAAACCCACTCCAGTTTTCTTATCTGAAGAATCCCGTGGACAGAGGAGCCTGGTGGACTATAGTCCATAGGGTCGTAAAGAGTTGGAAACACTAAAGTTGACTGAGCATGCACATACACACAAGTCATTAGAGGTTCCTGATATCAACTTAACAGCCCGTAGGTCATTTTAAAGAAATAGAACAAAATTTAAAATATCAGAATACATCACATGTGGTAAGAATAAGTACTGTTTTGTGAAATTTTTTTGTTTCAAATTTTTTTTATAAATAGTATATATACACATATATGTGTGCTGTGTACTGATGCAAAATTAAGTCTTAAATGGATTGTATCTTTTCATTCATTAACTCATTCAAGAAATTACTAAGCAACTATCACAAGACAAGTCTAATGACAGCAACTTCTAGACCAAGAGTTCCCTGTGGGCAGACACACTCATTTCCACATACCAAAGCCTAGCCTAATGGGCGAAAATGGTTACAAACTACATTAATCATGGACATAAAAATAAATACAGTGGTCAGGATATAAGATACATTCTTTTGTTTTGAATGATAGTCAGTGGTTTGTTGGAAGGTACATAATATGGTAGCTTCCAGTAGGATTCTTTGTGACAGATACAGAAAATATCTAAACTGTTGAAAGAAATTAATTTATTCACTGTCATCTAATAAGAAAAAGCCTCAGTTCAATGTCCAGGATGACATCACAACCCATCTAAACTCATCTGTTTATTTCTCTGTAAGAATGTCTGAAAATACAAATGTGTGATTTAGTTTGCTGATACCCAGAAAAACTGTGTTTGGGAAACTCGTTTACCAAGAAATTATCATCTGGACTACTTTCTGAACTGAAATGAGTGACCAGAAATGAAAACGATGGACTCATTTTTTTTTCCCCAAAAACAGAAGCATTTAAGACTAATTTCAAAAAAGGTTTTCTATTTTGAGACTTTATTAAAATGAAGGAACATTATTCAGTCCACCTTTCTCAATACTGATACATGAATAAGGAGCTACAGAGGACTTAAGCATCCACCTGCCAGCGCAGGGACATGCGTTCAAGCCCTGGTCCTGGAAAAGCCCACACGCTGTAAGGACCCCAAGCCTGTGCACCACAACTGACACTGCAGTGAGAAGTCCACCCAGGAGAACTGGGAAAAGCCCGTGTGTAGCAATGAAGACCCAGCACTCTGTTTTTAGAAAACAAAAGTAATTAATTTTTTAAAAGACCTACAAAGGAAGTCAGTGAAGTATAATTCTGAAAACCAACAGTGATGACACTAAGACATTGGAATTTTCTCTATAATCTCATGAGTGAAGTTTCATTGTGAAACAGAATAATGAAATAGTATAAAAAGCTGAAGGAGTCAAGGCTGAACTGACCTTAAGATCAGAGCTGACAGTGCAGAAGAAAAGGTATCAGATTTCTAGTTTCAAAAATAACAAACTATTCTTAACTAATAATATCTTTCTCAAGGTCTACTTTGAATTTAAAATGTAGTTTCTGTTTCTCATTACTTTCTCCATTGTGGATTAGCTACTTGTACCCATAGTTCAAAAATTAAGAACTTGGATTCTATTTCTGGCAGTTAATTTTCTTATATCACACCTACTTCATTCTTTTGTGCCCGGCTTCTAGAGGCATTGGAGGTGGCAACCCTGAGTCTACAGTTTAAAGACCAAATTCAGGACGACTTTCAAGATTTTCACCATCTGGACTCAACCTCTCCAGTCACCTTCCTGCCACTCTTTTCTTCCCTCGTCCCATTTCCCTCTTCCCCTCTCTTAATTTTGTTCCCACCATGTGTGTTCCAGATGCAAATTCAATACAAAGGTCCCTGCATATGTCATGCCTTTTCACAATTTGATCTTTTTTTTTCTTAACAGCAAACTTAAAAAAAAATTCTTTTTTATTGGAGTATAGCTGATTTACAATGCTTTGCTATTTTCAGGTATACAGCAAAGGGAATCAGTTATTCAGTTCAGTCGCTCAGTCACATCCGACTCTTTGAGGCCCCAAGGACTGCAGCACGCCAGGCTCTCCTGTCCATCACCAACTCCCGGAGCTTGCTCGAACTCATGTCCATCAAGTTGGTGATGCCATCCGTCTCATGCTCTGTCGTCCCCTTCTCCTCCTGCCTTCAATCTTTCCCAGCATCAGTGTCTTTTCCAATGAGTCAGTTCTTTGGATCAGGTGGCCTAAGTATTGGAGCTTCGGCTTCAGCATCAGGCCTTCCAATGAATATTCAGGACTGATTTCCTTGAGGATTGACTGGTTGGATCTCCTTGCAGTCTAAGGGTCTCTCAAGAGTCTTCTCCAATACCACAGTTCAAAAGCATCAATTCTTCCGCACTCAGCTTTCTTTATGGTCCAACTCTCACATCCATACATGACTACTAGAATAACCATAGCTTTGACTCAACTCTTCGTGACCCGACAGACTGTAGCCTGCCAGGCTTCTCCATCCATGGGATATTCCAGACAAGCATACTGGAGTGGGTTGCCATTTCCTTCTCCAGGGAATCTTCCCGACTTAGGGATCAAACCCAGGTCAACTGAATTGCAGGCAGACTCTTTACCTTCTGAGCCACCAGGGAAGGTGGCTTAAAATGAGGTAACAGTAACTAAATCATTACTTAGAGAGAAGTCATGATTAAACATAAAGTTTTCAAACTACCATAATAATAACTGATTTCAGAAAGAATCATCAAAGGATGCTCAAAACGATTAAGTGATAGTCTGTAAGAGGTTAGTCCTAATCTCAAACTACCATTCCACAGATTATTCATCAGTAGAAACAGAGACCGATACAATAAACATCAGCTTAATCAAGTGATTAAACATACACCACCCATAATGGGACAGGCAGGCACCATGTGTCTCCATGGTGTGAAAGGCGCTAAGAAAGACACATCACCAAGGAAGTATTTCTGTCAAAAACTGTTTAACCTGAATCTAATTATGAGGAACAATTAGACAAATCTAAGCAAGTCAATTGCCTACATTCTGCCAAATTGTCCATGCTATAAAAGAATACTCCTCCAAACAAACAAACAAACAAAAAAAAGGCACTAAGAAACTGCTTACATCTAAATGGAATGAATGATCCTTCAACGGATCACCAATGTTTTTAAAATTGTATCTAAAATAAGTTATAGAGAACAATACTGAGATGACTAAGAAAATGTGAATATTGTATATTATTAGATAATAGTATTATACTGAAGTTAAATTTTCTGCATGTGATAATTTCTCATGGCTATGAAGAAGAATGTTGCTGTTTTTAGAATGTACACACTGAAGTATTTAGCACTTAAGGGTCATGATTTCTGCCCCTAATTGTCATATGGTTCGGCAAAATACATATATTTAGAAAGAGAAAGCAAACGTGACCAGATTATCAACTGGTTTGTGTGTGTGTCTTAAGCTGCTTCAGTGTGTCAGACTCTTTGCAACTCTATGAACTGCAGTCCGCCAGGCTCCTCTGTTCACGAGATTACAGGCCAGAATACTAGAGTGGGTTGCCATGCCTTCCTCCAGGGGATCTTCCCTACCCAGAAATCGAACCCGAATCTCTTGTGGCTCCTGCATTGGCAGGTGGGTTCTTTACCACCAGTACCACCTGGGAAGCCCTACCAATTGGTATTTCTAGGTAAAGAATTTATGAGTTGTTGCTCCAATATTCTTGCAACTTTTCCTATTTGGAATACTTCAAAACTAAACATTGAGACAATTTTTTAAATAAAAAATTAAATGAGGATGCAAATAAAGTATTTAAAAGAGTACTGACACAGCCTAGTTACTGTTATTATTGTTGATATTATTAACCACGAAAGAAGACTGACAGATCTAAGAAAACCGTGGTACTGAAATCACTAGAACTGGATCAGCAAGAAGCACCTTCATGAAATTAGACTGTACCATTAAAAACCTAAAGTACCATAAAAAAATCTTTATAAAAAATACACCATTATGACATTCTCAGTCTTGTATGTTTAGTCCACTCTGGGGTTTAAACAAGTATTTAGTGAACTTCTGCTATATGCCAGTCCTTGTTCTAGGTCCCAAAGATAATAAATAGCAGCAGATAAAAACACCTACCTTCATAAAATACTTATATCCTATACTAATATTCTAATGAAGCAAGACAGGAAATGAAGCAGGGCAATCAACAAATAGTATGTTAGAAGTCAGATACGCAATGGGATAAAATAAAGCAGGAAAAGAGAACAGGGAGCAGTGGGGGGTGGGTGGAGGGGAAAGCTACAACTGAAAATAGGGTGATCATGGGAGACCTCACTGAGATGTCTCGGGCAAAATTTGGAGCCACCTAACAAAAGAGCGTCGGGAGCCTGCCATGAAAGGTCAAGGTTCGTGGAAGAGATCAGTTTGGCCTGATGGAGTGAGAGACAAGGGGTCGGAGATGCAAAGGGGCCGGAGCAGACCCATATCGTGTATATATATCATCGTAAGAGCTTTGCCTATACCCTTATGGATGTGGGGAGCCACAGATTTTTGAGCGAAGGAACGACGTGATCAGAGACTCCGTGCACTCCAGGCTCACCTTAACTATCTCCCACTCCACTCCCTTATTCACGATATTACCCCCTGCTACCCTGGCCAGGTAACCTTCCAGGGGAAGCTGACACTGAACCAATTCTTAATGAAAACGTGGGGGAGTGGGGGGAGGCTAGGAAGTGTGCTCAGGTGGGACAGCTGGGCACGGTAGCATCTTTCCCCTCTGCTTAACATCCCCATTCTGCTCAGAGATATCCCACTCCGCCCGCAGGGACGCACACACAACAGAGAGGTCACACTGGACACGCAAACACATGCCACTCCACAGTCGCGCTCCACACAACCCCCGGCCAATGCGCCGGGCAGACAGAGCCAGTCGCAGCGATGAGAGGACTCCCGCGCCTGCACTCACCCTCAGATTCCCCTTGGTCCTCTGCTTGTTCTTCCCGCCCATGGTCGCGATCTCAGCCGCACTCACAGCCCGAAACCCCCGGGTTGACACAGCCGGGCCACAACTTCCGGCCCCTGGCACCGGAAAAAGGCTCACAGGAACAACCATCCCCAGCCCGCCCCTTCCGCCACCCACCCCGCCCATCCCCCGCCCCACTACCATCCGCTGCGGGATACGTCACACTTGGAGCCACGCCCATCCGAGTGACGTAACTCCTGCTCAGTAGGAAGCCACGCCTTGGAGACCCAAGGCGCCAAATACTGCTTTTCTCGCTTTGCTAAGGCAACATTTTAGCCAGTTCTGCATTTAATGTTTCTTTCTCTTATCCCCACCAGCTTCCTAATTATTTAGAACTTGAAAACACGTGTTTCATACCAGTAGTCATGTATGGATGTGAGAGTTGGACCATAAAGAAAGCTGAGCCCCGAAGAATTGATGCTTTTGAACTGTGGTGTTGGAGAGGACTCTTGAGAGTCCCTTGGACTGCAAGGAGATCCAACCAGTCCATCCTAAAGGAGATCAGTCCTGGGTGTTCATTGGAAGCACTGATGTTGAAGCTGAAGCTCCAATCCTTTGGGCACCTGATGAGAAGAGCTGACTCATTGGAAAAGACCCTGATGCTGGGAAAGATTGAAAGCGAGAGGAGAAGGGGACGACAGAGGATGAGATGGTTGGATGGCATCACCGAGTGGATGGACCTGAGTTTGAGTAAACTCGGAGTTGGTGATGGACAGGGAGGCCTGGCGTGCTGCGGTTCATGGGGTCACAAAGAGTCGGACACGAGTGAGCGACTGAACAGAACGGAACACTAAAGCTAGCATATAATAGGTACTATTTATTGAGACCTGCTGACTGCCGTGTGTGTACAGTTTTAGGACATTTGCAAACGTCTCATTTAATCTTTCCAGCGTCCTTTGAGATAGGCACGATCCCATCCACGTTTATAAACAGAGAGAGGGTCGGCAGAGTAAAGCCTCTTGCCCTGGCTCCTGCTGCCAATGCACAGTGTAGACAGGACCCGAACGCAGCTTTTTCTGACTCTGCTCCTAGATGTTAACTACCTGCACCCTATCCCAAGCAACGCAGGGCGCAGAGCCACTCGGGCTTGCTTGTATTTCCGGTTGGCCTCACATCATAGTGGCAGAGTTCACTCTGGTGACGTCCACTCTGTAAGGATGTGTTCCTTCCCTTTTTCCCTTTTGCTTAAGCAAAGGAAGCTGCTAGAGGAGAGTCTGACGGAGAAGGCAATGGCATCCCACTCTTGCCTGGAAACTCCCATGGACGGAGGAGCCTGGTAGGCTGCAGTCCATGGGGTCGCTGAGTCAGACACGACTGAACGACTTCACTTTCACTTTTCACTTTCATGCATTGGAGAAGGAAATGGCAACCCACTCCAGTGTTCTTGCCTGGAGAATCCCAGGGACATGGGGAGCCTGGTGGGCTGCCGTCTACGGGGTCGCACTTCAGTCGGACTGAAGTGACTTAGCAGCAGCAGCAGCAGAGGAGAGTCTGAGCCCTTGATCCTCCATAACTGCTCACTTATAAGTAAAATGAGGGCTTCCCTCGTGGCTCAGCTGGTAAAGAATCTGCCTGTAATGCAGGAGACCTGGGTTCGATCCTTGGGTTGGGAAGGTCCCCTGGAGAAGGGAATGGCTACCCATTCCAGTATTCTGACCTGGAGAATTCCATGGACTGAATAGTCCCTGGGGTTGCAAAGAGTTGGACATGACTAAGCAACTTTTCACCAGCAGTAGGAGATTGGCCTGAGCCAAATGGGAGGTATTTGCATACAAGGGTAGCAATAGAGTGACATGGTAGTGGCTGAAGGAAGATGGGAAAATGTTCAGTTCAGTTCAGTTGCTCAGTCGTGTCCAATTTTGAGACCCCATGGACTGCAGCACACCAGGCTTCCCTGTCCATCACCAACTCCCAGAGCTTGCTCAAACTCATGTCCATCAAGTCGGTGATGCCATCCAACCATCTTATCCTCTGTCGTCCCCTCCTCCTTCCACCTTCAATCTTTCCCAGCATCAGGGTCTTTTCCAATGAAAATTTTCTGTTTTGAAAATGTTAGACCTTTCAAAATGCAATTATCACCAACTCATCTAGATGTTTCTTAGAAATGCAGACTGTCAGGCCCACTTTGGGACTATTAAATCAGATTTTGCATTTTTAACAATGTTCTCAGGTCTTGTTAAAATTTGAAAAGGACCAGAGTGATTAGCTATGCCCGTTTACCAAATTCTACTTATTCTTACTTCAAAATAACTAATGATTTTATTTCTATTTCCTTGACCCTATCCACATTTCATAACAAGGATCCATACCTCTTGATGTGGACCTTCAAACTATTCCAAACCACACAGTTCTCTGTTTGATTTTCCTAAAGCCCCATTTTATTATTTGAGCGTTTGAAAATAGTCTCCATTATGTAACAGTTTCTAGTGCTTTTTCAGCATTACTTAATCTTTTAAAGATAAGACCCTTTAAGAAAAGAGTAATCTAAACAGTCCCTACCAAAAGAGGTAATATTATCTCATGGTCAGTCATTTCAATCATGTCCGACTCTTTGCGACCCCATGGACTACAGTTCCCCAGGCTCCTCAGTCCATGAGATTTTCCAAGAAAGAATACTGGAGTGGGTCGCCATTGCATTCTCCAAATATTATGTCAATTCCAATCAAAATATCCATAACTAATGTAATCCAAAGAATTAATGAACTTTGGAAATATGATTTAAAAGTTTACTTGGAATAAATTAAAAGGATATTTTTTGTAAATAACAAAGAGAAGTTTATCATGTCAGATTATAACATCTATTTTGACATTATCAAATAATAAACAAGTTTTAAAGTAAAAGACCTAATTAAAGATAATTGTCTAATCCAAAATGCATAAAAATTAAAACAATGTAGATGCAGTACCTAGGAGAAAAAGGCTACAAATCTTAGGGTCATAACTAGAAAGAGGATGGGAAATTACAGTAGCTGAGATGTCAACTCTCAAAAGCTAAGTAGCATTCTCAGTGAGATTTTTGTTTTCAGATATCTCGAAACTATCTCAAAAGCTCATATGAAAGAATAAGGAAAGATACTTTGGAAAGCAGGCATAATAACGGTTTGTGCTAATAAACTTCAAAACTCAAGATACTGCCAATACGATCCTAATGGTGTTGTTAGGACTAAACTGAAATAGAATAGCAAATCTGAAACTCACACTCAGGCTCTGATGAAAGTGCATGTCCTATGTCTGAAGAATATAGATTATTCAAAAAAATATCACTGAATCAACTGCTTACCTTTCGAAGAAATAATCTGAGTACCTGCTTCATGAATGTGTTAGTTGTTCAGTCCTGTCTGTTTGTGACCCCATGGACTGATATGTAGCCTGCCAGTCTCCTCTGTCCATGAGATTCTCCAGGCAAGAATACTGGAGTGGGTTGCTGTTCCCTTCTCCAGGGGATCTTCCCCACCCAGGGATCAAACCCAGGTCTCCTGCATTGTAGGCAGATTCATCACCTACTTCATGCAGCACTCTAAAATGAATTGCTGATGACTGAATGTTAAACATAAAGCCATAGGGACTTCCCTGGGGGCCCAGTGGCTAAGATTCTGAGCTCCCAATGCAGGAGGCCCAGGTTCGATCCCTGGTCAGGGAACTAGATTCACATGCTGCAGCTGAGACATGATGGAGTTAAATAAATAAATTTTTTAAATGACACCATAAGATATGGCATAGGAACACATACATTATGAAAGTACAAAGAGAAAGTACAAAGGGAATGATAAATTCTTTAGGGTGGGGTTAATACTGCTAAGGAATAGGATTGTAATCAGCAAAAGTACACAAGAGGCTTTCAGCCACACTTGTGTAATAGAATGGTAAACTTTTGCTTGTTGGCTAAATTCTCTTAAAGGAGTTGGTAAGACTATGACTTCATTTTTTACTTCTTTTCACCTTTTTCTATAAGGTAAATGTTCATAGTAAAATAAATAGTATGGATGTTACATATCTACTTCACAATAAGATTTTTTTAAATGAACAAAAAATTATGAGGTTATATAGACACATTTTCAAATTATCCTGGAGTAGGGAAATATTCCTCCCAGTCAATGCATCAAAGACAGAAGACCATAAAGAAAATGACTGATACATTTAAGTAACATTAATTTAAAAGTTTTTTTTCTATGTCAGAAAAAAACAACACAGAGGCTGTAGGTTCAATCCCTGGTTGGGGAGCTAAGATAATTCTAGGCCAAAAAAACAAAACATAAAACAGGGGCAATATTATAGCAAATTCAATAAAGACTTGAAAAAACAAATGGTCCACATTAAGACAGGATAAAAACGAACTTTAGGTCAATAAACAATTTTATTTTCTAAATAAATCACTTTTTTCTATCATATTTTAATTTCGGTTAAATTTAGTGTTGTTTAAAGAATCATTAATTCGAACTTCAAAATATCTCAAGATGACAATAACGTTGAGCACTCCGGTCATTTAAATTTCTCTGAAACGACTTCGATTTGTTTCAAACAATAGAGTATCAGTTTAAAACGAAATAAAAATAGTTTTAATATTAAAAAAATAATTAAGCCTCCATTTCAGTAATTCCTTGGTTAAGATCCAAGGACAGACACCCTGGTCCTCAAAGACACCATTCAGGTCCCTGGAGCATCATGCCTCCAATTTATTTCAGCTGTTAGCAACACCTGGGCAATCCCAAGAGAATGTGGATCGATGCCATTCTTTTCCCCCGAAAGATAAATATTAAAAAAAAAAAAAAACGCCTCTCAACACCAGAGAAGCGGCTGGCAGGGTTGGAGGATGCCCGCCTGAAGGACGAGCCCACAGGGCAGGACAGGAGCCAGGGTCAGCACCCTGCCGACAGATCAGAAACCAGCGCCCCCTGCCGGACAGCCTCAATACGCCTTTGCCCCTAAGAGGGAGCGTGCTTCCGGGGCGCATGCGTGAAGTCACCGGAGGGGCCTCCCCGCTGCGCAGGCGGAGGTGCGGTGACTGAACAATGCATCTCTCCAGGTGTATTTGGGAGCATCTCGGGACCCTGGTGTCCGTAGGTAGCCAGTCATCTGCTTTACGCCGCTGAGCCGGACTCTTCCCTCCCCGGATTCAGCTCCTTCAAGGAGCAGATGTCTGCCTTTGACATTCGTAGAGATGGCAGAGGCAGAGGACTTGAAGGCGTACATCCCTCCTACGACGCGGTGGGTCAGATTGCCAGATGGTGCTAAAGGGGAAGGCTCCTGGTGCCCCTTTGCAGAATTTTTGTGGGCTTAGATCTTCACTGGTGGCTCAGGCGGTAAGGCGTTTACCTATAATGCGGGTAGAGCCGGGTTCAATCCCTGGGTCGGGAAGATCCTCTGGAGAAGGGACTGGCAACCCACGGCAGTATTCTTGCCTGGAAAATCCCGTGGACAGAGGAGCCTGAAGGGCTACAGTCCATGGGGGTCGCAACGAGTCGGACTCGACCAAGCGACTTCACTTTCTTAAGTAGTTGTAATCATTGTTTCGGGGAGACAGGGGACTGGCAAGTAATGTACCTGTACCTGTCCTTCAGTTCAGTTCAGTCGTGTCCGACTCTTTGCGACCCCATGGTCCGCACCAAGCCAGGCCTCCCTGTCCATCACCAACTCCTGGAGTTCACCCAAACTCATGTCCATTGAGTCGTTGATGCCATCCAACCATCTCATCGTCTGCCATCCCCTTCTCCTTCCTTCAATCTTTCCCAGCATCAGTGTCTTTTCAAATGAGTCAGCTCTTC
>SJYT01032135.1:143064-221755 GCA_006410635.1 Cephalophus harveyi | reverse complement strand
TGGGGGCAGGAGGAGAAGGGGACGACCGAGGATGAGATGGCTGGATGGCATCACTGACGCGATGGACGTGAGTCTGAGTGAACTCCGGGAGATGGTGATGAACAGGGAGGCCTGGCGTGCTGTGATTCATGGGGTCGCAAAGAGTCGGACACAACTGAGCGACTGAACTGAACTGAAACTAATTGTGTAGTCAAAACTCATATTAATGATATAACCAGGAGGGAGGCTCTGACTGGTTACCTTGGAAACTCAGAATGAAAGGAATAAGGAAGAAAGTTAGATGTGTGGTCATTTTTTTCTCTTAATATTCATTAGTTTTTTAAAAAATAGAAGAATGTGAAAAACAAAATAAAGGCTAATTATCCCATAGCTCAAGTAACACATGTCAACAACAGCAAAAAGTTACAAGATTATAAAATTCAAACGACGGAGAAAGGTTAAAAAGTGAAGACACAGTTTGCTGCTGGTGATTGCTTCCCCTAGCTAAGCCCCCTATCCAAGGCAGAGATTTTGGTGTTTCAGAAACATTTTAGGCATTACACATACACCATGGTGGTATAATGTGTAAATAAATGTAGAGAATGAAATATATAATTAAAATGTATCTAGAAGAGGTGATATTTACATATCTTTTGTCCTTACTTCCTAACTCTCTCCCCACCAAATATATTTTGGAGATGTAGTCACTGTCAGCACATAGATTGATCTAGCTCATTCTTTCTGGTGGTTGACTATCATAGTGAATCAGATAGATATGTCATAATTTATTGCATTCCATATCTACTGATGGGCACTGGGTTTTTTCCCACAGTTTTGCTATTATGAACACTTCTATAATGGAACTTTATGAATACACACACACACAAACACACACAGTTTGGTGAGCTGTGAATAATATATACACAAGAATAAGTTTGCAGAGGTGGCTGATTGGTACAGCATTTTATAAGTTTGGATATTGTCAAGCTGCCTTCCAGAAAGTTGCTACATGGAAGTTTAAAATGTTCACACAGTCCGCTGCTTTAAAAAAAATTCTTGGTATATAGTCTTTATATGGTGTTTTGTGCCTGTGTGAGCCATTCATTGGTTATTATTTTTAAGGAGGCAGACTCACCAGCCTTTTCTTTTACAGCTTCTGGACTTTGAATCTTTGTTGGAAAAGATTCTTCCCCACTCCAAGGTTATAAAGATTACAAGATGCTAACCAAAACAGGATTTTAAAACATTTTTTAGAATTTGATAACTTGATTTTCATTTGCAAGAAAGTGCAGGGCCATCTAATAAAACATGGAGGCTGAGCACATGTATTTATTTCTCTTTCTCTCTTTTCCCTCCATTAAAATTAGAGTAAAGGAATAGATTCTTAAATATAAAGGGACAGGAAATGACAGATAAAAGCTGTCAACAAAATACGGGAAGATGGAAAGGGGTGAATGAGTCACAGCTAACTTAGATTTCAGCTTTCTTTCCTTTATTAACTGCTTGGTCAGGTGGGGAAGGGAACTGCAGAACTTCAGAAGGGCTGAGAACTGTCAACACCAGCTACTTTGGAAAGCTGCTCTGTGTATGCCATAAAATACGTGAATTTGTTGAAACTCTAGAGTCTAGACTTTAGACTCTCTTTCAGGGTTTCTTAATATTGGCACTACATATCTGATGGCTGAATCACAAATTATAAGACTGTTGTTCTAACTGTATGTAGAAGAAAAATTTAAGATTATTATATCATTGAATTAAAAGTGACATAAGGTTTCTGTATTTTACTGACACTGGTAAAATATGACACCAGCAGACTATAATGGGTTGCTGCTTCTTCCGTGTCAAGTCTGGGATATTTGAGGCAAAAAAAAAAAAATATCCAAAGGAGTGATCATCATGTCCTTCCTTGGATCCCGAGGTCCTTCACTGATCTGCCACCCTCTCTCCACCTTTCAGAATATTTTTGTCTTATATATATATATATATATCATGATTCTTTTGGGGGAAGACTAGGAAAAATATCCTGAAAAGTGGAAGTCCCTCTAACATAATATTTTTAATTTATCAAGTTGGCATTAAAAAAAAAGAAAAAGGGGGAAACGTTGTTATAAGCAAAGCTGATTTAAAAATGCCAATCTTATGAAATTGCCCTAAAGAAAAACCAACACATAAAACTGTGTTTCTAAGGATGGTCACTGGTTAATAATAAGAAAGAAGTTCAGAAATGGCTTAATTGTTCAGCAACAGAACAGTAGTTAAGTAAATATATAGGCATAACTTGGAGATTACTGCAGGTTCAATTCTAGACCAAAATAATAATCTGAGTATCACAATAAAGTGAATGACACAAATATTTTGATTTCCCAGTGCATATAAAAGTTATGTTTATACTATACTGTATTCTGTTAAGTATGCAATAGAAATATGTCTAAAAAAAAACAACATATGTACCTTAATGATAATCTTTTTGTAATAATGACATCAAAGGTCACTGGTCACAGATCACTATAACCAATTTGGTAATAATGAAAAGTTTGAAATACTGTGAGAATTACCAAAATGTGAGAGAGAGAGACACAAAGGGAGCAAATGCTGTGGGAAAAAATACCACCAGGAGACGTGCTCAAGAGTCACAACAAACCTTCAATTTGTAAAAAACAAAAAACACACTATCTGCAAAGTGCAATAAAATGAGATATGCCTGTACACCCTGTATACCCAAACAGTAGAATATTATGAAATAACTTAAAAAATGGATATTGACATTGATGTTCATGATGTATGGTTACTTAAAATAGTAGATTATAAAAATAAAAAATAAATGAAAATAGGTTGTAGAACAATATAAATAATCTTAATCAATAAATAATATTACTATTCCTTCTTACCATCACATACATGAAAAAAAAATCACGAAGAGAATTCACAAAACTACTAACAGTTGGCTAATGTGGGTTGACAGAAGAAGAGCAGGATTTTCACTTTTTAATTTGTATGCTTCTATATTGCTTGAAGTTCATGATTAGCGTGTAGTACCTCTAAATTCACTAGAAAGGAATAAGTTATACTTCTGAATGGAAAACTGAATCCCACTGATGCAGAGGAAACATGGCTTACCCTCTCAACGAGAATTTACTCTGGGGAATCAAACACCATTATTTCAGTTGGTGGTGTCTTCATGGACTTCCTTTTCATCTTTGGTAAAGGTTGATTGGGCAGCTATTATCTGTAGAGCTTCATCCTTCATTCCTTCCTGGAACTATTTAGTTTGAAGATCAGGACTTATATCTAATAAAACATAGAACAGTGAAAGTAAAAAGGCCAAGTGTTCAGTGACCAGTATTATCACAAGGATTAAAATGAGGGCATGATCAATAAAATGGGTCATCAAAAAAAGATTTGAGGAAGGTGGCACGATTTGAGTTGAGCCTTAAAGGAAGGGTAAGACTTAGACAAGGGAGGAGGAGGCATAATGTGCCGAGGGAAGAAAGGTGTGCAGGGCAAGAGAGCACAAGAGAAACAGCATGGGCCTGAACCTGTCCCTTCTTCACAAGTCCAACTGCCAGGTATAATTCAGGGATTCATCGTTTGGAATATTTTCCCTTATGCTACTTACTGTTTGTCCTCTAAACCCACTCTTGGTCCTTCTTTACCCTTCCCTGGACTCTGGACAGCTGACCTCCACAGCCTATAGCACCCAAGTCTTCTGCATTTCTTGTGGTTGGCCAGTGCTCCGGCTGGAAGTGGGAGGATGAGAGGAGAAAGAAGCCAAGGTATTTCTTCATTATTCTTTCCCTGCTTTGGTGGGATCCTGACAATGACCTATGACCAAGCTCCTGCAGGCAGCCCTTCACTTCTTTGGCTCCAGTAGAACTTTCAGCCTAGAGAAAGTCATGGTTCCTTTAAATCTGGCCATACCTTGGGACTTCCCCTGGTGGTCTAGTGGTTAAGACTCTGTGTTTCCACTGCAGGGGGTGTACACTTGATCCCTGGTCAGGGAACTAAGATCCCTTTGTACCGTGCTGCTGCTGCTGCTAAGTCTCTTCAGTCGTGTCCGACTCTGTGCAACCCCATGGACGGCAACCCACCAGGCTGCCCTGTCCCTGGGATGCTCCAGGCAAGAACACTGGAGTGGGTTGCCATTTCCTTCTCCAAAGGATGAAAGTGAAAAGTGAAAGTGAGGTCGCTCAGTCATGTCTGACTCTTCATGACCCCATGGGCTGCAGCCTACCAGGCTCCTCTGTCCATGGGATTTTCCAGGCAAGAGTACTGGAGTGGGGTGCCATTGCTTTCTCCGCTTGTACCATGTGGTAAGGCCAAAAGACATATATGTAGGGGTGTGTGTGTGTGTGTGTGCACTTAGTCACTCAGTCATGTCTGACTGTTTGTGACCCCGTGGACTGTGGCCCACCAGGCTCCTTTGTCCATGGAATTTTCCATGCAAGAATAGTGGAGTGGGTTGCCATTCCCTTCTCCAGGGGATGTATGTATACACACACACATATATCTTCAGAATATATATATGTGTGTATATATATATCTTCAGAAATATTTAAAATCCCTGGATTATTAGAATTCCTTATCTTTTCTAGTCCTGCTGGAGTTGGGGAACTAGGAAACAACTTGTTAGATGGTTATTAGAGGAGGTGAATTTACTTTGGTTTTTATCATAGTGGTTAAGTATACTCTGTTGCCAAGATGCAACTCCTGGCTCTGCCACTTACCAACTGTGTGACCTGAGGCAGGTGGCTTAATTTTCTGTGCCTTACTCTTCCCATCTCCAGAATGGGAATGACAGGGCTGCTGTAAGTTATTAAATGAGGATGTGTGGGAAGTACTTAAAATGATGCCTGGCAACAGAGTAAGTGCCATAAAGGGCTTGCTATTTTTATATTCAATCAACAAATATTTCTTGAGTACCTATTGTATGTCAAGCACTAAGACTGTAATGATGGACTAAAGTAACAAAAAACAAAAAATCTCTGCTGTCAGAGATTTAACCTAGTGGGAGCAGACTATGATAACAGAACATACACACACACTGCCATGCCCTCTTCCTGGGGATCTTCCCAACCCAGGGACTGAACACACGTCTCCTGCAGCTCCTGCACTGCAGGCTGATCCTTTACCACGGAGGCACTGGGGAAGCACCACATACACCGCTCCCCTGCACCCCACATACATGTCCAGTGAATAACTGTTACCAAGAAGATAAATAAGATAAGGTGCAAGTTGCTGGGGGTGGTTCAATTATACACAGGCTGGCCAGGGACAGCCTTTTTGCTAAGGTGACTGAGGGGGAATGAGACTGAAGGCACTGAAGAAGAAAACCATGTGCTGAAATGAGCAAAGAGTCTCCCAGGCAAAAGGAACAGCATGTCCATAGCTCAGGAAGCAGGATGATGCTACACCAGGCGGCTGGAGCAGTGAGCCAGGGGCAGGGTTTTAGGACAAAACGTTAGGAAACCAGGGGCAGTCATGTTGTAACTCAGGGAATGGCTAGGATTTAGGATTTTTAAAAAATATATATTTATTATGTATTCGGCTGTGCCAGGTCTTAGTTGCAGCACTGGGGATCTTGCAGCATTCAACCACCAAGGAAGTCCCAGGATTTGGGGTTTTATCCTACTGATATGGAAGGCCACTGAAGGGGTCTGACTTATTAAAGGCTCACACTCACTGCTGGGAAGAAGGATGGAAGCAGAGTTAGCAGGTAGGCATTACAATGATAGAAGGAGGGATGATGGTGACTTGGATTAGGGTATGGTAGTGGAGGTGGTGAGCAACTGTTCATGTTCCAGACATGTATTAAGAGTAGACCAACAGGATCATTGACGAATTATATGTGATATGTAAGAATAACTCCGAGGCTTCCGGAAAACTGGAAGAACGGACCTGCCATTTACTTGGATGGGGAAGATGGTGGAAATCTTAAGCTTGGTCTTAGACAGACTAGGTAATGAAATGTCTGTCAAGCCACCTAGTAAGTAGAGACGTCCAGCAGGCAGCTAGATGAACAACTACAGCGTTTATAAGAGATCTGGCTGAAGATGTAATTTAGGGAGTACTGAGCATTTCTCTAAAAGCACGCTCATTTAGTCAGTCGGGGAGTGAGTTAATTTGGGAACAGGCCTCATTGAGTTTGGAGGTCTCAGAGACCCATGGCTGGACAGCTACCGGAGGGATGTCACAAATAAGTAATTTGTCCAGCTATTTTCGTAGACGAGGTTTCAGTCCCAGAAACACCTTGAACAGGCTTTTCTGACTCAAAGTTTTAGTGAATGTCACTGTAAGAACGCAAAATGACACGAGCTTCCTTTTTCCCTTGCATTTTTTTTCTTTTTATCTTGACTATTGTTTTTTTAAAAGGACTTGGCTGTCCAAGTCCTAACTTACTCAGAAAGTTTCCCCTGGCCCCTATCCTAACGACAGACCATGTTCAGGATGTGTGTGGTGTGTTTGTGTTTGGGGGAGGGGAGGCGGCGGGGCGCGGTGTAGAGGAGACGAGGGTGGGCGGGGTCAGGGAACGCGAAGCTAGTTCTAACCAATGAGCGGAGAGAAGTTAGTGGGAAGGCGGGGCCACCAGGTCGCCGAGTTACCGAGCGGTGGACCGGGCCGCCGCAGCGTAGGAACTCTCGGTCCGCAGGTGGACAGAAGACTCACCTCGAGCCATGGACCCACGCAGTGCTGTAACCCCGCGTTTCCTGGCTGTATAAACGGCTCGATTCTTATTCGGAGACACCCTCAAGGATCCCAGGGCCAGCGAACCGGAAGCCGACAAACAGCCTTCGTCCGGCCGGTTCTCACTCCGGAGAGTGAGACACCGCCCTCCCGGACGGGTGCATGCGCGTTCTCAAGCCCGCGCGTCCCGGAAGTCAGAGTTGATAAAACCGGGATCCCTGGGCCCGGTTTCGTTTTTGTCAGCCGGATAGTTTTTGTTCTTCCCTATTCCCGTTTCCCAGCTGCTGCCACTGTCAGTGAGAAGCATGGCCGGCAAGTTTCCTGGGTCAGGATATGGTCCATTGAAGCAACGCCCCTCAAATTCGAACTTGCGGCGGAGTCCTTCGGGGATCTTGGTATAACGCAGATGGGATTCGGAAGGTAGCCTTGGAGTCCTACATTTTGCATTCCTAAGATCTTCCCAGGTAGTAGCGGTCCTGCTGGCCCCTGAACGACGCTGAGTAGCAAGGCAGTAGGGACAGGTGAGCGTGGATGGTGGCCGTGGCGACCCTAGGAAGGACCCTGTGCCAACACAGAAATTTATCGCCACGAATCAAGGACAGTTTTAAGCTGACTCCCCAACACGAGAGTAATTAAAAGATGTTTTTCTTAACCAACTAAATACACGCAATGTACCTTTTCCTCTATGTTACATAGTCATTGTAGAAATCTCATAAGATTTATCGCCTGATATTGGGTCTTTCCTGGCGGCTCAAACCGCAAAGAATTTGCCTGCAATGCGGGAGACCTAAGCTTGATCCCTGGGTTGGGAAGATCCCCTGGAGGAGGGCTTGGCAACCAGCTCCAGTATTCTTGCCTGGAGAAACCACATAGACAGAGATGCTTGGCGGGCTACAGTCCTTAAGGTCGCAGAGTCGGACACGACTGAGCGACTAAGCCCAGTACAGCACAAGCTGGTGTTAATATTAGGTACTATCATTGCTAATTTTTTTTTCTTTTTAAGGTGTGTTTAAAGGTCTTCATAGCTGCATCTTCTACATGGTGTTGTGTGAGCATTTTTCAGTGTCATTAAATAACCTTTCTTCAACTTTTATGGAACATTTCAAGTATTACAGCAAAGTTGAGAGAATTTCAAGTGAAGCAATTCACAAAGAAAGGAGAAGGAGGAAGTTGATTTTGCCCCCCAAAGGATTTTTGGAATGCCTGAAGATATTTTGAGTTGTCACAACTGGAAGGGTGTGTGCTTTGGGCACCTAATGGGTAGAATCCAGGGATACTGCTCAACTTACCAGGGTACACCAGAGTATCCCCCTACAAAAAATTTGCTGGTTAAGGTTAAGAAACTGACCTTAACAATGCCTAACTAGCTTTGTCATAGATCTAATTCAGCCATCCCATCTCTTTTAATGCATTTCAATTAAACTGCAGATATTAGTCTAAGTACTTAAGCATGCATAACATTAGGATTTCAATTATGTAGAGTTTAAGGAAATGTATATCTTAAATGTATGTTTGCTGAGTTTTGACAAATTCATACACCTTGGTAACTCAAATCCTATTAAAATGTAGAACATTACAGCACCTCAGAAAATTCTTTCAGATTCCTTTCCAGTCAGTCCTCAAGGAACTCAACAGGCAACTATTAATCCCCCCCACGCGCCCCACCCCCCCACGCCACACACACACCATAATTAGTTCTGCCTGTTCTAGAACTTAATACGGAGAAGACAATGGCACCCCACTCCAGTACTCTTGCCTGGAAAATCCCATGTACGGAGGAACCTGGTGCGCCGCAGTCCATGAGGTCGCTAAAAGTCGGACACGACTGAAGCGACTTAGCAGCAGCAGCAGAACTTAATAGAGATGGAATTATCCAGTAGGTACCTTTGTGTAAGGCTTCATTGTGTGTTGGAGAAGGAAAAGGCAACCCACTCCAGTACTCTTGCCTGGAGAATCCCATGGAGGGAGGAGCCTGGTAGGCTACAGTCCATGGGGTCGCAAAGAGTCGGACACGACTAAGCGACTTCACTTCACTTCATTGTGTGTATCCATGTTCTTGTGTGTATCAGTAATTTCTTTTATTCCTTAGCTGTATCCACTCAGTGACTATACCTCAGTTCTTCCATTCCTCTTTTGCTGGAGACATGGGCCGTTTGCAGTTTTTTGGCTATTTTGAGTAAGGCTGCTGTGAATAGTCAAGTATCAGCATTTCTCATGACTGAATTTCTTCAGTAAGTATAGCATTATGTTCCAAACACTTATAGGTTCTAGAGATATAGCCACGAGATATAGAACAAGACAAAGATGCCCCCATCTCAAAGACCTTAGGTCTGTTTGTTTCTGGGGCAGGGGAGAAAGGAAATGGCACCCTACTCCAGTATTCTTGCCTGGAAATCCCACAGGAGGCTGGCGGGCTACAGTCCATGGGGTCGCAAAGAGTCAGTTAGGACTGCATAACACACACACATAAGGTCAGGGTGGTGGGGCAGGGGGTAAATACATAGGTAACTATGAAACAAAAATACCAGGTGGTGATAAATGCTGGGTAGAGAAGTAAAATAAGGTGATGTGAGCGATAGGGTAGCCAGCCATGTTACCTATGTTTTTCAACCAATTTCTTTAAGTGTGAACAGAATTAAAAGCTCAAAAGTGAATGGCATTATAGGTGTGGTACAATGGCCTTAAGGCCATTTTAGAAAAGAGGAAAAAAAAAAAAAAAAGCCTTTGTGCTAAATGATGAAAACTTAAAAAATTATATAAGCAGTATAGAGCAGCAGAGCCGTTTACCCCCCAAATTTAACCATCATTACTCTGGCCAATTCGACAGGTTAGGGTGCCACTTTAACCTACTTTTATCAGATTACTAATAATGATGACTTTATTCATATCATGTTTTTATTGTGAATTACCTGTTTATATCCTTTGCCTGCTTTTCCATTGGGACCTGCATCTTTTCCCCTAGCGATTATTGTGTCTTCTGCATAGGACTAAACTCCAAGGTGACGAAAGCCTATGTTTATTTCACTTTACAGAGGGCTTGGCACTTAACCTATTTCTAACGCATAAATAGTAAATATTTGTAAATTTTACCTTGTCAGCAAGGTTAGTTCCAGATGATATACTCAGTTTTAGAAGTCTGGCTGGTTAGAATTCTGGAAAATGAGTAAAATTTAAATGTCCCCCTTCAAATGTGATGTGTTTGAGTAAGGTAACCATCCAGGAGACTACAAATGTCTGACCACCCCCAGGTACCCATACTTTGCTGCTATGCTGCTAAGTCGCTTCAGTCGTGTCCGACTCTGTGCGACCCCACAGATGGCAGCCCATTGGGCTCCGCCATCCCTGGGATTCTCCAGGCAAGAACACGAGTGGGTTGCCATTTCCTTCTCCAATGCGTGAAAGTGAAAGTGAAGTCACTCAGTCGTCTCCGACTCAGCGACCCCATGGACTGCAGCCTACCAGGCTCCTCCATCCATGGGAGTTTCCAGGCAAGAGTACTGGAGTGGGATGCCATTTATGGTCATCCATAAACCAAAATGTTGTTGAAAATTTGTCTAAGAGTACATGAGGTTTATAATCTGCCCAAATAAAGTTGACTTCATAAACATTCCTAAGTTTCCCTAAGAATTTTAAAAATAGGAAATGTAAAATATTAAGATGTAGCAACAGAAAGTCCTTATAAATTTAATAATATTCTGATTCTAAAATGTTAAAATTAAATGAGACTTTCAATTCTATTGAATACTTTCATTGTTTTCTGATGAAAACAATGTTTTCTTGTTTATTAGAACTACTTTTCTTAAACTTCCCAATAAAGAATATTAAAATATTCTATAAGTTGTGGTTTGGCAATAATTCAACCTTTGATATAACACTGGTCTATCTTTATCCTATGCGCAGGGAGTCTGGGCACCAATATATGGTCTCACCTATAAGACAAAGCCTTGAAGAGAGCTTTTTTCCATACTTTAGAACTATTTAAATAACCCAATAACTACAGTGGGGCCAGTGGTAAAGAACTCGCCTGCCAATGCCGGAGACACAAGAGACACGGGTTTGATCCCTTGATTGAGAAGATCCCTTGAGTAGGAAATGGCAACCACTTCGGTATCCTTGCCTGGAAAATTTTATGGACGAAAGGAACCCGGTGAACTGCAGTCCACGGAGTCGCAGAGTCCGCAGGACTGAGCGCACAGGTACCTAATTACCGGAAGCTGGGGGGTGGGGGGCGGAATCATTGACAGCCAAGTCAGACACAAGCCACCGCGTTCAGACTTCCGGCGCGAGTCCCGCGCAGGCGCCGATTAACTAGCGTCAGTGCCGGTGGGCCCGAGGGGCACAGCCGCTTCCCATAATGCCGCGTACCGGAAGTTGTTGCTTTCCAGGGGTCATGCTGGCTTCTGCTCTGTCGCTTTCAATTCGTCACCGGGGAGGAAGACGGAGCAGGCTGCCCGGCCCGAGGGCCCATTAGGGGATGCAGCAATGGGCGCTGTCGCCGTGGGTGAGTTCCGCTTCCACTGCCTTCGCAGTCACCACTCGCATGACTTCCTCCGCGCCCGGGAGCCCGAATTTTCCTGTCCCGACCTCGTTCTCTCCTCGAAGGCCCCTCTGCCTTTAAGCACGTTACCTGGCCTGGCCCAGTACCGCGTTCTCATTGGCCTCACGTCCTGTCAGTTCCAGGAGCTGACCAATGAGTTGTCGGTGCTGGCGCCCTCCTCGACCCAGTGGACCCCGAGGTTCCCCCCGTGGGTGCGGAGCAGTTGGAAGGGAAGGGGAGCTGTGGCGGACTTCGTGCGGCCGCTTACGAGTTGGCGCTGAGTTTGCCGCCGTGTCCGCTTGTTGGTTATTAGGACAGGCAGGAGCTGTCGTCTAGACGATTCAGTGCTCCCAGGGTAGGACACATCTTCGCGAAACTTGAAAGTCCTGTTTTAGCCCCGCTGACAGAAGTTTTCCAAACGCATGCATGTTTAATGGATCCCAGGCAGGCGTGGGAAATACTGGAAGGGCGGAGAGGGAAGGGAACTGGGTTAATATGAGAGCCGGCAAGACCAGCTATGATTTACCTTTTGCGTGGAGCCCTGCAAAGAGTAATTTGGCTCAGAAGGTAACGCTCATCTGAAGACTCGCCTGAAAAATTGAGTAGATTTATGGATGTTTTATAGATGATAATACTCACAGTACCGTTTTCACAACTCATTAGATGCCCTTTATAGTTGGCAGAAATTTATTGGGAGCTCTTTTTTTCCACATTGAAGCAGTCCCCCTACTGTCCTCTGCCTGCAGCAATTACAGTTCGTCTTTCAAGTTTTCCTTTGGCGTCTGAGCGACTAGCAGGTCCAAAACCAGATTTGCTAGTGCTGTCTTCACTGCTGCAGAGTTCTTCCTTCTTTACCTTTTTCTTTCTCAGCGGAATTTGTGTGCTTCATTCTTGTACATCTACCTTTGCACCTTATAATCATCCTTAATGCCACAGGTACTATTCTCTTTTTCTGTATCAATGCAAGAAGTATTCTGGATCTGCTATATGTTAACACTATTCTAAATGCTATAGGTGATTCAGAAGTAAGGCCTAAAACACTTTCTTGCTCTTAGAACTTTAGATTCCAGATAGAGAAATGACACATGTCCAGGTAAAAGATTTAAGAAGCATCTCACTTAGGTATCTGATTAGGGTACAAGATGAATAGCGCACACTGAACGCTGGGAAAGCAGAGTTGAGTGGTTTGTTTAAAGTCAACTGGTTGCCTAAGGCTCCATTGAAATGAACATCTTGGAGGAATGGGGAAGATTTGGATAGATGGAGCGAACTCCCAGCTAGAGAGTAAAGGCTTAGAGGTGGAAGGCAAGGTGTTTTGGAGTGGAGGGTTCAGAAGAGTCTGTGGGATTCTGCCTTGGAACCAAAAGATCTATGATTTAAGTTCCATTCCTGCCACCCTGTGATCTTTAATCATTTTGAGTTTACTTCTTTAGCACAATGCTCCATTTAAAGGCTTTTGTGACAATCAAATGAGATAACATTTATGAAAAGGCTTTGAAAATCCGAAGCACCGTATGACTAAACATTAGTGGTTCTTTTCTGAGGAGTAATGAGAGTCAGGGTTACAAGGGTGTTGAGGACAATTTATAAGGGACCATGAGTGCACAGCACAGGAGAGTGGGTCGAAAAACTGTTAAGTACTTTGAATCAGGAGAGTGATTTGATGAAGATGGCATCATTGGAAGACACTGTCTGTGCTAGAATGCAGCACAGATTAGAGGGAGTTGGGTTGGAGGGAGGCAAGAACTTGGGTGCTGTTCCTCCCCACCCCCTCTGCCAAATCAGAATATACCTTCATTTTGTATATAACCATATAGTTGTGTTCTGTTAATAAATACATTGGTTTTGTATAAATGAAACTTTGTTAATGTTTTATCTTTGAAAAGGGTAACGGTTACTGATTTGGCACTCATTTTTCTTACAAACCTTGTGGGATTACTGTGAATTACCCTCACACATTAAGAACTAAAGGAGGAATATTTTTAAGACTGTAAACCAGAGCAAGATGACAGCTACCTTTCAGAATTAATTGGGAAGTGTTTTAAAAATGTATGTCCCACGTCCTACTTTCCACTTATGCAATCAGAATTTTCATAAGCATCCCAGGTAAAATAATTATTATAGTCATTTAAGTAATTTTGACACTAAGTTATTCTAATGTATGTAAACTACAACTTTTCAACATCATTATTAGGTAGACTTGTATGTACTTTCAGTATTTTTCATGTGTTCTGATTTTTAATTGTTGACTGAAGAGGTGATTTGATATTAGCTAGATTTGTCATTCTTGCCTGGAAAAATCCCATGGATGAAGGAGCCTGGCAGGCTACAGTCCATGGGGTCACAAAGAGTTGGATACGACTAAGTGACTTCATTTCAGATTTGTCATATTATTTCAAACTGATTTTGTCAAGAATATAATAATGTAGATGGCCGAGAATACAGATGTAGTCAGTCTTCAGTTAACATCCATAGGAAGTTCTGGTGTGGGAAGACGCAGAACAGTGTATCATACTATATATTTGGTTTTGAAACTATTTTGCAAATTTTCTAACTCCCTCTAGGAGATTGTTTTCAGAATTATTTTAATTTTCTTTGAGAAATTATAAATCTCATTGCATTGCCTGAAAGAACTAAGAAAGATAGCTTTGAAGAAAGGGAAATTAAAGTTTCAAAGTGCTACCACCATTCCACATTTATGTAGTGAGAAGTTGAGTTCCTAGTAGTGTAAAGTGTTAAGACTTCAGGATCTGTGTAAGAAGATACAAATTCTCTCCAGACCTTTACATTTATTGAAAACCTCTTAACATTACTAAGAATCAGTTTCCTAAGCTATGAAAAACAGAGGTAATACTCTGCTTCGGGGGGGGGTTCTTATTGAAAACAATGATACATGTGAATGGTCTTTGTAACTTATAAAGTATGATAGATACACAAAATGATGTGGTTTAGTTACGTTACTGTATCCTAGAGAACTGTAAAACTTTTTTTTTTGGTCAAGCTAACTTTGTCTTGTTTTCTAGATTATTATTTTGTGTCAGTAAGTAACCCCTAAAGTGCCAACATGGGAAAGAAACGGACAAAGGGAAAAACTGTTCCAATTGATGATCCTTCTGAATCTTTAGGTATATTTCACCAATTAAATCTTTAAAGTAATGTTTGTATCCCTAAATGGACATCTATTTTAATACATAAAAATGGGATCAAAGTGTTTTGATTATGTTATTTTGTAATTTGCATTTTAACTTAATGTTTGTATAGACATGTAATTTAATAGCCTGCGCAATATTTTTAATGGCATGATATTTATTCCATTGATATAGAAAACTATGGGTGCTTATTTCATGATTTATTTGGGTAATCCCCCACTGTTAAAAATGTAGGTAATCTTCAACTTTTCAGTGTTATGAATGGAGTGATAATAGATATTTTTGTAGCTCAAACTGTGCACATCTGGTTATCTTCTTGGTACAGATCCTAGAATTAGAATCACTGAACTGAGGTATAAATATTTTCAAGATTTTTTTGGATCTATTGCCATTCAGAGATGTATTACTAATGTAGGGGCCCCCTAGCAGCATAACAGAGTACACATTTCTCTGAACCTTTATTGACACAGGTTGGTATTATTTGTAAAAATCTTTGCTGATTTGCTAGTTGAAAAAGAATATTTTCTTTTTTCAGTTTGTGTTTTTTTTAACAACTTACTGGGCTTTAGTAGTTTTTCACGTGATCTCATTTGCATTTGTATTCTCTTGGAGCATATTCATTGGACATAAAGCTAATTGTACCACTTGATGAGTTTCTAAACCTCCAGGAGCCATGAAAGAGTGGCTTGCATAGCCTGTTACTGATCTGGCCCCAGTGGGGTTTTCAGTCTCAGGTCCTGCTGCTCATGATTTCACTTGTGATTGCCATTCTGAGAAGAGAGCATGCACTTTTACATTTTATACCTCCATCCCTTTGTTAATGGGATGTGGCCTTTTCTGGGTCAGGAAGATCCCCTGGAAGAGGAAATGGTAACGCACTCCAGTATTCTTGCCTGGAGAATCCCATGGACAGAGGAGCCTAATGGGCTACCGTCGATGGGGTCGCAAAGAGTTAGACACAACTGAGCAACTAAGCACAAGGCCTTTTCAGATTGTTTACTCCATGAAATCATAGTTTAAACTATGAGCTTGAAATTAAAAAGACTTAAATCCAAATTCTGGTATAGCCACTTAGTAGTTATGTGACCTTGGGCACTAACTTTGAGGTTTCTCATCTATCATTGGGGATAGTACAGTCTGCTTTTTGTGGTGGTTGTGTAGATTAAATGAGGTGATGTGTGTAAACAATTAGCACAGTGTCATGCTCATAGTAAGTGCTTAGTCAGTATGAGAAATGTTTATGATTATACGTATCTCCCAAGATTGTACAGGCATGACCTCTTTTGTGAACTTCCGTTGACTTTAGCCTTCTCTTCTTGTGCTGCTATAGTATGTCTGTAGCACTGCTCCCTAGGTGGTGCAGTGGTAAAGAATTCGCCTGCCAGTGCAGGACACATCGGAGATGGGTGTTCAATCCCTGGGTTGGGAAGATTCCCTGGAGAAGGAAATGGCAACCTACTCCAGTATTCTTGCCTGGAGAATCCATGGACAGAGGAGCCTGGTGGACTACAGTTCATGGGGTCGCAAAGAGTTGGACATGACTGAGTGACTAAGGACCCACGCAGGTGTATATAGCATGTCTAGAGATTCTTGTGCATTCACTTATTTGCTTCTCCTGCAAGAATGTGAGCTGCTCAAAGAAAGAGCTATGAGTTGGTCACTTTTTTGGTTGTATTGTCTATTACAGTGCCAGACGTGCAGCAGTTGTATTGTTGACTGAATGAGGGACCTTCTCTGCAACCTTATAAAATGAAGAGGATAATAGATACAATTAATAAATTGAAGTGAATTTAGGGTGGTGGTGGTTATACCTAGAACTTCAAAGCTTGTATAAGATCTTTCTTACATAATCATCTCATGATCAAATATCAGACAAAAATTTAAGTTTTTAGGTTATCTAACAATTAGTTTTTAGAGTAAATTCATTTTTGAAGTTGAAATCAGGTGTAAGTTTTGAGATTAACTGAAGAAAGTCATATTCTACCTCATATTTATTATTTGTTTTAATAGAACCTATGTGCAGACACATTAGAAAAGGATTGGAACAAGGTAATTTGAAAAAAGCTTTAGTGAATGTGGAATGGAATATTTGCCAAGATTGTAAGACGGACAATAAAGTAAAAGATAAATCTGAAGAAGAAACAGAAGAAAATCCTTCAGTTTGGCTGTGTCTTAAATGTGGCCATCAGGTATGCTTAGATTCTGATTGATTCGGGATTGTATTAAACTCTCTGAACTTATTTTAGAAGATACTACCTAAAAGCATGGTCTGGGTGACCAGAATGTGTGTTGGCATAGTTTGTGTTCCCTGGGGAATAGGTTCTGAGACTTGTGTGTCTGGAGTTTATTGGGGAGTATTCTCGGGTACTGTACTAGGAAAGCAGGGAGAGAAGCAAGCTTAGGCGGAGGCAGTGCTCCAGGGCCTCAGCTGAACCCACAGTGGAGTCTGGTCATCCGGGAAGTCCTCAACTGCGGCACGGGGCCAAGTCTCTGTCCTTGTGCCTAGACCAGTCATGGGATGTTAGTTGCTTCTGGGGAATGGAACTGATGGTAAGGAACGCAGCTTCGTTCCACTGAGGATTATTCTTGGGGATGGACAGACTGAGCTGTGACCTGTCCCCAGGCCACATTTCTGGCCTCTGGAGAATGAATACCTTGGGTCTGGTATCTGGGTGGCAGAACGGTCACAGGTATCATGATACTAAAGGTCAGGAGGGCCTCTTAATTAACCTTGGTGGTGGTGAGTTTACCTGTTAGGAAACTGGACTGAGCGGTGGTAATATTTTCTAAAACTACAGTGTAGTATCACAGCCAGGATATTAACACTGATAAAATACAACAGTCTTAATCAGGTCTCCCCAGCGTTACTTCTCTTAGTTCGTGTGGGGGTGTATGTGTGTTGTGAATGTATTAAGTGCTGTTCGGTTCGGCACCTGTGTAGATTCATATCCACCACCACAGCCAGGGTATTGAAAAGTTTCGACAACACATGGAGCTCTTACGTTGCCTTTTAAAAATCATACCCACTTCTGGACTGCCACCCTTCCAGCCCCTCACAACATCTAGTCTGTTTCCTATTCCTAAAATGTTGTCATTTCAAAATGCTGCATAAGCGGGATCATGTGATACACAACGTTTTGGGACTGACTTTTTTTACACACTTCTGAAGGTTTTCCCAAGTCCTGTGTCTCAATGGTTCTTTTTTATTGCTAAGTGGTATTCCATGGTAGAGGTGTACCATGGTTTGTTCACCCATTGAAGGACATCTGGGCTGATCTCAGTTTTTGGTGATCATGAATAAAGCTGCTATGAACATTTGTGTACACATTTTTGTGTGAATTTAAGATTTCATTTCTCTGGGAAAATGTCCAAGAGTGCAATTGCTGGGTAATATGATCATTAAATGTTTAGTTTTTAAGATACTCCCAAGCTTTTCCAGAATGGCTGTCCCATTTTATATTCCTCCCAGTAGTGTTTGAGTGATCCACTCTCTCCATCCTTGCCAGCATTTAGTATTGTCACAGTTTTTTATTTTACCATTCTGCTAGGTAAGATCTCACTGTGGCCAGGCAATTACAAAACTTTATGTTAGCATTTTTATTTGTTATTTAATCTGTTAGATACATATGATTAACATGAATATATTTTACTACTACAAATTTTCTATAATGCATTTCCTATTATAAAATTTATTTATTTTGCTAGTTTTTTAATTCCTTGGGGTAAGACAGTATCAGTATTACCTGTTAACTTTCATCCCAATAGTTATGTTTTACATTGTTAGTACAGAATTCTCAGTTATTAAGATATCTCATGTTTATTTCAGATACCCTCAATTAGTGTTAGAATTTTCAAAATTAATACCAAATTGCAGTTCATTTATTTTAGAACTAAATGTTGAGTGGGATAAATTCAATCAGTAGGTTTGATATCATAGTTAAAAGGTTAGAAGCCATTGATGGATATTTCACCTCCAAAGTAATATTTTTTAAGAGCTGCAATAGAGACAGGACCACTTACGGTAGTGTCATTGGAGAGTTGAAGGCCTGGTTCACATAGATACACAGTGAAGATGTGCTTCTTAGCTGTGGCTAATTAGCTGGAGCTGAACAATCTGGTCATGTTCTCTTGTGAATATGCCTATGCAGATGTAGGTGGAAGTCTCCCACTTAACTTGTTCAATTAATGCTTATTGACCTCCCTCATTTTGCTAGTCTTTGGTAATAGATTAATTCTGTTTTTCATGCCTTCAGGATTTAACACTCCTACAGAAGGGGTATGAAAGGGAAGAAAGGATAGCAACATTAACAGCTTTACTGTAAGGTAGAAAATAAGGCATGCCCTTAGGAACGTACACCATGTTTTGTGGGAGTTTGTCTATAGGAGGAGCAGTGTTTCCTCATCTGGGAAGCTGGGCATAGGCTTCTAAGAGGAAGTGGCCTCTGAGCAAGATCCTGAAGACCAAGTGGGATTTGATCCATGGCAATAATGGTAAAGAATTTCAAGACAGATGGAATAATGTGAACAAAACTGTATTGTGGAAGCAAGGTGGTTTTAGCTAGTAGATGATACTCAAATAGAATATGGAAAGGTGGATTGGGGTCCGAAGGTATCAGGTTTGTTGAGTAGGTTTGCTGAGAGCAGTTCATCACTTTTGAACTGAGTATATGAACAGTTTTATTTTAGTACTATTAAACTGAAAAAAATAAGTATGTGAAGAAAGGTTGAAGTTAGGAAAATATTGAGGAAGATGTTAAGGAGTCTGAACTCGTGAATGATTGCATTAGCATGGTTTAGCTAGGGCTGGAAAGGGTGGGCTGGAGCAAGAGAGTACTTCCAGTGTGTGCTTTTCTAAGTACCTTCTTCCTTAAATGTCCTCAGGTGCCTCTTCGTATTAAGTTCTAACGAAATCTGGACTCTGCTAGAGTCTCAAGTTTTAATTTTAAAATTGTAAGAATGGCAGGATTTCTTGATCCACTTCCTTATTCATTGTAGATTGTGAATTCTCTCCTGGTGAGTTTTTGTGGCTTGAGTTTTATGATTATGATTCTCTAGGGTTGTGGCAGAAATTCTCAGGAGCAACATGCTTTGAAGCACTACATGAAACCAAGATCTGAACCTCATTGCCTGGTTCTTAGTTTGGACAACTGGAGTGTATGGTGAGTTTCAACTCCTGTGCCCATTTGCTGGAAATTATTTGAAATGTTGGAGAATGGAGGTGTTTGAACTGTGTTAAAGAGCAAGAAAGTTTAAATTTTTTAGTATTTGTTTACATACCGTCACTTTCAGGCTTCCCCATTGGCTCAGTGGTAAAGAATCTGGCTGCAGCCTAGGAGATGCAGGAGACTTGGGTTTGATCCTTGGGTTGGGAAAATCCCCTGGAGGAGGAGTTGGCAATCCATTCCAGCATGCTGGCCTGGAAAATCCCACGGACAGAGGAGCCTGGCAGGCTGCAGTCCACGGGAGCACAAAGAGCGACACAACTGAGCTACTGACCTCACCAAACGCATCACTTTCAGAAGGCTAGAGAGTGTGATGTTATGAGAAGCTTTTGCTTAGTGTTGTACAAACACAACAATTATAGCATGTAGAAGACAGGAATTTTTACCCTTTGTTTTTCTCTCGTGATATTACAAAGCATATGGTAGAGTTGGGACACTAAGAACAAATTCCAGATAAACTGAGATAATAAATTTTGGCAATGAATCTGCATGAAAATGTTAGGCTGGTATTTTTTGTCTTTTAACATCATTAAAGTTTTACGTCTTTAAAAACCATTCGCATAGCACTGTTCACTGAACGTGCACGTGTGCTGTCACTTCAGTTGTGTTCGCCTCTTTGTGACCCTGTGGACTGTAGCCCACCAGGCTCTTCTGCCCATGGGATTCTCCAGGCAGGAATACTGGCCTGGGTTGCCTTGCCCTCCTCCAGGAGATCATCCCCATCCAGGGATCAAGCATCTCTCATGTCGCCTGCATTGGCAGGCAGGTTCTTTACCACTAGCGCCACCTGGGAAGCCCATTCACGGAACATCATTTGTCAGTTGTAAAATTTGTTAATTTTGATAATGTAGGTCTGTAATTTAACATATGATTAGAAAAAACTTTCATGTTGTAAACAATCATTTCTGTAACATGTTTGGAGCATTTTCACAGTATTTATATGTAGCTGTAATTCAGGCTAACTTTAACAGTACAGCAGAGTAATATGTATAGTCTTCAAGAAAACATAGTGTTTTTATTTTCAGATTCTTTACTGGAATGGTTTGAGGGTTGCACACTTTGGGTCCCCTGAATTAAAATTAGTCTCCTTTTGTGGTTGTCAGTTTGTCACTTTTCTTCTCTGGGATCTTTTGGGACACAGGTGTTACCTATGTGATGATGAAGTCCAGTATTGCAATTCAAACCGATTGGGTCAGGTGGTTGATTATGTTAGAAAGCAGGCTGGTAATACAACTCCAAAATCAGGTAAAATCATTTGCTTCTTAATATAGACTGTAATGTTGATATATATTATCTGTGGGTATGTAGCTTCACATACTGTGTCATTGCATATAGCTGAATAACATTATTAATGATTGATTTCAAACTCTGAAACTATCTTTGGTTAAGAATGTATAAAACAGTAAGAACATAGATAATTATAAGGAGTTAGAAGGGAATCTGAGAAATAATATAGTCATGTATGATGAAGAGTCTGGGTTAGTGATGAGCAGTAACTCCACACTCCCATACCCTGGCACAGGGCTTAAGGCAGACCTGCCTTATAATGGATTTATCTTTCTATATTGTTTGGATGATGTGAAAGTTGGGGATGGACAGGGATGCCTGGCATGCTGCAGTCCATGTTGTGGCAAAGAGTAGGACTGGACTGATTGAACTGAACTGAACTGCTACATTGTTTGGATGATGTGAAAGTAAAGTGCCTATGATTCCTTCAAAAGGCCAGATACTTCTCGGGTTTTTTTCATTCATTATTAAGTTAATAGGGTTGGTTTTTATCCTCTGCTTTAAAAGCTCCTTTAGATTTTTACGGTCCCAGAGGTATCTTGTGGAGCCAGAATTTTGTTCCTAACTTCAAGATTAGTTTTTTTTTTTTTTTTTTAGTTAATGTAATTGGCTGCACCGGGTCTTAGTTGTGGCATATGGCATCTTTGATCTTGGTTGCACTATGCTGGAACTTTTAGTTCTGGCATATGGGATCTAGTTTCCTGACCAGGGATTGAACCCAGGCCCCTGCATTAGGAGTGCAGACTCTTAACCAACGAACCACCAGGGAAGTCTCCAGGGTTAGTTTTCCACTCTCAGACTTCATTTAAAAAATTTACTTCATGTCCATGTTCTTTGCTTGATTGCTTTATACTCTGATTTCACAGGGTAAGATTGCTCATTTGTAAAAAACATTTGTTCAGTTAAAAAGGGATTTATACTGAAAACTGTTTGGTTTGCCTATGTCAGTTCTGAATATTCTTGGTTTATTGGTTTTTCTCTCTTGATGATAATTTATTTGTAATAAAACATTTAAAATCAAACAGGTGGCAAATCATGTTATTAGGTAAAATTGACAAATTCTCATCCCAAGTATATCTTTGCATTGCTAAATCATTTCTTTTTCTTCTTTTTTTTTTAAGCAGCAAAAGATAATGGTAATATTGAACTTGAAAATAAAAAGCTAGAAAAGGAGAGTAAAAATGAGCAGGAGAGAGAAAAAAAGGAAAACATGGCGAGAGAAAATCCTTCCATGAATTCGACTTCCCAAATAACTGTGAAAGGACTCAGTAATTTGGGAAATACATGTTTCTTCAATGCAGTTATGCAGGTGCCAGTGTTAATATTTCCCCCCTTTAAAAAGATCTTAGTATTTTCCCCATAATTTTAGGATGTTTTTTCATATTTGCTACTGATAATATTGAGCTTTTCCCTCACACGTAGTTTCTTCCTGTGTTTTCAAAGAAAATTCAAGGGAATGTTTACTTTGCATGACAGTAAAACCCTGTGCTAAGCACTGGCATGCCAAAGGGTTCAAAACAACCATGGCCCGTGCCGTCATAGAACTGTCACTTGGGTGTTAGAAACACAAGGGAACCAAGTACAGAAATAAATTCCTGGCTGCTTGTGGTGGTGGTGGTAGGGGTAGGGTAGCTACTTCATAGTAGGTGGTTGGGAGAAAGACCTGAGGTGATGACTAAACTCAGGACCGAAGTATTTATAAACCATTTAGAGTTGGGGGGAAGAGCATGATGTTACTTTGTGTGTAACAGACACAATAAAAGTTGCAGTGTTGATGGTGTTTTTCTGTTTTAGAAGAATAGACACTAAAAGTATTTGACTGAATTGGTGTTCCCGTACATAATTTTTCCTTTCTTTTCCATCCTGCATTCCAGAATTTGTCACAAACACCAGTGCTTAGAGAATTACTAAAAGAAGTAAAAATGTCTGGAACAATTGTAAAAATTGAACCACCTGATTTGGCACTAACAGTATGTACTTTAAATTTTTCTTCTTTTCTTTTCCTCTCTGAGTAGCAGCATTTTAAATTATTTTTAAGAACTGGTGCTCGTTTTCACCTTTTTTATTTGTTTTAAGCTACTAAGTTAAATTTTCAGGCTAATGGATATTTATGAGGGGCCTTTATGTGTGTTTGCTCCTGAAAGCCCTTCTGCTGTGCTGAGTGTTTGGCTTCCTTCTGGGGAATGCTGCTTATGAAGCTCTGAGCACTCATTATCATTTTGAACTTCTTTTAAAGTGACTGATATGCCGTGTAGTGAAATGAGTTTTACCTTCTCCATTTTTATTATTTACGTTTTGATTTAGCTCTTTCAGTTCCTAGGCAGTAAGTTCCTGATAAGATAAAACAGTAAAACTGAATTCTTTATCGAAATAGTTCAGGACTAAAACTTTCTCCATCTTTTGATGTACATTTTGAGCTTGTAATTGGAACAGATCTATCAGGAACATAGGAATGTAGGTTGACGAGTTACATTTTGATATACAATTCTAAAATTTGACTGAAGAAAGTAATTTTTATTCCCATATTCAGGAATCCTTAGAAATAAATCTTGAGCCACCAGGCCCTCTTACGTTAGCCATGAGCCAGTTTCTTAACGAGATGCAAGAGACCAAAAAGGGAATCGTGACACCTAGAGAACTCTTTTCTCAGGTCTGTAAAAAGTGAGTATCCATATTGATTGTGCTTTCAGTGCATCAGTAAGAAGCTGGTAAATAATATGAAAAATTAATAGGATTAGAGTTAATGCAGTAGATAATATTAAAGCATGGTTTAAAAAAACATATACTTTGTGTGAAAATTAAATCTGCCAAGAGTGTTGTTGGACTAAACAACAATTTTGAGAAACTGGAACATGCCAAAATTTGGGATATGATCCTAAGATTTTATAAAAAATAGTTTCATTTTAGTGGACTCACCGTAGTGTTTCTTTCTTCCCTGTAGAGCAGTGCGATTTAAAGGCTACCAGCAACAGGACAGTCAGGAGCTGCTTCGCTATTTATTGGATGGAATGAGAGCAGAAGAACATCAGGTTAGCATATTTTGACCAGTGTATTTTGTAATCTTATCTTCATTAACTTGTCTGTCATTTGATGTCTTAAGGGTTATTAGAGCAATGAAAACTAGTTATTGAGGCCATTATATTAAAATTTTTTTTCTTCACCAGCCTTTTCAACCAGTGTATTTTCTTTCCTTTTTTATTTATTTTTCTTCTTTTCTTTCTCTTGGCTAGTATATTTTAATTATTAAATGAATGAAGGGAATTAAAAATGATTCTTTTCATGATGCTTTATTTTGCTCGCTGTTTGCATCATTATTGTTCTCTAAGGGTTGACACTGTAGCCTGTGTCAGGAGAGATACAGGTATGGAAAATATTCCTCCCCAGACGATTCCCAGTTGCAGTGCAGCCTTACTCTTACTCTGAGTGTGATTTAACACTCTTTTTCATCTGGGAAGTATTTTTATTTTGTAAGAGTCAGGGAGCATTTGTTGCATTATAAAATTTTTGTTAATTGTCAGGATGTAAAGTAATTTTTGGGAGGGTGTGTGTAGATATAATTAGTAATAGTAATAACACAGTGATCATGATACTTACTTTGCTTTTATTTTTTGTCAAGCACTGTTCTCAGTATTTTATGAATTACCTTACTCAGTCCTTACAACCATTCTGTGAGGTACATGCTACTGTCATTTTTCTCACTCCATAGATTATGAAGCTAGGATATCCAGAAGTTCATTGCCTGGTTCAGGGTCACCCAGTAGTGATGGAGCTGGGCTTTGAACACTGGAGTCTGTCCCTATAGTTCTCTGCTTCTGGGATTTCAGGCGGCTCAGGAATCTGCCTGCCAGTGCAGGAGAGGCAAGAGATGTAGGTTTGATCCCTGGGTCTGGAAGATCCCCTGGAGGAGGAAATGGCAAAATTTTGCATGGAAATTTTCTGCAAGTATTCCAGCATGGGAAATCACATGGACAGAGGAGTCTGGCAGTCTGTAATCCATGGGTTCACAAAGAGTTGGACACGGCTTAGCAACTGAGCACACGCGCACTCTGCTTCTAGAACATGATATTTCAGTGGTCTTTTTCAAAGGAGGTGGGCATGTTCTGAGAAATTTTGGTTAGAGTAGGTTAAAATCTTGAAATGATAATACAGTGCCTTTGCTCAAGGGTTAGTTATTGTTTTTTAAAGTATATTTCTTTTTAGCTCCTAGAATTAATTTTGAAAATGTGATTTTAAAAATACTAATTTTTATTTGGTAATTTTGGGGTGCTAATGTTTGATCATTTTCTTTACTTGATTACATATTTTCTAAGGGAAATAACTATTTAATAGTATATATATTTATTTTATTACTTTTAGAGAGTGAGTAAAGGAATTCTTAAAGCATTTGGTAATTCTACTGAAAAAGTGGATGAAGAACTGAAAAATAAAGTTAAAGGTAATGTCTGACTTCTTGAACTAAAACAGTATAGTTGAAATCCTGTGTACATTAAAACAGGATTGCTGGCACATGTATTTCAAATCCACAGTTATTAGTGTATAATTTCTCTTTATCTCTGTTGATTTAAAAAAATTATTCAGTACTCTAAAGGTAAATATTTTAGGAAAATTTAACCTAGGTGTATTCTTTTTATGTAGTATTATGGTAAAATTTATAAACATAGAGCTAAGATGACATCCCAAGTTTATTTTTTAAAAGCTTAGACTTTATTTATTTGGCCCTGCCACGTGGCTCAAGGGGTCTTAGTTCTCCAACCAGGGACTGAACCCAGGCCTCAGCACTGAAAGCCAGAGGTCCAAGTCCTAACCACTGGACTGCCAGAGAATTGCCTCAAAAGCTTAGACTTTAAATTGTTAGTGATTTACACTTGTCTTTGCTAGTTGTCAGCTGGTTTATTAATCATGGAGCTGAGTTTTACTCTTACTGTTGTGTAGCATTTAATGATTTAGGAAAGGTTTGTTGAGTAGAACTGTCTGTGATGATGGATTACTTCAGTATTTCTGCTGTCTGATACAGTAGCCATGTGTGGCAATTGAGCCCTTGAAATGTGACTGGTGCAAAAGGAGCTGAATTTTTATTTTCATTTGATTTTAACCAGTTTAAATGGCTCCAGTGACTAGTAACTACTGAATTGTGAAGCACAGCTTGGAATCTACACAGAGCAACTGTTTGCCTCCCCAGTGCCCTTGGTGCTGACCTGGCCATTAACGGAGAGAATCTAGCCTGCTCAACTGTCTGTCATAAAATGTGTTTCTGTATAAATGACACCTGTCGTTTGAACAAGGCTTAAACATTTCATGTAGTTAGAAAATTGGATGACTAGGTAGTAAAATTTCATCATCTTATGCTAAGCTTACCAAGGTTGTTTCTGGGGACATAGAGAAAGAAAAGGAGGATTTTGTCTGAAATACTTTCCTAAGGGCTTTTTGTTTTTGTTTTAATTTTGAATGGAGTTCACAAAGCAAGTTACCCTCAAGTTTGCTCCCGGTGTTAGAATACTAGAGCTAGAAGTGAGCTAACTTATCATCCTGCGGAGCCCAGTCTGCTCATTTTACTTTTGGTAGTTAAAATATTGATGCACAGAAAGTCTCACTGACTTGGCACAATTCATTTTGCACTGACTAGACCCTAGATAAGAATTTTTTTGTGTGTGCAAGATGTGTTAAATTGTATCCTGCTTAGAATGCTGGAGTACATTCTGCTGACTGTAGTATAAAAATAAAATTATGTTAATTATGAGTAGAGAAAAACAAGTCAATAGGAAATTAAAAATAAAATTTCAGGGTTAGATAGGTAAGTAAGTAGTTTCATCTTACTTCATTAATTGTGTACAGGTAATTGATAGCCTTTTTTCCCCTTATAGAGTATGAAAAGAAAAAATCAGTACTAAGTTTTGTGGACCGAATATTTGGTGGTGAGCTGACTAGTACAATCATGTGTGATGAATGCAGAACTGTAAGTAGATGCAGTGCAGACTGGATTTATGCATATTAATAGAGGATAGTTCATGAGTTGTTTCTTTTGGAAACAGAAACATCTGGTTAGTTTTGTAAGATACTCTTTTTGAACTAAGTATGCATAGTTTTTTGCTAGAACTATGAACATTCCTTATATCAGGAAGAAGTTAGTGTAATATTTTAATTTCGTATACCTAACCCAAAGTCTTCAGCACTGTGTAGTTTTTCATATTCTTAAGCCTTTATTTTAAAATTTAGCCCCCCTCCCCAAGATTTTACTATATGATGTTTAAAGTGAATCTTTTCCTCCTTTTCTCATCTTTTTTGGTTGGTTAAGGTCTCCTTGGTTCATGAATCTTTCCTTGATTTGTCTCTACCGGTTTTAGATGATCAGGTAAGATTATTGAGTTTATTTTATGTAAGTAGATTGTTTTGTTTTCTTTCCTGTGCTAAATTTTGTGATGGAGGCATTGTTACCGTTTCCAAGTTTGTACTTTACTAGGCCTTGCATGGAAAAAGTTTTCTTAATATATGTGAGATAGAAGAGTTTTAAAGATTTGAAAAGAGAATGAATAAATATATGTATTTGTGTATATATATTTTTTTATGTGTGTGTATATGTATGCATTTTAAAGACTATGTTTTGAATTGTTTATGGATGACTAACTTGGTTAGTTTACATTTAGGGAAGTATTTACTTCATATAAGTCATTATTATTTTCATTATTTAAGATTAACCACAAATCCTTTAATGTTTAAGTTCATAAATATTAACAGAGAGTAAGCCATATAAATTTAGTTCTTATCAAGTAATAGTAGGAAAAACAATAACATTATGGGTATTGGATAAATCATTATTCAACTTAATATGAATTGGGGGGGTCCCTTTAAATCACTGTTACCAAAGTTACTATGTCTTACCAAACATACTCTATTTTTTCTTTCCTTTAAAACTGTCGCTTGCATGAGAAGAAAAGAATAAAAAGGAATACCTGTAGTTGGACATGTAAATCACTTATCAACAGAAAGTGCATTTAGAAATAGACATAATTACAGCATGGTACAGCATGTATCTATTACAACTCACTATATTCCTTTCTATTACACTCACATGTTAAGTTGCCTTTTTTTTTTAACCATTTTGTTTGTTTGCTTGTTTTCTCAGTATGTTAAGATTGTTTTCTAGGGTCTCAGATGAATTTTGTCCTGGATATGTTTCCAAACAGTATGAAAAATAAATCTGGTGTAAATTAGGAACAGAAAACTATTTAGGTAACATGAAATCTCTTTATAAGCAGTAATAAAGTTTTATTTTGGGTCTATATTCTCTCCATATTTTAAGAGTGGTAAGAAAAGTATAAATGATAAAAATCTGAAAAAGACAATGGAAGATGAAGATAAAGATAGCGAGGAAGAAAAAGATAATGACAGTTACCTAAAGGAGAGAAACGATATTCCGTCAGGAACAAGTAAGCACTTACAGAAAAAAGCAAAGAAGCAAGCCAAGAAGCAAGCCAAGGTGGGTAATTAGGAGGAAACTGTACTTGTCTAATTTTAACTTCTAGACTATTGAGTTTGAAGTCTGAATGACATTGGTAGACATGGCTGTTACTTTATATACAGCACTTTAATTTGACAGGCTTCCCTGTTGGCTCAGAATCTGCCTGCAATTCGGGAACCTGGGTTGGGAAGATCCCCTGGAAGAGGGCATGGCAACCCACTCCAGTATTCTGGCCTGGAGAATCCCATGGACAGAGGAGCCTGGCAGGCTGCTGTCCATGGGATCACAAACAGTCAGGCGCAACGTGACTTTCACTTTTACTCGATTTGGCAATTATGGAATTAGCTCATGTGATATTCTCTGCAGTGAAATTTCTTTGAGAATATGTGAAGAAAATGTGCTTTAAAAAAAAATGCATTACTTGTCAAGAATTTTTTTTTATTTTCAAGAATTTTTTAAGTTTCTAATACATTAACATTTAAAAATATATAAAGGTGTACAATAAAAGTCTTCCTCCTTGTATGATATATTACTTTGATTAGTGTCTTATTTGTGCTGGAGATATTTTGGTAAAATATAATCAAGTACAAATATGTGGTCTTGGTTTTCCTGGTTTTAAAAATTATGCACACTGTTCTGGTCCTTATTTTTTTCTACTTAATTAGATTCTTGGAGATCTTTACGTTTCTTCATGTTTCAGGACGCAAAGATCCTTTTTAACAATCATATAAAGAAACTCTACTTGATGCTCTAAAGGAACTTAGAGGAACTCCAACTCTACTTGGTGACCTAAATAGGAAGAAAATCCAGAAAAAAGAGATATATGTATAGCTGATTCAATTTGCTGTACAATTAAAACTAACCCAACATTATAAAGCTACTATACCCCCAAAATTTCTTTTTAAAAAGTTACATAGAATTCTGTTTTAGTAGTAAATATTGTTCAGTCACTCAGTCATGTCCAACTCTTTGTGACCCTATGGACTGCAGCACGCAAGGCTTCCCTGTCCTTCACTATCTCCTGGAGTTTACTCAAACTCACGTCCATTGAATCAGTGATGCCATCCAACCATCTCTTCCTCTGCCATCCCCTTCTCCCACCCTCAACCTTTCCCAGCATCAGGGTCTTTTCCAATGAATTGGCTGTTCGCATCAGGTAGCCAAAGTATTGGAGCTTTAGCATCAGCATCAGTCCTTCCAGTGAGTATTCAGGGTTGATTTCCTTTAGGACTGACTGGTTTGATCTCCTTGCAATCCAAGGGACTCTCAAGAGTCTTCTCCAACACCACAGTTCAAAAACATCAGTTCTTCAGCACTCAGCCTTCTACAAAATATAGTTTAAAAGATGTACTCTTAAAAGATGTGCTACAGTTCATCTAACCATTTCTTTATTGATTTAGATGCACAAACACCTATACTCTTTTGCTGTAATTGCCAGTGCTTCTGTGAATAAGCCTATACATATGTCATCTGTAGGGTATATTTTGAGAAGAGGGATTGTATTTGTAGTTTTGCTAAAATAATTGCCCTCCACAAAAGCTATACCAATTTATGTTCCCACCAGCAACATATGAAAGTGAAGTTAAGCATATGTTTATGTTTAAGGGCCATTTGTGTTTCCTTTGAAGTATTCGCTCATCTCCTTTCTTCATTTTTCTTTCATGTGTAACTATTTTTAACTGAAGCATCTCAGAAAATGTCTGTGTCCAGGGCCCTGTATGTGGCCCTTCAAATTTCTGGTATTACAAATTAGCCTCATGGGGCTGACCTTTTATGAGCTCAAGTGCTAACCCTTTGAGTCTTCAGCCTTTCCAGTAACAGGAATCTCCGTGAAACTCTGTCTGCACCAACCCCACACCCCCATGCTGGGACAGAGGCAGCAAACAGCAAAGAAGGTGGTTTAAGTGGCTAGTGATTTAAGTGTCTTCTGTACATGTGGTTTCCTTGCTGCTTCTCTGATTGGGGGCTGTTTGTGTCCTGGAATTTTATCCTCCATCCCTCTGCTTGTCCTTGAGTTTTCAGTTTTATTTTTCTATCTTTTAAGTGAAGCCTTGATTGTGTAATTATAACTCACATGGATACAGCCCTTCCTGATGTATGTATGTGTCGTCACTCGCCCCCTGCCTTCACACAGGGCTGCTTGGATTCAGCAGCCTCGCCGCCCTGTCTAGATCTAGACTGCTCTGTCTAAATTGTGCCCGTTTTTATTTGCCACTGTGTGACAGGTTTTTGAATATTGGTGACGGTTTACCCCTCCTTTCACAGAACTTTTCTATGTATTATTTAATCTCTTTGACAGTAAAGGAACTTTTCTGGGAGTGAACTCTTCCTTATTTATTTTTGATTGATAAATAAGAAAATCTAATGTGGTACATGTATGCTTTTTCTCTCCCTCTCTTTTTTAATGTTTTGTACTTTTTACACAGAACCAACGAAGACAACAGAAAATTCAAGGGAAAGTTCTTCATTTAAATGATGTCTATGCCATTGACCATCCTGAAGATAATGAATGTGAAGTTGAAATGTCAGTTCAGGGAGAAGCAGATACCAAATCCAACCATATCTCACAAGAGGAAGTTGCACCTAAAGAATATTGTGTTAATCAGAAAGATTTGAACGGCCATGAAAAAATGATAGAAAGTATAACTGACAATCAAAAATCCACAGAGAAAGCAGCTATAAAAAATGTCAGTGTGGATAATGATCTGGAGGTTTTGGCATCATCTGCCACTGAATGTCCTAGGAATTTAAATGGTGCCTACCTGAAGGAAGGGAGCAATGGAGAAGTGGACATTTCCAGTGGTTTTGAGAACCTTAACTTGAATGCTGTTCTGCAACCTGACGAAATAAATATAGAGATTCTGGATGACGATCCTACTCCCGCGATGAAGGTATATGAGGTTGTAAACGAAGATCCAGAGACTGCTTTCTGTACACTCGCAAATAGGGAGGCTTTCAACACCGATGAGTGTTCAGTCCAACACTGTTTGTATCAGTTCACTCGAAACGAGAAACTTCGGGATGCTAATAAACTGCTTTGTGAAGTGTGCACGCGGAGACAGTACAGTGGACCAAAGGCAAATATGAAAGGTATTTAGATGCTTTCACAGAAAGTAAAGTTAATGTTCAGTGGAACAGTTTGCACTGCATCAGTAGACTGTTACTGTTTTAATTGTGTCGGGATTTGGATGGAGTCACTAAGTCCTTTTCTGTGTAAACATTTTCACGGAAGGGTGGGTAAGCAGAGTTCACAGGCGTCCCAGGAGTTGGGTGGGGCAGCTCATGCTCTGCTAGCAAGCGTTCCCTGTGAGGAAGTCGTCCTAGTAAAGTTAATGTTCAGTGGAACAGTTTGCACTGCATCAGTAGACTGTTACTGTTTTAATTGTGTCGGGATTTGGATGGAGTCACTAAGTCCTTTTCTGTGTAAACATTTTCACGGAAGGGTGGGTAAGCAGAGTTCACAGGCGTCCCAGGAGTTGGGTGGGGCAGCTCATGCTCTGCTAGCAAGCGCTCCCTGTGAGGAAGTCGTCCCGCTCTGAGGAAGTCGTCCCGCTGAGCTGTTGTCTCCACAGGCTCCTCACGAACAGGGGCTGTTTCTGTGTGTCCTTGGCTTCCTCTCACTTGTGATGGCCCTCGTCCCCCCGCACCTAGGAAAACATGCTTGAACTCTTCAGTGTGGTGACATCCCAGTGCAAGGTCCTGGGAGCACAGTGCTTCCTTACAGGCTTCTTCAGATACAGACAGAAAGATACTAGTAATTCCTCTCCTGCCCGTAGCCCCCACCTTTTTATTTTATTTTTATAGATTGGGTTAAATAGGATAGGGAGGGACCATAGATTCCCTAAGGATTCTCTCTTGAATTGTTGAAACACTTGACAAGTCTTTTTCCCTATGTTATTTTTGTTTTATTTATTTACAGACAGTGGATCATGTTGATTTTATAGCATTTCTGTTTGCTTTAGTGCTGGTGTCAGTGGACTATGGTTTGTATTCTAAACTTGGCCCACCTCTTGTTTTTATTGTGATCTCTGTGCTAAAAATATTTTTTATAGGTGAACATTTGAAATGATTTTATGATAGAAAACGTTAACTTTGAACCCCAATTAATTACCTCTCCAAAAATAATTCTATTCTTTTCAGTAGACTGCAATTGTACTCAATTATTTTATAATAGTAAAAATCTGTGGAAATTTTCTCTCATGTATTAATACATATAAAATATCCTTGATTTTTGCCTCTTGGTCCAAAAACCTAAAATATTTATTTGATTCTTTCCAGAAAGCTCACTAATCTTTGACTTAGATGTTTTGAAATGATTTTATAGGAGGTATGAATGCTGAAAAAGTCTAAAATGATGCTCACACTGCTAACATTTGGTTCTTTCTGTAGGCGAAAGGAAGCATGTTTACACCAATGCTAAGAAGCAGATGCTAATTTCTCTCGCTCCTCCAGTTCTCACTCTTCATTTCAAGAGATTTCAGCAGGTACCCCTTGTTTTCTTACCAAAATTTTGTTTCAGATATGTAACACCTGCTTTGTTATTGTCTCTACATGTAAAGTGTATGTATGGTTTTTGTTTTCTGTTATTTCCTAGTTCTGACTTCAGAGAGGTAGGAAAGTAAAACAGTACTTATGTGTGTGCACTCAATTGCTCAGTCTTGCCTGACTTTTTGTGACCCCATAGACTGTAGCTCATCAGGGTCCTCTGTCCATAGGCTTATTCTGGCAAAAATACTGGAGTGAGTTGCCATTTCCTCCTCCAGGGCATCCTCCCACCCCAGGGATTGAAACTGAGTCTCCTGAGTCTCCTACATTAGCAGGTGGATTGTTGACCAGTGAGCCACCTGGGAAGCCAAAACAGTATACATATGGGTAACACAAAAGGATTTGATGAAGACAATGTCAAGTTGGAAGAAAAATTTAGGCACAGTCCCTCCTCAGTCTTACTACATGTTGCTCTTTTTAGATATCAGTTCAGTTCAGTCGCTCAGCTGTGTCTGACTCTTTACGACCCCACGGACTGCAGCACACCAGGCCTCCCTGTCCATCACCAACTCCCAAAATTTGCTCAAACTCACGTCTATTGAGTCCGTGATGCCATCCAGCCATCTTATCCTCTGTCATCCCCTTCTCCTCCTGCCTTCAGTCTTTCCCAGCATCAGGGTCTTTTCCATTGAGTCATTTCTTTGCATCAAGTGGCCAAAGTATTGGAGATTCCTCTTCAGCATCACTCCTTCCAATGAACACTCAGGTCTGATCTCTTTAGGATGGACTGGTTGGATCTCCTTGCAGCCCAGGCCTTTCAAGAGTATTCTCCAACACCACAGTTCAAAAGCATCAGTTCTTCAGTGCTCAGCTTTCTTTATGGTCCAACTCTTATATCCATACATGACTACTGGAAAAATCATAGCTTTGACTACATGGACCTTTGTTGGCAAAGTAATGTCTCTGCTTTTGAATATGCTGTCTAGATTGGTCATAGCCTTTTTTCCAAGGAGCAGCTGTCTTAATTTCATGGCTCCAGTCACCATCTGCAATGATTTTGGAGCCCCCAAAATAAAGTCAGCCACTGTTTCCCATCTATTTACCATGAAGTGATGGGACTGGATGCCATGATCTTAGTTTTCCGAATGTTGAGTTTTAAGCCAGGTTTTTCACTCTCCTTTCACTTTCATCAAGAGGCTCTTTAGTTCTTCTTCACTTTCTGCCATAAGGGTGGTGTCATCTGCATATCTGAGGTTATTGATATTTTTCCTGGCAATCTTTATTCCAGCTTATGCTTCATCCAGCCTGGCATTTCGCATGACATACTCTGTATATATAAGTTAAATAAGCAGGGTGACAGTATACAGTCTTGATGTACTCCTTTCCCAGTTTTGAACCAGTCCATTGTTCCATGTCCAGTTGCTTCTTGACCTGCATACAGATTTCTCAGGAGAGACGTAAGGTGGTCTGGTATTCCCATCTCTTGAAGAATTTTCCAGTTTATTGTCATCCACACAAAGGCTTTGTTGTAGTCAGTAAAGCAGAAGTAGATGTTTTTCTGGAATTCCCTTGCTTTTTCTATGATCCAACGGATGTTGGCAATTTGATTTTGGATTCCTTTCGGGTTCTTCTCCTCGGGTTTTTTCTAAATCCTGCTTGAACATCTGGAAGTTCTCAGTTCATGTACTGTTGAAGCCTTGCTTGGATAATTTTGAGCATTACTTTGCTAGTGTGTGAAAGTAAAGTGAAGTCGCTCAGTTGTGTCCAACTCTTGCAACCTCACAGACTGACTGAAGCCTATCAGGCTTCTCTGTCCATGGGCTTTTCCAGGCAAGAATACTGGAGTGGGTTGCCATTTCCTTCTCCAGGGAATCTTGCTGACCCAAGGATTGAACCCAGGTCTCACGCGTTGTAGGCAGACACTTTACCCTCTGAGCCACCAGGGAAGTCCACTAGTATGTGAGATGAGTGCAATTGGATGGTAGTTTGAGCATTCTTTGGCATTGCCTTTCTTTGGGATTGGAATGAAAACTGACCTTTTCCAGTCCTGTGGCCACTGCTGACTTTTGCAAATTTGCTGGCATATTGAGTGCAGCACTTTCACAGCATCATCTTTCAGGATTTGACATAGTTCAATTGGAATTCCATCAGCTCCAGTAGCTTTGTTCCTAGTGATGCTTCCTAAGACCCACTTGACTTTGCATTCTAGGATGTCTGGCTCTAGGTGGGTGATCACACCATCCTGGTTATCTGGGTCATTAAGCATCTTTTGTATCATTCTTTTGTGGTTTTGCCACCTCTTCCCCAGTATCTTCTGCTTCTGTTAGGTCCATACAGTCTGTGTCCTTTATATTAGCATCTTACTCTAACCTTACTTTCAGGTTTAACGAAAAAAGAGCATTTTACGTTTTATCTCACACTTGGGAAATTTAGCATTTTCAGTCTGTGTATAGTATCTTATTTTTACTGACCCTTAACAATAAGGCATTAGTACCTTGGATTTCCATCTTTTTGGTGACTCCATCTTTTCTGAAAGACTTTTACCATGAGCAGTACCAGTTGTAAATTCAGTTCTAGACGCCCAAAGTATTTTCAGAGCATTTTTGCTCCTGTGCTTGGTGTGAGCTTGACTTACCTGGGTGCATCTTTACGAATAGTTTGCCAGGCTTGGTTAGAGTGAGGCCGAGGGAGTGCGCTTCACAGAATTCTGCTATTGCTGAGTTTTAAGCACTGAGTCTCTTGTCTAATTTGGCTTTTCTGGATGGTTCAAAAGCAGAAACATTGAGAATGTTCTTACAGGAACAGCATACTCAATCTGGACTGTGTGTGGGTCTGGACTATGTGTAGATGCACTTAGCAAAAACCAATCAACTGGAAGTTAGCAGTGAGGGAGCTAGAGTCTTCTGAGACAACTGAACTGGGACTGGGTTATTGTTCTTCTGGGCATTGTGGTGGGTCGACAGTTCTCTTACCATGTAGTTTTTCCAGGAAAAGAACTTAAATCTACTGTCCTTCTTTTTCAGGCTGGTTTTAACCTACGCAAAGTTAACAAACACATAAAATTTCCAGAAATCTTAGATTTGGCTCCTTTTTGTACCCTTAAGTGTAAGGTAGGTGAAACTTGCCTTTTTGGGGAAATCTTTTAGAGGGAATCAGCTTATTACTAAATGCTCCATCAGCAACTCACTTAAGTATGAAGTTGATTAAGAGCTGCTGAGTACACTCTTTTGATCTTTGTACCTTTGTAATTTCAAGATCTGTCATCAATCATCTGCAACATAGGTTGTTACTTCAGTATATTTTTAAACCCCCGTTTGGCCAGGAAACTGATTATAGCAGGTGGTTTATGGTTCTTCTAGCAGGGCAAGGGCAGTGGCAACTTTCTAATAAAAACTTAAGTGTGATACCATGGAATAGGCTGAGAAAAGCGAGAAAATTCCAGTTCAGACTCGTGACTTTTGCATTCTCAAAGGTTAGAGACCTTTGGCATAGTTTACAGTTATTTTGCCTAAAAATAACTTTTTTGAATTCTGTTCACCTTTAAAGAATGTTGCTGAAGAACATACACGGGTACTGTATTCCTTATATGGAGTCGTTGAACACAGTGGTACCATGAGGTCAGGGCATTATACTGCCTACGCCAAGACAAGAACTGCAAACACTCATCTCTCTAACCTTGTTCTCCACGGTGACATTCCACAAGGTAAAAGGTTTTACAGAATTCTAGTATTCAGCAGATATTTATGGCAAAATAAAAAAAGGCTGAACTTGAATTTTTCCATTTCTATTTAATTTTACATTTCCTTTTTGACAGATTTTGAAATGGAATCAACCAAAGGACAGTGGTTTCACATCAGCGACACTCACGTGCAAGCTGTGCCTACAACTAAAGTACTAAATTCACAGGCTTACCTCCTATTTTATGAGAGAATACTGTAACAATTTCAAAGTACTTTCTCTGGAAACGTTTATGGCTTTTATAATGGCTATAATAATAATAAAAAAGTAAAGACTAACTGTAAATCGTGTTCACTTAAAATTAAATACATGCCAGAAGAAATCACGTTTACTTAAATACTGAAGGGAAAATACCTAAAAATTTACAGTGGTTTTGTATTGTCACAGTGGTTTTTATCCTTGCTTCCAATTTCTGGAAAGGGTTCTGAATTACTTAAGTGCTCAATATGTCTGTGTGGTGGTTTGCAACAAATCAGTAAAACTAATTACCCCCAAAATTTGCTTTATCAGTAAGTTGTACTGACACACACTACAAGAAAACATTAAAAAAATTTTCAGACTGGCTAACAAAACTTGAAGTGTGTTAGTTAAAATGAAAGTATTTATTAATTTTATAACCATAGAGTATTTGATTTGGCAGTAACATACATGTAGTTCTGCTGCTGCCAAGCAGTGAGTGTGCATATGCTGGGGTGTTAGTTGAACTCAAGCCAGTGTTTCCAAGGCACATACAACTCTCTAACAGCCTTAAGAATACCAAAACTGTCTAAACTTCCTGTAAGGTTCTCTATTAGAATTTCTTTTGATGCGTTTATATAAGGCCCAGTCAGCCATACTGCATCTAAATTCCTTTGAAATGCCAAAAACAGTATAAAAGTGTTATTCAGTGACCTCATATAACCAACACATAGTAGCACATGTTCTGTAAAGTAAGTTTACTTTTTACAGTGTTCTTTGCTGCTTTCAAACCTCCACGGTATAAAAATTTATATATGTCAAGAGGCATATTTTCAGTTGCATTGTAAGTATGTTTTGTTCCCTGCTGCTAAAATGTATGTATTTTAAGTCATCCATTCAACACATCATTCAGTGCTAGTGAAACAAGTCACCTGTCTTAGGGATTTTTAGAGCTGTGAAAAAAATACTAAAAAGCTAGTCCAGGGATTGACAGGCTTCCTATAGAGCACTTCCTATAATTAGTAAATGTCTCAGAGGCCTTGCAAGCCACTTCGGCTCTGTCGTAAGTCTCCAACTCTGCCTTTCCCCTATAGAAAGCAGTCATAGACAGGATGTAAATACCTGATCACATCTGTGTTCCAATAAAACTTAGGTACAAACAGCAGGCCAGATTTATACTGCAAACAGACACCCTGATAACCTGGGTGACTTCCCTTAAGTGCCAGTTTTTCATTAACAAGGTTGAGACAAAACAGGTCATCAAGATCCAAGAACAGTGGTCCTCAGACAAAGAGGCTTCGATAGTAACGTTTATTGCATCATCCATTCAAGGATACAAGATACAAACACAAAACACTTCTTAATTTAAGGAGAATACGAAAACATCAGGCAATTCCTATAGTACTACTACAAATACAACCTTCACCTACAGTAAAAATGAAACCATTCAGTCATTTTGGTCTTCATCCCAGTCTTTCTTCCCACTTGGAGGCTTGGGCCCACCCGCTGGTTTTGCCATGATGATCTGCAAAACAAAATTCACAAGAGTACACTTACAAACTCAAGCTTTAGAATGAAGACAATATTTTTCTGAGCCTGCTTTATTAATAAGCAATCATCACCAATGAGCAATCTGTTATTACATCGCATATGGAACACTAGCATAATGTTGGTTATCATCCAGCAGGTGAGCTTTCCGTTTTGTGGACATTAACAGCAACAAAATGCACATTCATTAGCGGGAGGCCTTCTAAGACATGCATTTCAACAACCCAATGTGCAGAATGTGAAAAACATCTGCATGCACCACTGCATGTTTGGCACCTGATTTGCTATTTATATATGAGATTCGTCTTGCCAACCATCTTTATCCCAATTTCCTTGTGGTTTAGGAGCTTTAGGTCCACCTGCCAGTTTTGCCATTATAATCTAAAGTGGTCAATAGGTAAAATATATATATATTAAAGTTCAACAATATTTCCTAGTACCCTTCAAGTACAACAATTGTGTTCATAGACAAAAGTCCTAGCACCTAGCTGCCTGGAAACTTACACGCCAGAAGCCTCATTTATCTAGAATGCACTAACCCACCATTTTCTAAGTATAACCATCTAGCATTTTTAAAGGATTTATCTTTGGGCAGAAAAAAGTGGTTGTAGCTTTGAGCTCAAATGAATTTGGGAGAAGTTAAAGTTAGCTGGCTTTCCACAGAGTAGAACTCTTAAAACCCTGATATATATATATATATATAAAACATCAAGGAATTTAGCTTGAGTCTCATGCAACACAAGTCATATCTTCACTACCACCTTCAATAGAGTCCCCACCCCTTTTTAGAAGCTGCTTTCATAAAGAACTTGAAATTCCTGCAATAACATTTTACCAGTAAGTGAGTTAAGTGTTAGTTGCTCAGTTGTGTCCAACTCTTTGCGACCCCATGGACTGCAGCCCATCAGACTCCTCTATCCATGAGATTTTCCAGGCAAGGATATACTGGAGTGGGTTGCCATTTCCTTCTCCAGGGGATCTTCCCAACCCAGGGATCGAACCTGGGTCTTCTGCATTGCAGGCAGATTCTTCACCAACTGAGCTACAAGGGAAGCCCTTGTACCAACTAGGGATTAATTCAGATTGTATTAAAAGCAGTAAGTATAATTTTAGAACCTAAGTATACTTCAATTAAGAAAACAGACTGATGGGCCTCTTTCCAGAGCTGCTGATTCAGTGGATCTGGGAATTGGTATTTTTTAACAGGCTGGTAGGTGATGAGGATGCTATGGATTAGGGGACAATTTGAGAACTAGTGAATTAAACACCTGAACAAACACTAATCTGGCCCTACTACACTGTCCAATGCTGAAAACTTTTCAAGTCCTTTTCTAAAATCCATACTATGCAAAATTAGGTACAACTGCTCAGAAGTTAAAGCGTCTGCCTGGAATTCAGGAGACCCGGGTTCAATCCCTGGGCCGGGAAGATCCCCTGGAGAAGGAAATGGTGCAACCCACTCCAGTACTCTTGCCTGGAGAATCCCATGGAGGGAGGAGCCTGGTAGGCTACAGTCCATGGGGTCGCAAAGAGTTGGACATGACTGAGCGACTTCACTTTCACTATACTGAAGAGTACAAGCTCGTTACAGTTGGATGAGTTCCTCAAGACAGGTATGTACCGAGTGCTAACGGCAAAAACAATGAACACATCCTCCCTTAGGGTAAAACATAACACAAGCCTTCCTAGGTTAACAAGTACCTGTGTGAGAAAGGCACTTGTTATTAACACTACTGTCTTGCTTGGCTAACTGGCATGCAAAACACTTAGAAACTTATACTGTGAGACTTTCTGCTTATCTCATGCTTCAGTCTATTTAGCGTCTACTGTCCCCTTCTACTTTTTCTTGGGGCCCCCATTATCTCTGCTTACAAACTCCAAAACCATTTTTTTTCTAAAAACTGTATGATGCACTGACGTAAAAAAAAAAAAAGCACAATTACTAAATCCAGTCCATGGATATCCAGTTCCATTTCTGGTCATCTCATATAGGAAAGACTTCTTTACCAAAGTGAAATCTGTTTTGCTGTAATTACAACCATCTGGTCCTTGCTTAGAGTAAGTCCAATCTCCTTTCCATTTCTATGTAAAACTCTTATTTCCTTTCCATTTCTACCTAAAATTTCCGTCTCCTAAGATTAATTTGGCATGATTTTCATTAAATGGATTTACACTATGGCTCTAGCAATTAAAATTTTCTACTCAATATTTAAAAATTATTCATTGGTTAATAATTACTCCTAGAATTCTGTAAGAAAGATTTCATTAAGTTTACTAGAAAACACTTTTGAAAAATTGTCATTTCTGATTTAACTCAATTTGAAAATAGTCTTCACCACTTTTCTTTGCCTAATTCCTCAAAAATATTAGCAGAAGTACTATAATAATTTTAACACCTGAGGACCTTAAAACCCCCAAGACAACATCTGTCACAGAAGAACGCTCTTAACCATCATGCCGGCCCTGTCATCTCCACACTTCCTTGATGGTGGTACAGATAGTGGTCCAGACGTTACCCCTCAGATGCCAAGAACCTGAGTGGATGCCTGAAACAGCACAGTAAGAACCCTATATATATAACAACACTCTGCTTTTTCTCACCCGTACAAGTCTATTAATTGGGTACAGTAAGAGTATTGTATTGAGTATTGAATAAGAGTATTGAATAATCGGGTATTCAAGTTGGCAGCATCGCTAACTCCTGTACTTTGGGACTGTGTGCTAAATCACTTCAGTCATGTCTGACTCTGCGACCCCATGGACTGTAGTTCACCAGGCTCTTCTGTCCATGGGATTCTCCAGGCAAGAATACTGGAGTGGGTTGCCATATCCTTCTCCAACTTTGGGACCAGGAAATAGAATATGTTGATCTGATCATTGAAATGGCTAAGACAATGTACACAGCGTGGATATGCTGGATGAAGGGACAGTTCATGTCCTGGAGCAGGACAGCATGAGATTTCATCACGCTACTGGTAACAGCGTGCAATCTGAAATATATGAATTACATTTTCTAGAATTTTCCATACAGTAATCTGGCATAACAGATGACTTGTGGGTAAAATGAAACCACAGAAAGCAAAACTGCAAACAAGGGACAGAATACTGTAGCCTATAATGTCTGCTTCAGGGTTTTATGACCCTTCCATATTCCATATAGAACTTCCTCTTTTAAAAGGGTTTTAAGATAAAAAGTCTTCAAAACTATGAATCTAAATGAGATTTATATTACCCATTTCAGTTCCCAAGTGGCAAAGGAGTCTTTCATTGGAAAAATAATTTTAAAATAGCTGAATCAATACTTTCAATACAACGTATAACAGAAAAACAGAACTGGGGGGGAGGAGTACTTTACTTTGAATAGAAAGAGAACTGTGTTTTAATCCCATGAAAATATACTTTGAACTACATAAAAATTAGTATTTTTAAAGATCAATATTTCATTTCTCACTCACCTGATCCACTCTGAGAACAGTGACGGCAGCATTAGTAGCCAGTTTAATAGCCCAGTATTTTCCCAGATAAGTATCTAGAACACCAGCTTCCAACATGTCCTTTACAGCAGGAACTTCAGCCTGTCAACACAGAACTGTTTTTATGCTTTCATTCTAAAGGTTTACGTGAAAACATTTATACTAAATAATAGAAACATGGCTACTTAAATAAAACTAGAATAAGTAGCTAGGCAAAGTACTACCCTATATATACAATAAAGCAGAAAGATAACTAAACTCTCTATCAGACAAACTGAAAGAGCTGTTAAAATCCTGTGGTCACAAATCAGAATATTTTCTGATTTTCCTTTTAACATCTATTTTTACATTGTACATTCACAAAATAAAGTTCACTTATTTCCCCTCCCAAATACCTCAATATCTAATCCAACGTTTTTATTTCCTTCTTGATGTACAGCATAGAGTTTAGAGATTACTTCATTGGCCTTAACTCCAGAGTTTTCTGCCAGTGCCCGGGGAATAGCTTCAAATGCCTCTGCAAACTTCTTAATGGCATACTGTTCAAGTCCAGGACACGTCTAAAACAAAAATGTGCTCGTTACTCAATTTTATTCAAACAAAAACAAGAAAGTCAGTTTATACACAAAAAGCCATGTACCTCTCCATACGATGTGATCTGTTTGGCTAATTCGATTTCTGTTGCTCCACCTCCAGGTACAAGACGTTTATCCTACAACATATCGTTAAAAAAAAAGTCACCAAGAAGCTATGCCCAGTTTCCTAAATCTTTTCAGATTCCAGCACTCTACCAGACTTAAGAGGGTTAAATCTGATTCAGTTACAAATTTTATAAAACTTGAATTCCAATTAAAAAATGGAGTGATCTGGACAAGCCATCTTTCCTCACCACAGGGTCTGATATATGAAAAAGAAGAATCAAAGTGAAGAATGGGAACAACACTGTGCAGTTACTTACTTTTCACAAATCCAGCAACAAAAATTTACTGGATAAGAAACTGAAGTGCAACAAGAAAAACCACCATAAACTCTTTAAGACAGTTAAAAAAGGAAGCCTTGATTAGCTGCTCCTTTTCATATTTCATTTTAGAAAATTCATTAGCAACAAACACTTAAATGGAGCCTTACGGAAAAAGGTGCTGTGCTTTACCCAAGCCACTCATGTTTTTCATTTTGAAGTTCTCAGGATGTTTAGGAGTCTGCCAACTGTGTTTTTGAGGACTTAAAATCACTAAGTTACGATGAATGCTAATACTGACCCTTGTGAGAACTTTGAAAGTATTAACACCATCATCTACTGCCCTCTCTATATCATCCATCAGGTTGTCTGTAGAGCCTCGAAGCACTATGGTAGAAATGGCACCATCTTCCTTTTCTGTCAATAAATTAAATATATATTAGGAGATTAGTAAAAGAAAATGAACTCCCTACACATCAAATATGTACATTTTACCATGACTACTCACCATGCTTAAACACAACCACTTGTGTATCTCCCACCTCTGACAGGTAAACACTGTCACAATGCCCCATTTCTTCAAGAACAGGAGGATTCTGTGAGAAAATGATTCTTGTAATAAAATAATATGAATAGGTTCAACTATCTTTTAATAGTGCCTAAAGTACATACCAATCTAGGAAGAGCTGTAGCACCAACTGTTTTGCATAATCTTCTGAGATCCCATTTTGAGTTCAGCCTTTAAAAAACAAAGCAAACACCTTAATAGTAAAACACAAGGGATTAAACAGGAAACTGTTCATAGGGCCTCAAGTCACCTTCTTTCTTCCCTGAAGGTTCAAGTTCAGAATACGTCTGGACTGCACTGTGCAACCCAGCCACTTATGATTATGGAATTATTCTAGAATTAAAGTTTTCGAGTCTCCTTAGGATGTCAAGGGTTTGTAGTTGTAAAACACAAAGGAAGCCCTGGCACATAGAAAACTTTTGCTTTATTTTAGGCAACTAAATGTTCCGTGAGAAAGAGAACAGTGATCTCCTCTGCCCATTACATTAAGAAAGGTGGGAATGGTTAAGTTGTCCAGGGTAATCCATAAACAAAGTTATGTTCCTAACCCCACACTCTAGCTAACAGTGTGTACCAGGTTTGTGTCTGGTCTCTTAAGCTCTTCCTCTTGCCTGGAACACTCTTCCCTCTCTCTCTTCAATTAACATCTGTTAACTGGTCCTTCAGCTCTCAGTCTAAACGCAGGTTTTCTCAGATATTTCCTGTTCCCCTAGACCAAGTGAAGTCCACTTGCTACATTATCTAACACCTCGTACTGCTGCTACTGCTAAGTCACTTCAGTCGTGTCCGACTCTGTGCGACCCCATAGACGGAAGCCCACCAGGCTCCCCCATCCCTGGGATTCTCCAGGCAAGAACACTGGAGTGGGCTGCAATTTCCTTCTCCAATGTACAAAAGTAAAAGTGAAAGTGAAGTCACTCAGTCGTATCCGACTCTTTAGCGACCCCATGGACTGCAGCTTACCAGGCTCCTCTGTCCATAGGATTTTCCAGGCAAGAGTACTGGAGTGGGGTGCCATTGCCTTCTCCCTAATACCTCATACTCCCTGCTTTTAACACGCTTAACAGTCTTTATGGTGTGCTGAATTTATTTGTTCATTGTTTCACCACCCAAAGTCATTTACAATCTGGAGTAACAGAATGCAGTCCTCTCTTACCTCACCAACATGATATTGTATTTGTTTGCATAGTGAAGAGCCATGTCTGCCACTCTGCCACCTGTTACTACGACATTTGCACCAGTATCAGCAATTGCTTTGACTTGCGCATCCATGAGATTTTCTTCTCCCTTACTAAAATTCATCAATTCTTCAGCACTCTTTATCAACACCGTTCCCTAGCAAAATAAGCAAAGATTTTCTTTAAAACCATTTCATCACTTTGGTGTTCAAAGTCACAGAATAACATTAAAGAAACAATTTAAAAATGGACATATTATGAAATAGAATACAAAATCTGTATGAAACTAACAAATGCAGCTTGCTCCTAGACCAACAACCTCTCCCTCCGCCATACTCAGCACTAACATATTTGCTCTTTGACAGGCACTTTTCGTGGAAAAATTAGAGAAACTCTATACTATGAGAGGTCAGGCAGGTGTCCTGACATCTGTCTTCTGATGTCAACTAGTGTATCAAAACAACAGTGTGCTTCTCAAACTTCCTCTAAAATGTGGACTAAATGACCAGGCCCATCCCACCCCAAACCTGTACAATTTTAAAAGCCATCAACCACTCAAGATCTCAAGAATTCCAGGGATGAAATCAACAGTGACTTATAAACTTCAGACTATGTATTTTCAAATACAAACTTCCAATTGTAATTGTTACTAACTTCAAACTATGTTAGCCTATTTCTGTTTCAGGATGCTACAGAATTTCAACATTATTTAAAAAATTGCAATGAAGAGCACACAAATACTCATTTTTTCATTGAACATTTAACCTGGTGAATGCCATATTCACTGGATTAAGAGCAAACTCCACCTCAAAATGTTCCTGAAAAGGAAGCCCAAGTTTTTACCTTCAAGATTCTTAAATCTACATACCTTAGTTTCTGTTATCATGCCATCAAAAGGACAAGAATACACTGCTATTTTTGCATCTTTGACAGATGTTACATCGCCTTCAGTTTCCTTCTTAAAAACCATACCATGCAGTACTGAAGAGGAATGCACACCAGAGCCCTGAGGAGTTGGATACCAAAATCATCAACAATTTCATGAAAATAACATCAGGGCTGCTTCTACATGTACCAAAAATATTCATTACTAAATAATGTACTACAGCAAAGCAGGGACTCTTGGGGATGATACAGTGATGGACAGTAAAGCACAGAAGTCTGTTCATTGCAGGGATCACTCTGGCAATGAGCCACAGTTACGGACCGAGATCCTGCAGTATACTTGGGAAAGAATCAAAGAACAACTGCTCTAAGCCATTCATTCACTCAGCACCAATGTACCAGGCTGGACTGTCAGTGACAGGGACTGAACAGGGATCAATGCCAAATTTCTGATTTCACACACACACCAGGTAACAGAGAAGAGGAGGCAGTGTATGGATGGTCAGAACACACAGCATGTATATCACACACACAGCTAGCACACGTACTTATGTAAGTTAAATTTGACTACGCTAACAATCACATGTCAATGTTTAAAACCAATAGTTACAGGTTTTACTTTATCAATCACAATTTTCTATCAAGTATATACCCTTTAGATATTAAAAGTACGAATTTTATTATAAAGCAACAGAAAAACTTGAACTACATTCAAAATTTCCTAAGCTTATTTTTATAAGTTAGCATACATGAAGAATGCAAATAATTAGTATTTTGTTTATGCACTAAACTTTTCAACTGTTATGGAAAAGTGATGACAAGAATATGTTGATATCCTTTTAAATTCAAAGTAAAGTATTATAATCTAGCAGTATCAAAATCTTAAATGAAGGCAGGAAGTCTTAAGTGTCTAAAACTTACAAGGTAAAATTTAGATTAACAGATTTTTTGGGGGGGAGGGGTGGTGAGGGGAGAAAAAAAGACCTATCTAGATAACACTAATGCATTTCTGAACTTACCAGAATCTTACAAACTCTGATGTTATCAACATTGAAATGGCCAGAGTCAGGAAAAATAGATACTGTTAAGAAAACAAAGACATATCAAAAGATACACTGGGAAAACAGAGAAAATATCTTAGCCACATGAAGACATTTTAATTTTGGATTTTTTCATTTACTGATACATACTCACCACATGCCTGAGCTATAAGCTTGGCCAGAAACACTTCATTACCATACTGTTTACTCATTACAGAGGTATGAAGTAGAGACGACACTTCATCAACATCCCGTAGATTTTTTGCAGAACAACATACCAAGTCAGGAAGAATCTCATGAGCTTTTTTGCAGGCTATTTCATAACCTTCTATGACCTTAAATGTAAAGAGCAAAAATACTTCCTCAAAGGACCTAATTTTGACATGTCTTAAAGTATCTCATTTTGGTAACCCAATGGATATGGTATTTTCAATAGAAAAAGACAAAACACACTCCCAGAGTAACATTCACGGCAAAATCTACTATTTAAGAGCACAGGCTTTGACAGCCCACATTTGAATCCCAACTGCCATTACTAGCTGCTCGAGCAAGGTTTTTCTAACTTAAGGCTCACTTTCCTTATCTGAAACAAATTGGGATTACTTTTAATAGGCCCCACTCACAGGGTTCTTGTAAGGACAGAATGAGACACTGCATGGGAAGCACATGTACTACAAACCCTGACACAGAGAAAAGTGCACAGTACTAGCTATTACTGTAGTACTGACTAAAGTCTGCAACAGTAGGTATACATACATAACCAAATTTGAAACGGGTAGGTTATAAAATGGACACTCACCTCTGAAACTGACAGGCCAAGTCTGAGAAGCTCTTCAGCTAATTCCAGAAGAGCTCCAGCAAAAACCAGAACAAAGTTTGTGCCATCTCCAACCTCTTGCTCTTGCATGTGAGAGGCCATTACAATCATTTTTGCAGCAGGATGCTGTACCTGGTAGAAGGGGTTCGAATTTAAATAGCAAGTTAAACATTTGACCCTTAAGTATGAAAATTTTCCTTTCCATTTCTTCTTAAATTAACAGACTCCAATCTCCTATGGGTTAAATAATTCTTCTGATCTCAGCTATAGTGTGGTCACAAGAAGACAATCCAGGTCCCCTTATATCCATCAGCACGAATGCACCACCATAAATAACAGTAACTTCACAGGGCACTTTCTTTTAACTGACTGAGGTCAGTCACTCAGTATGTACACTGTATACATAAGGTTCCTAACGTGATTACAGGTTCACTAAATTAAAAAGCAAAGTAATTCCAACCTAAGGCACTTTAAAAAAAAAGGCTTCAGAGGTGCTAAAGTAGATGTCATTTAGCTTGGTGATAAATCTCAATATTTATGTATATCCTCATTGAAAGGGGTTATCAATTATGGTCTAAAAAAACAAAAATATAAAATATTTCTTATATCAAAATTTGAAGTGGTCCTTCCCTAGAATTTATGATGATTTTTAAAGAAATAAGCAAGGAGTGACAACTGACACCACTGAGAAAACTAAATAGCTGACACTGGTTTATTACGAAGACAATATCCCCACCATACTTAAATAACTCCTGAGAACATCACGGAGTACAATGTTAAACTTCATAATGACAAGTTCCTCCATAAATATCTCGTTGATCTGTTTTGTTCAATATTATTACTTTAACACTGTATCATTATTTGGGCTTCCCTTGTGACTCAGATGGTAAAGAATCTGCCTGCCATGTGGGAGACCCAGGTTCAATTCCTGGGTTGGGAAGATCCCTTGGGGAAGGGCACAGCAACCCACTCCAGTATTCCTGCCTGAAGAATCCCATGGACAGAGAAGCCTGGTGGGCTATAGTCCATGGGGTCACAAAGAGTCGGATATAACTGAGCAAGTGACACTCTCACATCATTATTTAAGAAGCTGAAGAAACGTTAACTTATCTATGGAGTTCTGACTAAAGAATTAATCCCGGTGCTTTAAGAAAAATTCCCTGAGACTGAACATATCCTTCAATTAGCAGCTGGCTGAGTGGTTCTCCATGTGTGATCAGGCGCCAGACTGTCCTCATAAACCCAACTCTATACGATCAAAACTGTAGGTGAACAAAATTCCACCAACTGATTTAATTTCACAAACACAATTAAAACAAACCCATCTTAAATATCAGCTGTTTCTACATTATTGAATAATTCACTTTAGTGTCACGCTCTAAAGAAGACAACATTTAATTTTATATTATCGGCAAACATATATGTATATTTCATCACAACCAACCTCTCCATAAATAACAGGAGATTTTAACAGGAGCAAAGATGTTAAACATAAAGAGGATTCTCTATAATTAGGAATATCTATATAATGAATTTTCAAGTTGGGAATTAAAAAAACCGCTTATTATCCAATGTGAATGAAATAAAGGTTATTCGATGTTAGAATACACTGAATTTTTGACACCACCAAAACATTTCTTGGGTTTTTAAAAGAAATAACTTACTTCTAGCTCTCTTAAAATAGTCGCTGCATCATTTGTCACAAACAACTTCTCCAGATGGTTGATAACCATTTTGTTCATTCCTCAAAAATAGTTAGAAAAAGAAATCCATCATCACTCAAACCCTTCTCCAGGCACCAAAGAAAATCCAGTGAAGAAACAAAAATTTGCTACCCATTCCTTGAAATAACTTTGTAAGAACTCAAAACATACTACCTATTCTTAAAGCCACAGCCCAATGGTTTCCCCTGCCTGCACACCTGTATTATTTCTTTCCTGCCAATTTCATATTTTTTCAATCAACTTAAATTATATTGACATGTACAAAGACTAAAATTATTTACTTGAAAGTATGTTTGCTTTGCTTATTCCATAAATTTGTATCAATTAATTCAGCTGATGGGAAGCAAGAGAGAATTTTTCTCCCTTAAATTATATCATTTTATGTAAGAGAACTGTTCCACAGCTGTAACAATGGTACTACCTCAAAGGTGAAAGCACCATAACTTTTCTATCCTCTCAATAGGACAAAAAGTAACATTTGATTACAACTTTTCTACAAAGATCTGAACTGCTGATTAAAGATTAGGAAAACTGTACAGGAGTTACTGAACTGTGAAATAATTTTCAACGCCATAGTATATTATGGCTAAAACTCTCAATTTACATATAATATCCTCAAGTTTCAAAGAACTACTACACAAAATTCTATTATAGTATTGTATTTTTTATAAAACATGAATTTAGAAATTACCATTTGGTCCATATGCTGTACGAGTTGTTTGGGCCAGCTCCTTGCAAGCCTGTATGTTCCTGTACACAGCCTCTTCTAATCCTGAAAAATGCTGTAGAAGAAAATTTCTGATTATGCAGGACAGTGAATCTCAATAATTTCTTCATCTATATAATGGGAGTAATATAATAGTACCTGTCTCAAAAGACTGCTGATATTATCAAGCAAGATTTATGTATGTAAAGCATGGTGTTTGGCGTTTCTATGATATCACAGATATCATCGTAATCCATAGATTTGTCCACAAATTGAATGAATAAGGCATGACATTTTTAGGGACCACGGGTACCTACTTACACATCAAAACATAAAGCCTAACTTTTTTGAAGTGTAGTGAAAAGTGCAGAGAAGAGTGCTAAGACTGATTAGAGAAAGCATATGAACCACTGCAGATTATAAAAATACCTTTCCAGAGTCTATCAATTCTTTCTAAAAGCTGAAATGTGGTATAAATGTGATAAAACCTGAGCACTGTAGAGTCAACAGGTCTATGTTCAAAGGGAATTAACATATTTGCCTTATACATTTTTAGAACTAAAGCATACAGATTTTGAATTCTTGTTTGAACTGAAACAAACTGCTCGTCTGTACACATTAATTCCAACGTGTATACACTGAAAACTGAACTGCTCACAATACTCAAATTTTCAAGTTTTACAATGAACTTCTTTTAGACATGGGATTTACTTGTGAGTCTCAGATAAATTTCAAGAGCCTATACTGTTCATGTAAACATCTTTTTTCTTACTGTTTTAACAAGTCAAACTCACTTCATCCTCAGTGAGTTTGGTCCCTTACTGGTCCCTTAGCCTGAAACATTTCTGCCTTTAATCTTGGCCACTAAGCACAGAGCTGAGAGTTCTTTCCTTAATATCTTATTTATTGTACCACCCCAAACTTTCCTTTATAATTTTTTTTAGAGGCACACTTTCAATTTCCTTTATCATTATCTGAAATTATCCTTTTGCTTATTTCTGCCTCTTAAGAATAAAAAAATATGGACACTTCCCAGCCTTAAAAAAAAAATGAGTTCATGTCACTTTCAGCAAAGCTCTTTCACCAATACTTACAGTAAACCTCCTTACCTACTAGAGTCACGTTATCCCCAAAGTGCATCCTCGCCAACAAGAAATCTAGTTCCCTCAAACTGTTACCACAAATGGAACCACACTATCTACATTCCTTTAAGCACAGCAACTCTGGGGGACCATAAGGGAACGCAACTATTTGAACATAAGAGACACACTTACAGTAGTCTAAGACATTAAAAAAAAAAACATGCTGTTGAAATTACTTTCAAGATGTCGCCATAAAATAAAAGCTTTACTTAGGTCAGGGTGTCACTTACTCTGTTGGTTACAACTATTTCCGTCCAATCTCCCCAATTAAAAGATGAGGAAAGTAAGACCCAGAGGATTAAGTTTTACCTCAAGCTGGCTAAGTTCAGACCAGAACCCACTGGGACTATAACTAAGATTTATCCTATAATGCACTATTTCTGCGAACTAAATGGGGAGCTCGCCGTTTCTCATTTGCAAGAGTTGCCTCGTCCCTCTCCTCCCTGGACCACCCGCTCCTGGAGCCGTTTCGCAGTACTCAAAGCAGCCTCACCTACGTTATTTCACCTACTTCCCGCCCCCGAAAAGAGAGCCTCCTCACTCCCGTTTTACTGACGGAGTCAAAATGCAAAGAGCGGCCTTCACACCCCGTGCGGCTACAAAGCACAAAACGTGCGCCTGCGGCCTCGTCGCCCACTCGCCGTTTCTGGCCGCCTGTCCCCTCTCCTGAGTTCGTAAAAAAAAAACTCGAAATCCCGCGGCCCTCCGCGGACAAGCTCTCCAGAGAACACCTCCCTTTCTAGAATCTTCTTTCCCTCCGACCGCTACGTCGGCTGGGCACGCCGGGCCCGTTGGTAGGCTTCTCTTCTCGGCTGCGGCCCCCGCAGCTCTCCCACCTCACTCCCCCTTCCTCCTTTTCTTACCTTCGCTCCCTCCTTGAGCATCTGGGCAAAGCCCGGGGCCTTGGGGACGTGGAGCGCCATGACCAATCTGCAGGGTGCCGCTCACGCGCCCTCTCAGAAGGTCCTGGAGGAAGCGAGAGGCGCGCACAGCTTCCTGGGAACGTAGCGTGCGGCCGGCTCACGCTCCTCCTCTCTCTCCAGCCGGGCCCGCCCTTTCCCCCGGCGGCCTAGTCTGTGAGGCCTCGCGAGAAGGAGCAGTTCGCGCCGCCAGAACTGAGTTGACGATTCTCGATCTGGTCGATCGATGGGGGCGGCTCGATCGGGCTGCGCCATCTGTCTTCGGCCGACGCACGCGTAGGCTGTCTGGCGGATGTGGCTCGCTTCCGCAGGTTGTTTCCCCTTTGCTTAGACTCACAGGCTCTGTGCTGGGGCCTTTTGAGTTTTGTCAGTTTTGACCTTGAGTTTTGCCATTCCTTCCAAGAGTAGCTTCCGTGTAAATCTTACAGAGCTTCCCACGATATCAACCACGTGGGCATCTCTTTTTTCCCGAGGCCGAGCACCTGCCTTCATCCTCCAAATCTGTGGTTGAACTTGCGCTCCGACTTGGGCCCTGTAGCAGCTCTGCGGGCTTGAAGGTGATAAATGAAAATCTGAAAGGAAAACTACGTACCGAGTGCTCATATGTGCCAGGCCCCGTTATTTGCGTTATGTGCAGTATCTTAGCTAGTGGTCAATCTTTTATTAATTACTTTTGCAATTTACAGAAGGTAGTTTGTACAAGATCACAGCGCTAGTAGTGTTAAAACTAGGATTTCTACCCAGATTCTGGTGACTCAGACGGTTAAACGGTTAAGCATCTGTCTACAATGCGGGAGACCCGGGTTCGATCCCTGGGTCGGGAAGATCCCTTGGAGAAGGAAATGGCAATCCACTCCAGTACTATTGCCTGGAAAATCCCATGGACAGAGGAGCCTGGTAGGCTACAGTCCATGGGGTCGCAAAGAGTCGGACACGACTGAGCGACTTCACTTTCACTTTTCACTTTCTTGCATTGGAGAAGGAAATGGCAACCCACTCCAGTATTCTTGCCTGGAGAATCCCAGGGATGGGGGAGCCCAGTGGGCTGCCGTCTATGGGATCGCACAGAGTCGGACACGACTGAAGCGACGTAGCAGCAGCAGCAGCAGCAGATTAGATTGCAAAATGCACATTGTTAGGCGACTGTATTCCTCTTTCCTCCTTTTTTTCTTCTGAATTTTGGCCGCCCCACAGGCGTGTGAGATCTTATTTCCCCCGCCAGGAGTGGAACCCCGCCCCCCTGCAGTGGAAGCATGATGTCTTAACCACTGGAATACCTGGAAAATCCCTTTCCTGCTTTTTCTTGGAAATATAAACCCCTTTTACTTTCCCACAATCCTTTAAAACCTGACCTCTGTGTCATCCCACATCAGCACATGACTGATTTCAAAAGACTGAATGATGACAGAATAAAGAATAATTTCACACAGTGAAAGTAATCCACTCTCCCAGTAGAAAATATAGACAACTGAGTAGAACGTTTGGCTTGTCTTTTGTTCCTTGGTCAAACACTTGCAAATGATTTATTTTCCTTAAATCGGGACAGATTTAGTGTGTCTTAAGGAATAATCAAATGTGTTACATGTACTGTAACTTTTTCTAATTAGCACTTAAGTGCATAATTATTAAAAAATATTTTTGCCAGCCATTTCAAGCCAACTGTATGTGAACCACCTTTTGGGAAACATTCAGCGATCCTCAAAGGATGGTCCAAGGACAACAGGAGATTTCCTTATGGTTTAGGCAAGAAATAAATGAAAACTAATTCATCTAACTCAAAGAGAGCATTGCCTATAAACATAACCAGCAACAACAACAAAACTGAAAGAGGTTAAAGATGACACAATAAAATTTTAATAATAAGGTATCAAGTCTTGGTAGAGATCATGGTAATTTGAGGACGAAACTATTGATGAATCAAATTTCCATGGAAAGTTTTAATAAAAAATTGATCTGGGGACTTCCCTGTCAGTCCAGTGATTAAGACTCCACTTTGACTGCAGGGGGCATGGGTTTGATTCCTGCTAGAGAACTAAGAACCTTCATTCCTTAGCAAAACTGCCAAAAATAATAATAAAAGTAACATTAATAATAACAAAGTTTGAGAATTGATATTAATTTTAGTAAATTAAAAAGGAAATGGGAAGGATTAAATCAGTTAAAATCTTTATGGTAACTGATCAAGAATTAAATTGATTTAATTTCTGAGAAGAATGCTTTTTAGATAAAAATTCATTTTGTATTACTTGGAGTAGATGATGTATTCATAATTGTGGAATTAAAAGCTCAAAATTTCCACTGGATCCAAATAGTTAGCCAAATATTCCTCTCCCAGACTAAAAAGTAAACACAAACACTCAGTATGGCTCAGGGCCTGGGGCCTGGTCTCTGCTTATGGCACCTGTATCTTTGCCCTGTTGGCCTTCCTCTCCGTCTTCTGGCCACAGACACCTAAATAGTTCATCCTGTCTGCTTCACCTCCTCTGCTTCAAGGTCTCAGCCCCTGCTCTGCTCTACCTAGAATGCTTATCTGCTCCCTTTTGGCTGAGTTAGTTCTACTTCAGTAAACAAACACTTACGTTAGAAAGCCTTTGATGACTCCCAAGACATTCCCTGTGAGTCATTCTCACAGCTTCCGTGCTTCTCCTTCACAGCACTTATCCTGGTTATGACAAAATTTGTTTCGATCTTTCCCAACTAGTAGGTAGGCACTGTATTGCCAGCATATATCACTGGACGTTGCCTGAAACAGAGACTTAATGGATGGCTAAATGGGTGTCTGAGTGTTACTGAAAGGTGTGGGGTCTGGTTGCTCACTGCTCAAAAGCCAATGAACAGGCCACGTTGGTGGAAAGGAACGTTTGCTTCATTTCAGATGCCGACAGCTGGGCAGGAGGGTGGACCTCTATCCCAAGGCCGACTCACCCCGCTGGCAGCCGTTGAGGCAAGAGCTTTTATAGACAGAAGAGGGCTACGTGCAGAAACATCACAGTCAGCTCTGACAGTCATCTTCAAGTTGGTCAGCAGGTCTGACCAGGGTCATCTTGGTTGTTTTAGGTACAATTAATATTCAGTTCTAGGGCAGATTTGTTTCCACTGTGTTGAGGCCAATTCTCAGAACTGGCAGCCCATGTCATGGCTACAATCTGGTCATCAGTAATTAACTTCTCCACCTGGTAGGGGTTTCAAAATCTATAATAGGCAGTTCACAAGATATGGCTCAGAATGTTCTCTACAGTGCTAGAGAAAGAACTAAAGGTCCTTGACTATGCTTAATGAGTGTATTATTATTATTTGTTCTCCTTTGACTGTTTTCCTGTTTTCACATGTTCTCATTTCTCTGATTAAACTTATGCTTTGACTTAAAGTTTTCCACAAACAAAAGGCAGGCTGAGGACACAGTGGGTGGGGCGGAGAAGGCCCATCACGTCCTGCTCCATTTTATGAAGAGAAGACCAAAGAATTGGGAGATGAGGTTTCTAGTCATCTCTACATGCTGTGAAACCAGAAAACAACACAAAGCAATCAAGAGGGTTTGCTCAGGAGCTTGCAAAGACCGGGGAGACACAGTTCGGTCCCTAGCATTCTCTATGCTCATAGGAACATTTTTGTCCTGATTACTTTAGCTGATAAATCAGATGAGATTTGCCTTGATGAATGTATTGTCCTTATCGGATCACCCCCTGTCAGCTTAGGTGTTGGACTACCTTTCTGTCATTTGAGGAATTTATTCTGTGGATCCCATAGTAGGAAGAACTGTTTAAACATCTGGTCTGTTAAAGAACAAATGAAGACATTCCTTAAGCCTCAAGTCAGCAGAAGCCACTTTTATGGGGGCATGCTGAATGGTAAATTTGTCACCAACTTGATTTGCGTCTAGAGGCTGCTTTTTCACGTGGGGTAAACCTGGAGAGGTCACTTCCCTCTATTCTGAGAGTAGTGGTCTATGAGTTAGGCTCTCTGAGGTTGCAAGGAAACAAAATGCTGAGATCACTTGTGTGTGTGTGTGTTGGGGGGGGTGGGTATTAAGAATCACAAAAATGTAAGAAATTGCACAAATATCTTAGAGCCAGATGACTTTTCATGTATACAGATAGGGTATCTCTGAGTTACTAATTTCGTATCTTAGTTTCTCTCTGTTTCTATGCATTCCATCAAGCTGGCATTTGATTCTCTTTGCCTCTTTCAGCTGATTTTTCTTCTTTCTACATCTTAGCTTTGGCTGGCATCCTCTTCTCTATTTCTTTTAGTTTTTCCACCCCCTTCAGATGGGTCTTTGTGTGTTTCATTCTTAAACATCCCAAGAAAAAGGGTCTGGTTCATTCAATATATTGCTATCTCAGAACTCTCCCCCCTCACCAGGTTTGACTGAATTCTCATCAAGGATACCACAAGCTTCTGTGGCTGCCTAGGCTGAAACAAGACTCCCTGATGACCAGTGGACTAGGATCACCTGTGACTTTAGTATAAAGAAAACTTTGCAGCTGTTTTCTGTGAAAATAAGCTCTGCATGCGCCTGACATTCAGAGTTTCATCAGTAGTCCAGTCAGTCTGTCCAAGACGAGGCTGTAGTTAGCATCTCCCTTAAAGCCTTTCTGGATCCAGGCAAAGTAAAAAGAAATGTATATTTAATTGTAGGCTTCCCAGGTGGCGCTAGTGGTAAAGAATCCACCTGCCAATCCAGAAGAGTCAAGAGACAAGGGTTCAGTCCCTGGGTTGGGAAGATCCCCTGGAGGAGGAAATGGCAACCCACTGCAGTATTCTTGCCTGGAAAATTCCATGGACAGAGGAGCCTGGCGGGTTACAGTCCATGGGATTGCAAAGAGTTGGACACACAGCACACACAGCACAACACACAGTTAATCACTTCTGGTTATTACCATTCTGAGAATGGAGATCGTGGACTGGATGAAAGTGATTGTTTCCCCCTCAACTGTAAATGTTGGCTTAGCTGTCCCATGACTATTTATAGTTGAACTGTTTCAGTTACAGAGATGAGGAAGGTGAAATGGAGTGAAACAATGTATTTAAATTCTATTCTGGGGCCTTAGATCTCTAGAGATTGATGAAATCTCTTAGATGACTTGAGAGAGAAGTTCCCCTTCAACTGTTATGAATGGACTGTTGATAAACTAAAACTATGTTTATCAGTCCCTCTCTTAGTAAAATTAGAAGTTACTGCCTTAGTTCTGCTAGATTGGCACACTGGTGTGGTTCTCAGACCAGAGAGTTGAAACTGTGTGTCCAGTTTTCCTCGCAGTTATATACGGATGTACTCTTCATATAAGTTAAATAAGCAGGGTGACAATATACGGCCTTGACGTACTCCTTTTCCTATTTGGAACCAGTCTGTTGTTCCATGTCCAGTTCTAACTGTTGCTTCCTGACCTGGATATAGGTTTCTCAAGAGGCAGGTCAGGTGGTTTGGTATTCCCATCTCTTTCAGAATTTTCCACAGTTTATTGTGATCCACACAGTCAAAGGCTTTGGCATAGTCAATCAAGCAGAAATAGATGTTTTTCCGGAACTCTCTTGCCTTTTCGATGATCCAGCGGATGTTGGCAATTTGATCTCTGGTTCCTTTGCATTTTCTATAACCAGCTTGAACATCTGGAAGTTCATGGTTCACGTATTGCTGAAGCCTGGCTTGGAGAATTTTAAGCATTACTTTACTAGCATGTGAGATGAGTGCAATTGTGTGGTAGTTTGAGTCTTACTTTTCCCTTTATTTATATTTTGAAAGAGATGCAGAACTTTAAAGAAGGCATGATATTGGTGCTTTCTGAAGATATGGAGATGTTTGCCTTGGTTAGTTCCTCAACTTTCTCAGCTTTTACTTTACTACACAGACTATCTGTACCCTGGATTCTTGTTTGAGAATATAAGTTTTAACCATCTTTTATCAAGTTCTTATCAAAAGCCTGGTTGCAAAAATTAACATTTAAGGGAAATCCCATTTAGGTAATAAGTTTTGCCCTGGGATCAAGCCAGAGCATCAACATTCTAGTTCTGTGGAGGACTGAGTCTGACAAAATGCATTTTTGGTATTATACCATTATCTTATATGGGTTGGCCAAAAATTTTGTTAGGTTTTTTTCCATAATGTTATCATGGAGTAGCAAAGGAATAAAGAATAGTAAAGAAACAGCCAGTTGTAACAGCCTCTTAACTTTATTCTGGGCCTGTTTTTGTGGATGTCAAGCATTTCATTACACAATATCCTTTTTATATGCATGCGTGTTTAGTCGTGTCTGACTTTTTTTTGGCCTTATGGACTGTAGCCCGCCAGGCTTCTCTGTCCATGGGATTTTCCAGGCAAGAATACTAGAGTGGATTGCCATTTCCTCCTCCAGGGGATCTTTGCAATCCAGGGATTGAAACCATGGCCTCTGCAGCTCCCGCATTGGCAGGTGAATTCTTTACCACTGAGTCACCTGGGAAGCCCTTTTTATATGACCTGTGGGGAAAATTAATCATTCAACCATTGTTTTTATCTTATGATCCCAGTGAGTCTTACAACTTCTTCATTTCTCTGCTGAATTACTAGAAACTGAGCCAGTGTGTAGCACAGCGCTACCAACTGTAGGGTGTGACATTTGTAGACTATTCACTAGTTGGTTTTATTGTTTTCTTGCTTCTTCTTTCTTATTTTGCCCAGACCATCTCAACTTAAAAAAAATCTTTATCAATGTTATTTATTTTTATAAGTCACATCAAATCCTTTATGGTATGAGCTGAGTATTTTTTAAAGTGTTAGTTTATGGGTTTACAGATACATTAGGGATGATTAAAGGAGTTAGAGGCTTTATTGCAGAATGACCTTTTCCCTTTCTTTCTTCCTTCGTTTCTTTTCTTACTAATTTAAATAGAGAAATTGACAGTTTTGCTAGAAACACTACCACACTATAAGTAACATAAAACAAAAGTGTAAAACAAGCTTGAGACCTTCTTACATAACCATACATTAATTCCATTGAAAACAGTGAGGGGCTGGGACTTCCTTGGTGGTCTAGTGGTTAAAATTTGGTGCTTCCATTTAGGAAGGTACAGGTTCCATCCTTGTTCAGGGAATTAAGGTCCCACATGACATGGGGTGCAGCCAAAAAAAAAAAAATATTAAAGGGAATCAAGGATGATTGTAGACTTTTTTTTCTTAAGATACACACATTCATTAATTCATGTAAAACAGTTCCAAATTTTGTTGAGTTATTTAGCGCATGAACTAGTACTTATTTCTGTGGCTGGATTAGCAAGGTTGCTTGATATTTCAAATGCTTGTTGGCCATCATCATTCTCACTGGTCCTATTCTTAATGTTTTGGCTATTTTTGTTACAATGATTTCTACTGGGATTTTCATTAGGATCAGTCATTAGTCTCAGGGGAATAAAATTAATAAATTAGAATCTATGTGTCTATTTATGAAATGGTTGGGTAGAGCAATTACATTTTTTCATTGCTATCTGACGGAGCTGTTTTCTCTTCCTTAACAGACATTCACTCTTCTGAATCTATTCCAAGCTGCACTGCAGAGATGAAAGTTAAATTGCTTCAGGAATCTTGATGAAGAAGAAGGAGACAGGCCACCAAAAATCCCTTCCTCTATATATATATATATTTTTTTTTTTTTTTGGTCCCCCTACAACATCATCCAGGAATCTTTGACAACTTAAGAAAACAGTTTAACAACAGTTAGAAATTAACTTCCTGAGATGAATAAGAAAATGTACTTAGAAAAGCTAGAAAGCAATATGTGTTAGAACATTCAAGGCAAGGTTTAGAGCATGTAAAGACGCACAGTCACTGAAGATGATTCTCATACTTCGCAAAAATTACAAAGGAAAAAGGAAAAAAAAAAGCAAGGAAAATATGTGTCTCCAAGCCTATGCACTTTCTCCTTACTTGAAATCTGGAATGACTCTTAGGCCTTTGCCTGGGGCCTTTGGACTGAGAATTGTGAAATAATGCAGCTCATTCCTAGAAGCTTTATCTTGTGGTTTCTCAGACAGATTAAATGCCAGTAGGTGTGGGCAAGCGCAAGCCAAGAACAATCAGACCAAGTGACAGATAATAGCCAGACAGACAAGGACACGACATACTTAAAGGAAATTTGAAAAACTATAGAAACATAATTGTGGCTATTTAGTGAAGCCATTGCATATATCAGTGTTTTAAAGTGATCATTGGCTATAAATAAAGAAAATAATGATTCTTGCATTTCTTTATGATATGAGCTGAGTATTTTCGTTAGAGAGTATTTCGTTAGAGTATTTCGTTAGATTCAAAATAGTAGAGTCATTCCAGATTTCAAGTAAGGAGAAAGTGCATAAGCTTGGAGACACATATTTTCCTTGCTTTTTTTTTTCCTTTTTCCTTTGTAATTTTTGCAAAGTATGAGAATCATCTTGAGTGACTGCGAGTCTTTACATGCTCTAAAGCTTGCCTTGAATGTTCTAACACATATTGCTTTCTAGCCTTTCTAAGGTCATTGAGTATATGAAATACATTTAAGTTTTGTCAAAAACAATGGCAAATTTTGAAACAGTTTCTGATTTTGGTTCTTGATGGGGAAGCTTCTCTTGTCTGGAAAATTCATTTGTAAAAACAACCTCATTCCTCTCATATTATATATGACTGAAAGGCCATTATATTTAACATTGTGTGTGTGTGTGTGTGTGTGTGTGTGTGTGCTCAGGAGCTCAGTCGTGCCTAACCCTTTCTGGACCCCCTGGACTGTAGCCCACCAGGCTCCTCCATCCATTAATTAGATGCTAATGACATGGCCAGTCTTCCCTGGTGGCTCACTGGTAAAGAATTCGCCTGCCAGTGAAGGAGACACAGGAGACACAGGTTCGATCCCTGGGTTGGGAAGATTCCCTGGAGGAGGAAATGGCAACCCACTCTAGTATTCTTGCCTGGGAAATCCCATGGACAGAGGAGCCTGGCAGGCTACAGTTCATGGGGTTGCAAAGAGTTGGACACAACTTACCATACCGAATAACAACAACAAAAAATGACATGGTTAGCGTGTTGTTTGAAGCAATGTTGTGACAGCTGTGATGCAGGATCATAACTCTTTATCACTCTGTGTGAAAGACGACTAAGGTAGTTAAATTCTTTCAATGCAAGGAGACTAGACAGTGCAGATAACTGAACCTTCAGTAGTTACATGGGATGTGGTGGCAGATATTACACCGTGCCCTCCTCCAACCTCTTCCCATAAGACCGACAACTGTGGTCCTGTATTGCAACAAAAATAGGGTAGGGAAAATGTAGAAGAGCAGCAGAGAGAAATGAACCTTGGAAATCTCTGCGCCAGCTACTGCCATTGGCAACCTCTGAGCACTCCGGGGCAGGTCAGTTGCCTATTTGTCGAGGTGCTGATTGAAACTCTGGGACACTGGTTCTATCCCTTAATACAAAGCCAATTTTGAGCCAAGCCATTTAAGACCTTTTGAAAATGGACTCGAAAATAGCATGTGATATCCAGAGGAAAAAATAAACCATGATTTAGTAAACGAAATGATCCTTGGAGTAAGGATTGTTTTATACGGCGTTCTTCCAGAAATGAAGTGCACAGATGATGTGTGTGGCCAGGAAAAAAAAAAAAAAACAGAAAACCTTGATGCACCCATGTGAGTTCCAACCTAAATGGATTTCTCCATGTTCCTACCTCAGTGTTTGCTGCCCGCCTGCTTTGGGAAGTAGGTGGAGGGAGTCTCAGCAGGTGTGGGAAATAGGAAATCCACTTACCCAAAGATGCGCTGGGAGAAAGTATGAAATGTCTAAGTCATTTGTGATCATGGTGCTTGGGATTGCCCTTTCGAATTCACTTTGCCATAGGCAGATGGGAAAAATCAAGAATGGTGGATAGGGGTGGCCTAAGACTTGATTTCAGTTTTAGTTGATGATAATGATAATAAGGAAGATATCACAGTAAAACATGTCCCATGGTGATGAGAATCTGGCTTTATGGTGATTGACAATTGAGCCCTGTGCCCTGGTTGGGCCTCGTTCTTTCTACAGTAATCTTGATCCTGAATCTTATAAGAAGGAACATTTTGGACCTCCCAATATTATATGCCTGGGTTTAAGGATGACGTTGTCACCTCTTGCTGAGTGTTTAATCTGGGCCATGTCTTCCTGGTACTGAGCACTTCACATTTTTATCTCATTTGATCATCATAGCCAGCCTAATGGAAAGCCTCTAATGCCTTCACATTGGACTTAAAATAAAAACGAAGCTCTATTACGGGGCCTCGAAGGCTCAGCATGATCTAGTCCCTATCTACTGCTTGTCCTGCTCTGCTTTTTAAATGTATCATTTATTTATTCATTCATTCAAATTTTTGGCCTCCCATGCAGTGTGGGGGATCCTAGTTCCCTAACCAGGGATCAAACACACACCCCCTACTTTGACAGTGCAGAGTCTTAACCACCAGGCCACCAGGGAAGTCCCTGTCCTGCTTCCTTTTCACTCTCTCTGCCACAGTCACACAGGGCTATGTTTTGTCTTGGAACACGCAAGCTCACTCTCACCTTTCCACCAGCTGTTCCCTCTGCCTGGACGGCTCTTCTAGACCTCAGCATGGGTGGCTTCTCTTGTCATTCAGGTCCTGGATTAAATCTCACCTCCCAGGAAAGGTTTCTTTGACAACTCCATCTGAAGCATCTACTCAATACCTCTTTCACATCACACTGTTTTATTATCATGACATCTAATATTCCTTGAAAATGTTTGTGTTAATTAATTAAAACTTTCTCCAACAATGTAATATGAGAATTGTTGCTGTTCAGTCACTCAGTTGTGTCCGACTCTTGGTGACCCCATGGACTGCAGCATGCCAGGCCTCCCTGTCCATCACCAACTCCTGGAGCTTGCTCAAACCCATGTTCATTGAGTCAGTGATGCCATCCAACCATCTCATCCTCTGTCATCCCCTTCTCCTCCTGCCCTCAATCTTTCCCAGAATCAGGGTCTTTTCCAATAAGTCAGTTCTTCACATCAGCTGGCCAAAGTACTGGAGCTTTGGTTTCTGCATCATGTAATGTAATCTTCCTGAGGATTTGGACCAAACATGTTCTTTATTATTATATTTCCAGATCTTAGAACAGTGTTTAGCACATGGTAGGGATTCAATCAATGAATGAACTCCAAATTTTGGATCAGGAAGCTGAAGCACAAAGAGATTAAGTTATCTGTTTTATGCCACACAGCTCCTAAAGTCTTGTGCAGTATCTATTCAGGCTTAATTCCAAAGCCAATTTTTTTAAAACCACCCCGCTTTAAGACACTGATTAAGAGATCTCTTTACAGAAAACCTGGACTCATGTAGAGGTAAGAGCTGAAGACTAAACTGAGATGCCCAGGAGAGGGATTCCAGTTGTGTTTAATCTACTAACTAACTTAATTTGTTAATTTATTGAACCACTCTATTGAACCACTATGCATTAAATAGTGCCCATATTTCTCAAAAAGTGCTGAATTTCAAGACTATGCATTCAGGAGAGAGCAAAGTGGGAAAAATACTTCAATTTTGTTCTAATAGTTTTGATCAAGATAGATGCTTTTATTTTTTTCAGCAGTTTAACTATGAAAAGTGAAGTTTAAATAGACAAACAACTCAGGCTGTTCTAAATATGCTTGATTAAGAAAGTTAAGCATAAGCATAAATATCAAATAAATACTATCACTTTTTGTTATCCTCTCCTGCAAGTGTTTATTTTAAACTATGTAATCCATTTTCACAAAAAGCACACAAGTTTGCAGACTTGCATTATATTTTCATCATGTTTTGAATTATGTGTAAGGATAAATATAATTTCTGGGTTCTTGTAAGCTCTTATCATAAGCTCTCCTTAAGTTATTTCACATCCTGCAAAGTTTAATTTAAGCACGTTAGTTTTATTTGATAGTCTAAAAGGAATGAAATTGGTTTTAAGATAAATTATGCTGCAAATAATAAAAATGCTAACAGGAAATGTATTCCATAACACTAATGTTATATTTCTTGAGGCTACTGAAGCCCAGTTACTACTATCATTACAGGCAATCTTAGGCTACAGTTGATCAATTTAGGAAAGGAGTTTTGGTGGCCCAAGGGAAAGTGCATGTGTGTGTGTGTGTGTTGAAGAAGGCAGGGCCAGTCCACCTTTTGTGATCCTGCTTTCTCTGATCTCATTACGACGTGAACTTTCCTTCGTTTCCTTTTTCTTTAGTTTGGAATCTTAGGGTGTGACTGACTGTACCAGTGAGTCAGTTACCTTTTTCTTTTCTTTTTTTTTTTTTTAGTTGATCAATTTAGGAAAGGAGTTTTGGTGGCCCAAGGGAAAGTGCATGTGTGTGTGTGTGTGTTGAAGAAGGCAGGGCCAGTCCACCTTTTGTGATCCTGCTTTCTCTGATCTCATTACGACGTGAACTTTCCTTCGTTTCCTTTTTCTTTAGTTTGGAATCTTAGGGTGTGACTGACTGTACCAGTGAGTCAGTTACCTTTTTCTTTTCTTTTTTTTTTTTTTGCAACAGAGAGAACTAACAAGATACTGGTGCTGGGAATACTGGGCCTGGGTATCCCAGAGGAACCTCTTCTCCCTAAATGAAGTTGAGGAAGGCTGCTTATTCTCGTTGGGGAAAATGAGGTGGGCTCCTGAGATTCCAAGTTGGAAGTATTGTGGGCCTTTTCCTATAAAAATACTATTACATATTATTTTGATAGAGTAGAAATAATTATATTGTTAGTAGTCTGTCTCAAATCCATTTTAGGTTAATGCATATTTGTATAGTTGGAAGCTGGTCCAGGAACAAATGAGAAAAGATGTCTAATTCTAAACAACCAATATATCAACTGCCTCTGGGAAGATAACCCGTTCCTAAGTCAACAGCTGCTTATTGTTCTGAACTTGACACAATTAAGTTTCTCGCTGATGAACATTTGTAGTCTTAAAAGCTCTTGACCTCATCTGCTAGGTTGGTCTTAGACACACGAACCTCATAAAGAAATCATACTGAAACAAACAGCATAGATCTATCTCTAAGTTGAATCTCACCTTGTGCTGTCTTTACACAGGATTTATAAAAAGGGTGTTTCTGAGCTATTCAAAGGGTAAAAGAAAAAAAGATGGAGGGAAGGATGGAAGGAAGGAAGGAAGAAAATGCTGGAGGGAAGAAAAGAAAGAGTTGGCATGACCTAAAAATAGCTTTCACATTATCAAACCTGTTCCCTTGCCCTAATTTCCATCCTCATTGAATCCATGGTGAAAGTTGTAAGTGCAATAATGTGACATGTAACTCATTCATTAATTGTTATTTTTAGACTCCTCTGTGATATGCAGATGACACCACCCTTATGGCAGGAAGTGAAGAGGAACTAAAAAGCCTCTTGATGAAAGTGAAAGAGGAGAGTGAAAAAGTTGGCTTAAAGCTCAACATTCAGAAAATGAAGATCATGGCATCCGGTCCCATCACTTCATGGGAAATAGATGGGGGAACAGTGGAAACAGTGTCAGACTTTAGTTTTTTGGGCTCCAGAATCACTGCAGATGGTGACTACATGTAGCCATGAAATTAAAAGACACTTACTCCTTGGAAGAAAAGTTATGACCAACTTAGATAGCATATTCAAAAGCAGAGCCATTACTTTGCCGACTAAGGTCCGTCTAGTCAAGGCTATGGTTTTTCCAGTAGTCATGTATGGATGTGAGAGTTGGACTGTGAAGAAGGCTGAGCGCCGAAGAATTGATGCTTTTGAACTGTGGTGTTGGAGAAGACTCTTGAGAGTCCCTTGGACTGCAAGGAGATCCAACCAGTCCGTTCTAAAGGAGATCAGCCCTGGGATTTCTTTGGAAGGAATGATGCTAAAGCTGAAACTCCAGTACTTTGGTCACCTCATGCAAAGAGTTGACTCATTGGAAAAGACTCTGATGCTGGGAGGGATTGGGGGCAGGAGAAGAAGGGGACGATCGAGGATGAGATGGCTGGATGGCATCACGGACTCGATGGACGTGAGTCTTGAGTGAACTCCGGGAGATGGTGATGGACAGGGAGGCCTGGCGTGCTGCAATTCATGGGGTTGCGAAGAATCGGACACAACTGAGCGACTGAACTGAACTAACTGTGCCTATTTTTCTTAAAACATTACTAAACAGCCAGCAGATGGCGCTCTTTCTCTAATTTAAGTCTTTCCAAGGAGGCCTTAACAAAAAGTGAGGTATTGATTTTTAAGACCAAAAACTGTCTAGTGAAAAGAGGTGAAGGACCTACAACCTCTCTTTTCTTTCCTCTTCCAAATGTTACAAGATGGAATATATAAAAACGCATAGGAAGTGCGGTCTCTTTTAGCTTTTTTGCTAATAGAAAAATCTAATCTTGGTTTCTGTTCTTCAGTGCACCTAGGATTATCAAGCCTGTTCCTCTCTCGTAAACAGATGATTTTTCAATTTGCTGCATCCTGGGAGCGTCCTGTTTCCTCAACCTGTGTGTGTGTATTCTTCCCTTCTTCCTATACCGTTACTGTCCAATAGAGATATAATACAATCTGCATGCATAATTTAAAAAGTTTTCCATAGTCACATTAGAAAAGTAAAATGAAACAGGTGAAATAAATTTTTAAGTATATTTCATTTATTCCAGTGTATCCAGGTTTAGGGCTTCCCTGGTGGCTTAGAGGTAAAGAATCTGCCTGCCAATGCAAGCGAAAGTGAAAAGTGAAGTTGCTCAGTTGTGTCCGACTCTTTGCGACCCGTGGACTGTAGCCCACCAAGCTCCTCCGTCCATGGGATTCTCCAGGCAAGAATACTGGAATGGGTTGCCATTTCCTTCTCCAGAGATGGGTTCAATCCCTGGGTTGATCCCCTGGAGAAGGAAATGCCAAACTATTCCAGTATTCTTGCCTGGGAAATCCTATGGACAGAAAGAGCTTTATGATCATGGGGTCACAAAAGAGTCAAACATGACTTAGCAACTAGACAAAAACAAAAATCCAGTTTTTATCATTTTGATGTGTAGCTGTTATAAAAATGGGGCTTCCCTTGTAGTTCAGTCAGTAAAGGATCCTCCTGCAATGCAGGAATCCACCTTGAATGCAGAAGACCCGGGTTTGGTTCACGGGTTGGGAAGAGCCCCTGGAGAAGGAAATGGCAACCCACTCCAGTAATCTTGCCTGGAAAATTTCATGGTTGGAGGAGCCTGGTAGGCTACAGTCCATGGGGTTGCAAGACTTGGATGTGACTTAGCGACTAAACCACAGTATGAAAATGTTAACAAGACATTTTTTATTATTTTTTGGTACTGAGTCTTTTAAATCCAATGTGTATTTTACACTTATGGCACAATTCAACTTGACCTATCGCTTTCAACTGCTCAATAGTCACATGTGATCAATGGTTACAGTATTGGACAGTCCAACTCTATACCTTCCCTGTTTCTGTCATCATTTCCCCATCCCTAACAAAACTGAGCGCCGAAGAATTGATGCTTTTGAACTGTGGTGCTGGAGAAGACTCTTGAGAGCCCCTTGGACTGCAAGGAGATCCAACCAGTTCATTCTAAAGGAAATCAGTCCTGGGTGTTCTTTGGAAGGAATGATGCTAAAGCTGAAACTCCAGTACTTTGGTCACCTCATGCGAAGTGTTGACTCATTGGAAAAGACCCTGATGCTGGGAGGGATTGGGGGCAGGAGGAAAGGGGACAACAGAGGATGAGATGGCTGGATGGCATCACCGACTCGATGGATGTGAGTCTGAGTGAACTATGGGAGTTGGTGATGGACAGGGAGGCCTGGCGTGCTGTGTGATTCATGGGGTCGCAAAGAGTCGGACACGACTGAGCGACTGAACTCTGAACTGAACTGAACAAAACTAGTAGAAACAGTATATTACAAAACGATGCTATGTCTGCTGGGACTCTTTATGTCTAATTATCTACAAAGGAAACATGACAAATGACTTGCATTGCTTTGAGTGACTGTCATTTACGTATTCTTAGATCTTTAAATAGAAAGTAAATATTTCCTAGCCTGTCATTTTTTAAGCGGGTCTAATTCTATCACAATAGGAGGTGTAGATTTGACTCAGACCTTCAGTTTTATTTTTCTGAGTGTCTGTTTTCAAATACATAACTACAATCTATTGTATATTACCTATAAACCAGGGTGTGCATGCTCAGTCACTCAGTTGTGTCCGACTCTTTGTGACCTCATGGACTGTAGCTCACCAGGCTCTTCTGTCCATGGGATTTTCCAGGCAAGAATACTGGAGTGAGTTGCCACTTTCTACTCCCAGGGATCTTCCTGACTCAGGGATCGAACTCACCTTTCCAGCATTGGATTCTTTACCACTGAGTTACCTGGGAGGCCCTCATATACCAAGGACTTGGTGCAAATTATTTATCTGGTGAAGTCGCTTCAGTTGTGTCTGACTCTGTGTGACCCCACAGACGGCAGCCCACCAGACTCNGTTGCCACTTTCTACTCCCAGGGATCTTCCTGACTCAGGGATCGAACTCACCTTTCCAGCATTGGATTCTTTACCACTGAGTTACCTGGGAGGCCCTCATATACCAAGGACTTGGTGCAAATTATTTATCTGGTGAAGTCGCTTCAGTTGTGTCTGACTCTGTGTGACCCCACAGACAGCAGCCCACCAGACTCCCCCCTCCCTGGGATTCTCCAAGCAAGAACACTGGAGTGGGTTGCCATTTCCTTCTCCAATGCATGAAAGTGAAAAGTGAAAGTGAAGTTGCTCAGTCATGTCCTACCCTCAGTGACCCCATGGACTGCAGCCTACCAGGCTCCTCCATCCATGGGATTTTCCAGGCAAGAGTACTGGAGTGGGGTGCCATTGTTCATTTAATTGTTACAATAGCCCTTTGGGTTAGTTCCTATTATTAATATTATTACTTCTATTTTAAAGATGAGGAGACTAAGGACAGGAAGGGTTAGGGAGTCATCCCACGTGACCAGCCAGGACATAGCAGAGAAAGGATTTCATGCTGGATCTGCAGGCCTTCAGATCCCAGCTTCTTTAATTTTGTGCTTGGTATTTCCCAAGTTGTGAGTATATTAACTGCAAGTTTAGGTTGTTGATAGGGCTTCCCATGTGGCTCAGACAGTAAAGAATCTGCCCGCAGTGTGGTAGACCTGGGTTCAACCCCTGGGTTGGGAAGATCCCCTGGAGAAAGGAATGGCTACCCGCTCCAGTGTTCTTGCCTGGAGAATTCCATGGACAGAGGAGCCTGATGGGCTATAGTCCATGGGGTTGCAACGAGCCGGACTTGACCGAGTGACTAACACATTAGGATGCTGATAAAGAGTAGAATTCTACAGATGGAAGTAATCCTAGAGTTCCTATAATCAGTTTTCTGTTTTATAGGAAACACACACATACACATACTCAAGAACCCAAACCTGAGGCTGAGGGAAACTGAGTCATTTCTCCTTTGACTATTCAGGTCTGGAACCCAGGTTTTTTGACTCCAAGCCCAGTGCTCTTTCCTCGGATTAAAATATTTCCAGAGTTAGACCCCAGTCTATAGGACCATTAGCCATCCTCTCTCAAAAGGAGGCAAGAGGTTTCAAATTCTTGTCAGGATGAAACAGAGCTGACATCAGAAGGTTTCTTTGAGGTCATTTGTCTCATGGTGACTTTCATTTGGCCTTGGTCTTTATTTAGCACTTCAGTTTTATGCTCAGTGACAAGTTTGGCCATGTCAGAGGACCATCCAAAGGTCAGCGAGCTGGCTGCTGGCGATGGGATGCTCCCTCAGAAGCCAAAGTCTATTACTGTGCCGTGGAAATCCCCAGCTCACCTCTGCAGGACGATTGCGTCTTCTCTCTGGAAGTTGTGGGCGTTGCAGGCTTTCTGCACCCTGCCTGCTGGGAGCCTGATGCCGGCCATTCGGCACTTCATACTGTGGAGACCTGGGTCACGGCAGGTCGAAAGCTCTCTGGTGTTCTGAGCATCCTCTGATTCGCTTTCATTTTCCTGTCGGGGGGTTTTGGTCTAGAGGAGAAAGACTATTCTCGAATTGGTTAATCGTGCTATTTTTCCTCCCTTCTCTGATTTGAGTACAAATCTCCCCGACATCTTGCCTAAGGCTCATGATAATGCCCAGATAGCTTTTATTTCCAAGTAATAGCTCATGCCAACATCTGTAAATAGGCTTCCTCTAATCTTAGATGTATGACACATTTTTCATATTAACAGAATGTTGAAGTATTCCTACCATGATAACTTTTCAGCTAATCTTGAATTTGTTCCAAGAACAATGATACTGTTCAAGGCTAGACACATCCCCTCCATCACTTGCTTAATAAGATAATTTTCTTTATCTGTAAAAAGGGAGGATATGGGTTTAAGTTTCAGCTGTGCTACTTAGCAGCAGTGACCTTGAGCACATTGAGTAACCTCTATGAATTTCAGTTCCCTTACCGGGTATACCAGGTATTTGAGAATGACGATAGTTACCTTCCTTATAGGATTAAGATGAAGAGCAAATGACACATATGAATGTGCTTTGTAAAGCATAAACTATTCAGATCTTCAGTTCAATTCAGTTGCTCAGTCATGTCTGACTCTTTGTGACCCCATGGACTGCAGCAGCACGCCAGGCTTTCCTGTCCATCACCAACTCCTGGAGCTTACTCAAACTCATGTCCATTGAGTCAGTGATGCCATCCAACCATCTCATCCTCTGTCATCCCCTTCTCCTCCTGCCTTCAATCTTTCCCAGCATCAGGGTCTTTTCAAATGAGTCAGTTCTTCGCTTCAGGTGGCCAAAGTACTGGAGCTTCAGCTTCAGCGTCAGTCCTTCCAATGAATATTCAGGACTGATCTCCTTTAGGATGGACTAGTTGGATCTCCTTGTAGTCCAAGGGACCCTCAAGAGTCTTCTCCAACACCATAGTTCAAAAGCATCAATTCTTCAGCACTCAGCTTTCTTTATAGTCCAACTCTCACATCCATACATGACCACTGGAAAAACCATAGCTTTGACTAGATGGACCTTTATTGGCAAAGTAATGTCTCTGCTTTTTAATATGCTGGCTAGGTTGGTGAAAGCTTTTCTTCCAAGGAGCAAGGGTCTTTTAATTTCATAGCTGCAGTCACCATCTGCAGTGATTTTGGAGCCCTCCCAAAATAAAGTCTGTTGCTGTTTCCATTGTTTCCCCATCTATTTGCCATGAAGTGATGGGACCATAATCTTAGTTTTCTGAATGTTGAATATTAAGCCAATTTTTTCACTCTCCTCTCACTTTTATTCAAACCTTAGCTTATAACATATTATCACCTATCCGTGAACAGATGCATGCATATATAGTTATATATAGATGCGATTGTTTCTATGCCATGATATAGACTTGGATCAGTCTCAGTCATAGTTATCACTCTAGGGCAGTGGTTCTCAACTAGGGGAAAGTTTGTATCTCAGGATGTCTAGCAATGCCTGAAAGTGAAAGTGAAGTTGCACAGTTGTGTCTGACTCTTTGCGACCCCATAAACATGGGGTCTATAGCCTGCCAGGCTCCTCCATCCATGGAATTCTCCAGGCAAGAATACTGGAATGGGTTGCCATTTCCTTCTCCAGGGGATCTTCCCAACCCAGGGACTGAACCAGGGTCTTCCGCACTGCAGGCAGACTCTTTACCCTCTGAGTCACAAAAGAAACTCTGCAATGTCTAGAGATCTTTCATTTTATTAAAAAAATCATTTATCTATATATATGTCTGTATTGTGGAGAAGGCAATGGCCCCACTCCAGTACTCTTGCCTGGAAAATCCCATGGACGAAGGAGCCTGGTGGGCTGCAGTCCATGGGGTCGCTAAGAGTCGGACACGACTGAGCGACTTCACTTTCACTTTTCACTGTCATGCATTGGAGAAGGAAATGGCAACCCACTCCAATGTCCTTGCCTGGAGAATCCCAGGGACGGCGGAGCCTGGTGGGCTGCCGTCTATGGGATCGCACAGAGTTGGACACGACTGAAGCGACTTAGCAGCAGCAGCAGCATGTCTGTATTGAGTCTTAGTTGTGGCAGGAGGGATCTTTAGTTGCAGCATATGAACTCTTAGTTGCAGCACGTGGGATCTAGTTCCCTGATCAGGAATTGAATCCCGGCCCCCTGCATGGGGAGCTTGAAGTCTTAGCCGCTGGACCCCCAGGGAAGTCCATGGAGATATCTTAGAGTGTCACATGAGGGAGATGGTGTGAAATCTAGTAGGCAGAGGCCTGAGACTCATCTAAACATTCTACCATGCACAGGGTAGCTCCCATCCAAGACTCTTCTGTCTGAGAAAACTTCCTTTAGGACATTACTTCTTAGACTTTAGCCTCCATCAGTGTCACTAGGGAAGCTTGTTAAAACACAAATTGCTCTTGTGTTTTAACTCCACCCGTACATTTTCTGATTCAGAAGGTCCAGGGTGGGGTCCAAGATTTGCATTTCTAAGATGGTCCCGGGTGATGTGGTCCAGGAACCACACTCTGAGAACTACTGCCGGAGACAATTCCATCCATCTGCATCAGTTGATTTCAGAGCCCGCTTTGCTTAGCCTATCGAGCAAGCTAGTATTTTTACTTGTTAAATGTCATCTAACTGGGACTTCCCTGGTGGTTAAGAATCTGCCTTGCAGTCCTAGGGGCACAGGTTCGATCCCTGGTCAGGGAATTAAGATCCCACGTGTGGTGGGGCAACTAAGCCCACATGCCCCAATACTGGGTCCTTGGGCCACAACTAGAGCGTCCATGTGTTGCAATGAAAGATCCCACATGACCCGACAAAGATCCCACAGGGTGCAACTAAGAACTGATACAATCAAATAAGTAAATAAATATTTTAAAAAACATGGTACAAAATTTGTACCAGCTAGTGGAAGAGTCCGACACCAGGACTAAATCCCTTGTGTGATCTGTCTTTATGTGATTGGAAGAGATGACAATGCTTTGCCTGGTGAGACTCGTAGAGGGAAGCGGCCCTGTGCACTCCAGACTTGGTACATTGCAGTTTTCCAGAGGGAATGGCCTTCAAGGACTCAGATGCCCCCACCCCTGCCTGATCGTAGACTTAGCTCCTTCCAAGCTATGTCTTATAAGCTCCTTGGTTGCTTCCAAGCTGATGCCTCTTTACTGAGAGCCTTGGCTAAGATACTTCTCCCCCTGACTCATGTCTCCATTTCTAATCCTCTCCCTTCCCTGTTTCCCCCGCCTATGGGGTCCATAAACGGGGAGGAGCCTTTGGTTAACAGTTCCTTTTGCTTGTGGATTGGTTTCTCTGACTGACCTGTGCTGCTTTTTTTTTTAATTTTTTATTTTATATTGGCGTATAGCCAACTCGGGCTTCCCTGGTTGCTCAGTGGTAAAGAATCTGCCGGCCAATGCAGGAGACACAGTTTTGATCCCTGGATCAGGAAGAGCCCCTTCCCATGGAGAAGGAAATGGCTACCCACTCCAGTATTCTTGCCTGGGAAATCCCGTGGACAGAGGAGCCTGGTGGGCTACAGTCCATGGGGTGGCAAGAGTCAGATGTGACTTAGTGACTAAACAACAATAATAGCTGATTCACAACCTTGTGACAGTCTCAGGCACACAGCAGAGTCTCAGGATATACCTGTATCCATTTCCCCCTAAACTCCCCTCCCATCCAGGCTGCCACATAACTCATGACCACTGGAAAAACCATAGCTTTGACTAGATGGACCTTTATTGGCAAAGTAATGTCTCTGCTTTTTAATATGCTGGCTAGGTTGGTGAAAGCTTTTCTTCCAAGGAGCAAGGGTCTTTTAATTTCATAGCTGCAGTCACCATCTGCAGTGATTTTGGAGCCCTCCCAAAATAAAGTCTGTTGCTGTTTCCATTGTTTCCCCATCTATTTGCCATGAAGTGATGGGACCATAATCTTAGTTTTCTGAATGTTGAATATTAAGCCAATTTTTTCACTCTCCTCTCACTTTTATTCAAACCTTAGCTTATAACATATTATCACCTATCCGTGAACAGATGCATGCATATATAGTTATATATAGATGCGATTGTTTCTATGCCATGATATAGACTTGGATCAGTCTCAGTCATAGTTATCACTCTAGGGCAGTGGTTCTCAACTAGGGGAAAGTTTGTATCTCAGGATGTCTAGCAATGCCTGAAAGTGAAAGTGAAGTTGCACAGTTGTGTCTGACTCTTTGCGACCCCATAAACATGGGGTCTATAGCCTGCCAGGCTCCTCCATCCATGGAATTCTCCAGGCAAGAATACTGGAATGGGTTGCCATTTCCTTCTCCAGGGGATCTTCCCAACCCAGGGACTGAACCAGGGTCTTCCGCACTGCAGGCAGACTCTTTACCCTCTGAGTCACAAAAGAAACTCTGCAATGTCTAGAGATCTTTCATTTTATTAAAAAAATCATTTATCTATATATATGTCTGTATTGTGGAGAAGGCAATGGCCCCACTCCAGTACTCTTGCCTGGAAAATCCCATGGACGAAGGAGCCTGGTGGGCTGCAGTCCATGGGGTCGCTAAGAGTCGGACACGACTGAGCGACTTCACTTTCACTTTTCACTGTCATGCATTGGAGAAGGAAATGGCAACCCACTCCAATGTCCTTGCCTGGAGAATCCCAGGGACGGCGGAGCCTGGTGGGCTGCCGTCTATGGGATCGCACAGAGTTGGACACGACTGAAGCGACTTAGCAGCAGCAGCAGCATGTCTGTATTGAGTCTTAGTTGTGGCAGGAGGGATCTTTAGTTGCAGCATATGAACTCTTAGTTGCAGCACGTGGGATCTAGTTCCCTGATCAGGAATTGAATCCCGGCCCCCTGCATGGGGAGCTTGAAGTCTTAGCCACTGGACCCCCAGGGAAGTCCATGGAGATATCTTAGAGTGTCACATGAGGGAGATGGTGTGAAATCTAGTAGGCAGAGGCCTGAGACTCATCTAAACATTCTACCATGCACAGGGTAGCTCCCATCCAAGACTCTTCTGTCTGAGAAAACTTCCTTTAGGACATTACTTCTTAGACTTTAGCCTCCATCAGTGTCACTAGGGAAGCTTGTTAAAACACAAATTGCTCTTGTGTTTTAACTCCACCCGTACATTTTCTGATTCAGAAGGTCCAGGGTGGGGTCCAAGATTTGCATTTCTAAGATGGTCCCGGGTGATGTGGTCCAGGAACCACACTCTGAGAACTACTGCCGGAGACAATTCCATCCATCTGCATCAGTTGATTTCAGAGCCCGCTTTGCTTAGCCTATCGAGCAAGCTAGTATTTTTACTTGTTAAATGTCATCTAACTGGGACTTCCCTGGTGGTTAAGAATCTGCCTTGCAGTCCTAGGGGCACAGGTTCGATCCCTGGTCAGGGAATTAAGATCCCACGTGTGGTGGGGCAACTAAGCCCACATGCCCCAATACTGGGTCCTTGGGCCACAACTAGAGCGTCCATGTGTTGCAATGAAAGATCCCACATGACCCGACAAAGATCCCACAGGGTGCAACTAAGAACTGATACAGTCAAATAAGTAAATAAATATTTTAAAAAACATGGTACAAAATTTGTACCAGCTAGTGGAAGAGTCCGACACCAGGATTAAATCCCTTGTGTGATCTGTCTTTATGTGTTTGGAAGAGATGACAATGCTTTGCCTGGTGAGACTCGTAGAGGGAAGCGGCCCTGTGCACTCCAGACTTGGTACATTGCAGTTTTCCAGAGGGAATGGCCTTCAAGGACTCAGATGCCCCCACCCCTGCCTGATCGTAGACTTAGCTCCTTCCAAGCTATGTCTTATAAGCTCCTTGGTTGCTTCCAAGCTGATGCCTCTTTACTGAGAGCCTTGGCTAAGATACTTCTCCCCCTGACTCATGTCTCCATTTCTAATCCTCTCCCTTCCCTGCTTCCCCCGCCTATGGGGTCCATAAACGGGGAGGAGCCTTTGGTTTACAGTTCCTTTTGCTTGTGGATTGGTTTCTCTGACTGACCTGTGCTGCTTTTTTTTTTCATTTTTTATTTTACATTGGAGTATAGCCAACTCGGGCTTCCCTGGTTGCTCAATGGTAAAGAATCTGCCAGCCAATGCAGGAGACACAGTTTTGATCCCTGGATCAGGAAGAGCTCCTTCGATGGAGAAGGAAATGGCTACCCACTCCAGTATTCTTGCCTGGGAAATCCCGTGGACAGAGGAGCCTGGCGGGCTACAGTCCATGGGGTGGCAAAAGTCAGATGTGACTTAGTGACTAAACAACAATAATAGCTGATTCACAACCTTGTGACAGTCTCAGGCGCACAGCAGAGTCTCAGGATATACCTGTATCCATTTCCCCCTAAACTCCCCTCCCATCCAGGCTGCCACATAAGGTAGAGCAGAGTTCCCTCTGCTATACCGTAGGGCCTTGCTGCCTGTCCATTTTAAATACAGCAGCATGTACATGTCGATCGAAACTTCCTAACTATTTCTACCCGCTTACCCCACCGGCCGGCCGCCCTGACACTTGACCCTCTGGCAACCATAAGTTCGTTCTCTAAGTCTGCTCACGAGTGCTCACATGTGCTCTTTTGTGAGGGAAAACGGAACAGACGGGGAACTGGAGCCCTTCCTTTTTGCCTCTTCCTTGCACTATTGTACGGGCTTCCCAGGTGGCTTAGTGGTAAAGAATCCTCCTGGCAATGCAGGAAACGCAGGAGTCGCCAGTTCGATCCCTGGGTCGGGAAGATGCCCTGGAGGAGGGAATGGCGACCCACTCCAGTATTCTTGCCTGGATAATTCCAGGGACAGAGGGTAGAGTTCATAGGGCCGCAAAGAGTCAGACACGACTGAGCACACACACACATACGCTATTGTGTAAGTGAATAAAGTCTTGATTATCACTCTCAGTTTGATGCATTGTCCTCATTGACCTCCTTGCAACCTGATTATCAGACAGTAAGTATTGAGTAGTATTAAGTATTTTCCTATACCTGTAGTCGCCTCTCAACCTATGTGCTGTCAATACAAATGTGATGGTGAAAAATATCTGGTGTCAGTGGTTACTCCAGAGCAGTGATATATATATGTTGGCATTGCCCTACCCAGGGATCTTATTAAAATGCAGTTTCTAATTCATTAGATCTGAGGTGGAGCTGAAGAGTCTTCATTTCTTCAAAACTCTGAGATGATGTCAAATCTGCTGGTCCAGGGACCCCACTTTAAGTGGCAAGACTAATGTTTCAAGGAACTAACAATTTCATTAAGACAATTAGAATAAATACACAGAGACCCACGAAACAATTAAAGTGATACCACTCAGTGGTGTCAGCTGTTTCTAAGATCAAAAAAATGAGGTGAATTATAAGACACAGTGGTGCTCAACCCAGGGTGCCTCTGAGGAGTTTATAACTTTTAGTAAAGAAACATATTGTTGGAAGCAGTTGTTTAGGGTGAGATGTAAACTGAATCAGGAGTTGAAATATCATAGTTCCAGATTTGTAATTGACATTCTGAACTCTGGGTTCTTAGAGAAGCTCATGTCTACCAGCTTGATTCCATCGGTTAAGAAGTAGGGATGAAAACACATACTACACTCTGCCCAGTTAATATGCACATAGCCCATCACAGGCAAAAATCACAGTCCTGGGTTCCTCAGGGAAAGATGCAGATTCTGAAGAGGGAGGATCTCTAGACAGGGGGCATTTTTACAAAGAAATGATGGAGCAGTCAAAAGGTACAAACCTTCAGTTCTAAGACAATAAGTTCTTGGGAGGTAACATGGCGCATGATGCATATAGTTAATGACACTATTATATATTTGAAAGTCTCTAAGAGAACAGATCTTAAAAATTCTTAATGTATTGATACAGCCATATGGAGAGCAATATGGATATTCTTTAAAAAACTAGGACTAAAACCACCATATGACCCAGCAATCCCACTACTGGGCATATATCCCAAGGAACTCATAATTGAAAAAGACACATGGACCCCAATATTCATTGCAACATTATATACAATGATGAGGACATGGAAGAAACCTAGATGCCCATCTACAGATGAATGGGTAAAGAAGTTGTGGTACATACATACAATGGAACATTACTCAGCCATAAAAAAGAATGATTTGAGTCCATTCTAATGAGGTCAATGAAACTAGAGCCTATTACACAGAGAGAAGAAAGTCAGAAAGAGAAAAACAAATACTGTATATTAATGCTTTTGCAAAATATAGAAAGATGGTACTGATGAACCTATGTGGTACATACATACAATGGAACATTACTCAGCCATAAAAAAGAATGATTTGAGTCCATTCTAATGAGGTCAATGAAACTAGAGCCTATTACACAGAGAGAAGAAAGTCAGAAAGAGAAAAACAAATACTGTATATTAATGCTTTTGCAAAATATAGAAAGATGGTACTGATGAACCTAGGTACAGGGCAGCAGTGGAAACCAGACATAGTGAAGGGACTTGTGGAGACAGTGGGGGAAGGAGAGGGTAGGATGAATTGGGAGAGTAACACTGAAACATAGACATGACCGTATGTAAAATAGACAGCCAGTGGGAAATTGCTGTGTGCTGCAGGGAGCTCAGACCCAGCGCCCTGTGACAGCCTAGAAGGGTGGGACGGGGTGGGAGGGAGGCTCAAGAAGGAGGGGACACATGTATACCTACGAGTGATTCACGCTGAGGCATGGCAGAAACCAACACAATATTGTTAAGTAATTATCTTCCAATTAAAAATAAGTAATTTTTTTAAGTATCTTAAAAAATTCTTAAAGTAAGAAAGCAAATATGTAACTGTGTAAGGTGATGGATATCAACTAAACTAACTGTGGTGAGCATTTCACATACATACATCAAATCATCATGTTGTATACTTTAATATAACATTGCATGTCAATTGTATTTCAATAAAACTAGGCAAACAAAGAAATGGTTTTTCCAGTGGTCATGTATGGATGTGAGAGTTGGACTGTGAAGAAGGCTGAGCGCCGAAGAATTGATGCTTTTGAACTGTGGTGTTGGAGAAGACTCTTGAGAGTCCCTTGGACTGCAAGGAGATCCAA
>SJYT01032135.1:17177-142882 GCA_006410635.1 Cephalophus harveyi | reverse complement strand
GCCACCTCATACGAAGAGTTGACTCATTGGAAAAGACTCTGATGCTGGGAGGGATTGGGGGCAGGAGGAGAAGGGGGCAACAGAGGATGAGATGGCTGGATGGCATCACTGACTCGATGGACGTGAGTCTGAGTGAACTCTGGGAGTTGGTGATGGACAGGGAGGCCTGGTGTGCTGCGATTCACGGGGTCGCAAAGAGTTGGACACGACTGAGTGACTGAACTGAACTGAACTGAGTATATACATATATACTATATATGGAGAAGGCAATGGCACCCCACTCCAGTAATCTTGCCTGGAAAATCCCATGGACAGAGGAGCCTGGTAGGCTGCAGTCCATGGGGTCGCTAAAGAATCAGATACGACTGAGGAACTTCACTTTCACTTTTCACTTTCTCGCTTTGGAGAAGGAAATGGCAACCCACTCCAGTGTGCTTGCCTGGAGAATCCCAGGAATGGGGGAGCCTGGTGGGCTGCCGTCTATGGGGTCACACAGAGTTGGACATGACTGAAGCGACTTAGCAGCAGCAGCACATATACTATGCTTTGACAACACTTAAAGGTTTGTCAGTTTCAAATGAGAAACTATAAGGGAAAACACCATTCACTTATTTATTCATACCAACTATGCATTAGATGCCTACTCTTTGCTCCAAATTATGCTAGGTTCTGGGGAATACATCAGCAAAAAAAGGGTATAGTCCTTGACCTCACAGAGCTTGGAGTCCAGTGGTGAAAACAAACATCAGAGAGGAAATAATAGTAAAGTTGGGTGAGTGTTGTGACAGAGGAAGCACAAATTACTGGTGGAACTCTTAGCAGGTGTATGCCCTTCATCTGAAAGTCAGGGAGGACCTCCTCAAGAATGTAATATTCAAGGTGAGATTTGAAGGCCAGGGCTCCAGGTAGAAGGAGGATATGTCCAAAGGCCTAGCAGTGAAAGAGAATAGTAACCAGAAAGAACGTCTGAGTATGGCTGGAGCATGGAGAGAGAAGGAGAGTGTGGATCCTTGTGAGGTTGGATAGGTGCTATACTCAGGACACATTCGGTTACAGGTGGTAGAAGCCCAACTTTCAATAAAAGTGAAAGTCACACAGTTATGTCCAACTCTGCAGCCCCATGGACTGCAACTGGACAGGTTCCTCTGTCCATGGAATTCTCCAGGCAAGAATGCTGGAGTAGGTAACCATTCCCTTTTCCAGGGGATCTTCCCAACCCAGGGACTGAACCCACATATCCTGCATTGCAGGCAGATTCTTTATTATCTGAGCCACCAGGGAAGCTCCCATCTTGTAGAGCTGAAGTATACGAAGAAAATTGTTGGCTGGTTGAAGTCCATGAGTGGAGCTGGTCTCAAAGGGAGTGAAATGAGATCATCAGGTCTGCTTCTGGAGTGGGTTGCTGGGCCCTCTTCCAAGGGATCTTCCCCACCCAGGGATCAAAACCTCATTTCCTTCTTCTCAGGTGGATTCTTTCCCACTGAGTCACCTGGGAAGTCCTGTGTTCTGGTCTTACTCTCCTCCATTTCAGAGGCACATCTTTCACGTGGATGGGAAATGGAAGGGCATGATTAGAGAAAGCTCAAATTTAACAGATCCCAGTGCAGCTACTACAAAGGAAATTAGGTCTCCTTTCTTCTAGAATATGTATACAGTCTCAGATGAGAACGCTGATTGCATCATGTATTAATGCCATTCTAGCCTATGATTGAAGTCACTCAGTCATGTCCAACTCTTTGTGACCCCATGGACTGTAGCCTACCATGCTCCTCCGTCCGTGGGATTCTCCAGGCAAAATAATGGAGTGGGTTGCCATTTCCCTCTCCAGGAGATCTTCCCAACACAGGGATCCAACCCAGGTCTCCCACATTTCAGGCAGACGTTTTACCATCTGAGACACCAGGGGTAACAGGCAAATTTGGTCTTGGAATATGGAATGAAGCAGGGCAAAGGCTAATAGAGTTTTGCCAAAAGAACGCACTGGTCGTAGCAAACACCCTCTTCCAACAACACAAGAGAAGACTCTACACATGGACATCAACAGATGGTCAACACCAAAATCAGATTGATTATATTCTTTGCAGCCAAAGATGGAGAATTCTGCTTGATTGACTATGCCAAAGCCTTTGACTGTGTGGATCACAATAAACTGTGGAAAATTCTGAAAGAGATGGGAATACCAGACCACCTGACCTGCCTCTTGAGAAACCTATATGCAGGTCAGGAAGCAACAATTAGAACTGGACATGGAACAACAGACTGGTTCCAAATAGGAAAAGGAGTATGTCAAGGCTATATATTGTCACCCTGCATATTTAACTTATATGCAGAGTACATCATGAGAAACGCTGGGCTGGAAGAAGCACAAGCTGGAATTAAGATTGCCGGGAGAAATATCAATAACCTCAGATATGCAGATGACACCACTCTTATGGCAGAAAGTGAAGAGGAGCTCAAAAGCCTCTTGATGAAAGTGAAAGAGGAGAGCGAAAAAGTTGGCTTAAAGCTCAACATTCAGAGAACTAACATCATGGCATCTGGTCCCATCACTTCATGGGAAATAGATGGGGAAACAGTGGAAACAGTGTCAGACTTTATTTTTCCGGGCTCCAAAATCACTGCAGATGGTGATTGAAGCCATGAAATTAAAAGGCACTTACTCCTTGGAAGGAAAGTTATGACCAACCCAGATAGCATTTTCAAAAGCAGAGACATTACTTTGTCAACAAAGGTCTATCTAGTCAAGGCTATGGTTTTTACAGTGGTCATGTATGGACGTGAGATTGGATCGTGAAGAAAGCTGAGCACCGAAGAAATGATGTTTTTGAACTGTGGTGTTGGAGAAGACTCCTGAGAATCCCTTGGACTGCAAGGACATCCAACCAGTGCATTCTAAAGGTGATCAGCCCTGGGATTTCTTTGGAAGGAATGATGCTAAAGCTGAAACTCCAGTACTTTGGCCACCTCATGCAAAGAGTTGACTCATTGGAAAAGACTGTGATGCTGGGAGGGATTGGGGGCAGGAGGAGAAGGGGACGACCGAGGATGAGATGGCTGGATGGCATCACTGATTCGATGGACGTGAGTCTGAGTGAACTTTGGGAGTTGGTGATGGACAGGCAGGCCTGGTGTGCTGCAATTCATGGGGTCACAAAGTGTTGGACATGACTGAGTGACTGAACTGAACTGAGCCTATGATTGTAGCTGAGAGATCATAGAGTTACGGTGATTGGGTGTCCCACCAAACTCACAGGTAGGGGAAGGTATATTACCTAAATGAGAAAAGAGTTGCTCTTATCAGAAAAAAAAAGGGGGCACAGGGAGGCTGAACCAACAGAACCAAAAGATACTCATTTTAAGTAACTAGTTGGAATATGGTGGGAGTATGCACGCCACAATAAGACCTCGATCTTTGCCCTAAAGACAGTTTAGATGAAAGGTTTAGTTTTGAATACATTGTTGAGATGTATGTAGACTATGTGGTAACCAGCAGTTATTTGGAGCTCATGTAAGGATAATGAGAAAAGAAAAGATAGGAAGAAAAGAAAATATAAAGATTTCCAAATAAATTGAAAATACTACAATCACACACAAAATAGGAAATAGAAAAAAATTAAAGTTTATTTTCACTTTTAATATCACCCTTGCAGTTCCCCTTATGCTGACCTGGAGATGTCTGCTAAATACCTGTGTTTTAATGACACCTCCAGTTCTTAGGTTGGAAGAAAGTCAGATTTATTACCAATGTTTAGGTCATAGTCTTTTTTCTGGGTCCTTTTGAAATTTATCATTTCTCCTATAGACATTATGGTCAAGCACATGCTATATAAGTTACCACAACAATTAATTTCACATGAATTAGGTAGAACAGCAATATTTCAACTTAATTAAAGCATGCAAGGATATAATTTATATGATGTTTACAACTGTCAAAATGGGTTACCCATTAATGCCATAACTTTGGGATTAATAGAAGCAGAAGAGTCTTTATCATTTTTTTTTTCATGCTTTTAGCTCAGTCATCAGAGACTAGGCAAGCAGTTAAGATTAGATAAAGTCATAAAAATATATGTGAAAGCAAATTGTAGTCTCTTCAAATTGTGTCTGAGTAACTGAGGAAATCAACCTTGAATTTTCATCGTAAGGACTGATGAAGCCTAAGCTCCAATTCTTTGGCTACCTTATGCGAAGAGCCAACTTTACAGCCCAAAGACCCTGACTCTAGGAAAGATTAAAGGCAGGAGGAGAAGGAGACCCAGAGGATGAAATGATTGAATGGCATCACAGACTCAATGGACATGAGTTTGAGCAAACTCCAGGAGCTGGTGACGGACAGGGAAACCTGGTGTACTGCATTCTGTGAAGTCTCAGAGTCAGACATAACTTATCAATTGAAACAACTTGAAAGGATTATGGAGGAAAAATATCTAGGTGGGTCTGTTATCTAGATTTGTGCTGTCGAATATGGTAACTATTAATGTATAAATTTAAATTGTTATATTAAATAAAATTAAAAATTCAGTTCCTAGTCACTCTGCTCACACTTCATGTGCTTAACAGGCACATGTGGCTACTATCTAACATATTGGACAACATCTATACAGAACATTCCCATCATCGCTGAAAGTTATTTGGGCAAAGCTAATCGAGACACCATTGAAGGGTCAGGTTCCCTTTCTTCAGGATGAAATAAACAAAATACAAATTTTTAAAAGCGATTTTTCTCTCTTCTCCTGCCCCAGAGTAAATTCTGTCAATTGTACCTTGAAAACACACTCCCAGATCTACCCTCTTCTTTCCTTTTCTGCTGAGTCCAAGTCATCATTATCTCTCATTTGTACAGTTGCAGTAGCCTCCTGAACTCACCTCGTTTCCATTCATTCCAGTTATATATGGTCTCCATAGGGCAGCTAGGGTGATTTTTAAAAAATAGATCAAATGTAAATTTCTTAAAAAAAAAAAGAATACAAAAGAAGAAACTCAAACATTTATTGAATTGCTACTATTTGGACCACTCTGTGCTGTTAAGTGAACTAGCTTCTTTAATCTTCATAATAATACATGAGGGAGGGACTTCCCTTTTGGTCCGGTGGTTGACAATCCACCTTGCAATGCAGGAATGTGGGTTCGATCCCAGGCGAGGGAACTAGGATCCCATAAGCTTTGAAGTAACTAAGCCCCAGCACCGCACCTACTGTGTTTACCTAGCAAGTGGCAAAGCTGTCGAAGAAATGAGTGAATGATAAGACAGCAAAGTCCTCACGCTTCCAACGAGACTGACTTGCCAAACATTGTTAAACCCTAAAGGAAATTTGTTATTGGGCTTCTTGCTTTTGAGGAAAAGAAGGACTCTGTATTTTTATCTGCCCTATCTGTTTATTTATCTGGACTTTGCATCCTTAGTTGAGGACAGCACTCTCCTGATCAGATTAGAGTTGAGTGAGTTCTGACACGGCTTATACTGAAAGGGTTCCCTCTCTGACATTATCCTAAACTTTAAACCAGTGGCTCCCCACTTTTTGGGGCTTGCTGTGTTTTGTCGCTTCAGTCATGTCTGACTCTTCGCCACCCTATGGTTCTCCTGCCAGTCTCCTCTGTCCAGGGGATTCTCCAAGCAAGAATGCTGGAGTGGGTTGCCATGCCCTCCTTCAGGGGATCTTCCTGACTCAGGGACTGAACCCGTGTCTTCTGTGTCTCCTGCATTGCAGATAGACTCTTTATCACTGAGCCACCAGGGACGCCCTTTTGGGGCTTGAGTCATAGTTTAAAATATAAGAGATTTTGAAGGCATACAAAAAGAGCTTGAAAGAGTAAAAGTAGCACACACCTAGAAAGCCAATAAAAATGATAAGGAAGCATAATAAAGTAAAACAACATTTCAGTATAGAACCACAATTATCACACTGTCGATCATGGAATTTCTCTCTGAAACCATGCCACCTTGTGTCTGCACTGGACGGCATGTTCTGTCACATCACTGTGTTCAGAGTATGCAGACTGCAGCAAAAGGTAAGTCTTAAAACTTTTATTATCTTTGTTGTTGCTGGGGAATCTCTGTGAAGAGATTGCCACATAGCAGTTGGTCAGAGTAGAAGGTTCCTTGTTTTCTCCTACGAAATAGACCTCCACCTGCTTTTATCCTCTGAATGGCGGACTGGGATGTACAGGAAGTTGTCTACATCAACTACTATAAGAATGGAGATTCCTAAGCTTCAGTGGTTTTGAACGTCATGTCTTGGATTGGATTTTAACTCAAAACAGCTCCGTGACTCTTTTCTCTTACATAAGGCATCTCTTGCTTGTTTTCCTAGTAACTGACCCTGAGATCCAGGGGTCACAAGATAAAATCAAGGTAAAGAGGATATTTCTGTACGTCTCGTAGGCCCCTTTGCTCAATTCCTCTGTTTTATGTAGGTTCTCGCCCTTCCCAGGTTTCTAACCCTCTGGCCATGGAGCGGCTCCAATTTATGTTGAGAGTTCCCATCAGCACAAACTCATGCCATAATGCTGTTTGTACATTTTTTTTTTCTTCTTGATGCACATTTTCCTGCCAGCCAGTCTCAGTTTCTGTATGTTTCAAGGCCATGCTGTCCAGAGTGTGAGTGTCAGCATCAAGTCGAATGATTCTTTAAAAACAACAGATAATTCCACTTCTGAGTATTTATTAGAAGGAAAAGAGAACACTAATTCAAAAAGATATCTGTGCCCCCACATTCTTTGCAGCATTATTTACAATAGTCAAGACACGGAAATAATCTAAGTGTCCACTGATGGGTAAATGGATAAAGAAACTGATATACACAATGGAATATTATTCAGCCACAACACGAAGAAATGTTGGAGACATCTCTGGTGGTCCAGTGGTTAAGACTCCATGTTCCCACTGCAAGGGGTGCAGGTTTGATCTTGATCAGGGAAGTAAGATCCCACATGCCTTGCAGTGTGACAACAGCAATAAAAGAAATCTTGCCATTTTTGACAACATGAAGGGACCCTGAGTGCATTATGCTAAATGAAATGTCTGAGAAAGACAAATGCTGTTTGATCTCCCTTTTCTGTGGAATCTGAAAAACAAGCCAAAAAATAACTGAGTTCGTAGATACAGGGAGCAGACTGGTTGGTGTTTGCCAGAGGCAGAAGGAGAAAGGTGGCTGAAATGGGTGAAGGTAGTCTAAGGTACAAACTGCCAGTGACAAAAGAAATACATCCTGGGGATGTGATGTTCAGCATAGCAACTAAACAACATAGACTGTGTTGTGTATTTGAATTGGCAAGTTCCTAAAACAGTGGATCTTAAACGTTCTCATCACACACAAACAATTGTTAACCATGCATGGTGATAGATGTTAACTAGACTTCCTGTGATAACCATTTCAAAACATATATAAATAGCAAATTATGTTGTATGCTTGAAACTAACATCATGTTGTATGTCAACTACATCTCAATTTCTCTCTCTCTTTTTTTTTTAACAAAACCTTTTTTCCCCTCATGTTGCCTTCTGAGAGGAAACATTCAGAAACATTCTCCAGGCCTCCTCCCAGCAGAGTTGTGGTTTACATTTAAACTAGTAGAAAGACCCCTTCCACATCTTTAGATGTGTTCACATTGCCCGACTGCGTGTAAGCTGGGAAGCGCACAGCAGTCGTTGCATTTCCAGCGGTGGGCGGACTGAACCTTAAGCGAATCCTCCACGTGGAGGCGAGCTTTGCTGTTCTCCACGCGGTGCCAGGCAGCCTTACCCACATACCGCTAATTTGAGAACCTCCTTTGCCCAAAGAGAGAGCTTGTCTGGATTAGAAACTTGACACTGTCCTGGGCTGGTAGTATTTGCACTCACACACAGGAAAGGGTTGAGTATTTGTTGACCTGCCTACACGACAGAATCCGTGTTTGGCCATCTCTAGTTACAGGCATCCAGGAAGCATCACCCCCAGAGGGCGAGTGCTTGTAAGCACGGGCTAATCTTCATTAACCGAGATGGAGGTTCTCTTTCTGTCTCTATCTTCTTCTAAATGATATCGGTCCTGCAGTCTTTTTTTTTTTTTTCCCAATATTTATTTATTTTGTGTGGGACAGGTCTCAGCCACAGCACACATTGCGGACCCCAGATTCTCTAGCTGTGGCACATGGGTTTAGTTGCTGAGCGGGTATGTGGGATCTTAGTTTGCTGACTAGGGATAGAACCCACGTCCCTTGCATTGCAAGGTGGGTTATTAACCACTGGACCAGCAGGGAAGTCCCTTCCTGCAGTCTTTCATGCCTTGGCAGCTCACGGGGCCATCCTCTGGGGGCACGTGGGCCTAGGTGTGCCCCTGACCAGATACACTCAACAGTTATTCAATCATTTTTGTGACTAAACAGCTCTTCTTAGACCCTGGGTCCCACACACATGGGGGCCTGGAGAGCCCCAGGTAGGATTTCTCACGTGAGAAGCACTGTTTCCAAGAAGGGAAGCAGCTCAGCTGTAGCCATTTGGTTTCTACCCAGGTCTCAGATCCCCTGGAGGAGGGCACGGCAACCCACTCCAGTATTCTGGAGCCTGGCAGGCTACAGTCCACAGGGTTGCAAAGAGTTGGACACGACTGAAGCGACTTAGCACACTCACACGCCAGTCGGTGGGATCCCACTGCTGACTGGGTTTCCCAGGTGGCGCTAGTGGTAAAGAACCCACCTGCCAACACAGGAGACACAGAAGATGCAGGTTCAATCCCTGGGTCAGGAAGATCCCCTGGAGGAGAGCATGGCAACTCACTCCAGTATTCTTACTTGGAGAATCCCATGGACAGAGTCTGACATGACTGAAGCTACTTAGCACACATGTGCTGTGGTGCTGGAGAAGACTCTTCAGAGTCCCTTGGACTGTCAGGAGATCAAACCAGTCATTCCTAAAGGAGATCAACCCTGAATCAACCTTGGAAGGACTGATGCTGAAGATGAAGTTCCACTGGATGCCAAGAGCCAACTCATTGGAAAAGACCCTAACACTGGGAAAGATAGAAGGCACGAGGAGAAGCGGGTGACGAGATGGTTGGATGGCATTACCGACTCAATGGACAGGAGTTTGAGCAAACGCCAGGAGATAGTGAAGGACAGGGAAGCCTGGTGTGCTGCAGTCCATGGGACCGCAAAGAGTTGGACACGACTTAGCGATTGAACAGCAGAACAGCAACTGCTGATTAGCCTCTGGGCCAATCCTGATCTTTTGCTTTCTGTCTCTATGCCCTGGGGGATTTCAGGCCTAAGGGAGGTTTTTCTTTCTGATTCTTCTCAGTCCTTCTGTGGATGGTTTATCCTTTCTCTTCCACCCCTCCCCCACACCGTGCTGATTATTAACCTTCCCAAGATGAGGTGTTGCCCTTCTTGCTGATCCTGGCGCAATCCAGAGAGCTCCTTGTGCTCTGAGCTGAGCTGAAAAGATAAGGATGAGGTCTTTGGCTCCGGGGAGGAGTTTCCCGCTCCTCTGTTGAGTCATACCTATAAACCTGTACTATGCCAGTGAAATCTGGTTAATGATCTGAAGGACATTCAAGTTGCATCCTTGAGGAAGGAGCTTGGAATTGTTTACCTGGAGGAGGAGTGGGGTTCGGGGAGAGAGCCCAGGCTGTAGGGATAAACATCACATACAGAGATAGAAAAACACGTGGGACACTGAGAACTGTGTGTTCTAGCTCTCCAAGCTCCTCTGTCCATGGCCTTTTCCAGGCAAGAATCCTGGAATACGTTGCCATTTTCTCCTCCAGGGGATCTTCCTGACCCAGGGATTGAACCCACGTCTCTTGCATCTCCTATAACGACAGGCGGATTCTTTTACCACTGAGCCATCTGGAAGAGCTAAAAGAAGTTCACTTCAGGGACCTTCTTTTTTCTTCTTTTTTAAATGTTTGTTTATTTGGCCGCATAGGATCTTAGTTGCAGCACACAGGATCTTCATTGCGGTGCATGGATTCTCCAGTTGCTGTGCATGGGCTTAGTTGTGATGTGTGGGATCTTAGTCCCCCAACCAGGGGTTGAACCCATGTCCCCTGCCTTGCAAGGATTCCTAACCACTGGGCCACCAGGGAAATCCCCTGCAGGGATATTCTTATCGTAGCTCTTATTCTGGAAGTTCTGTGCAGATAGGCCAGTGGGAGAACAGGAGAGGTGATATTCAAGAGTGCTTTAAATCATCTATCCCTGATACATACGAGTGAGGGTGAGTCCTGTCTGGTTACCCCTTGGCTGGGGAGCATACGACCATGCACTCTAGCTTTGTTGGAAGAAGGCTACATGAAGGGAGATTCCATTTTAGGATATCCCAAAAAGAAATTTTTTCCTTAAAGTATTGTTGAAGGTAGCTCATGAAAGTGGATTCTAGGCAGTCCTTACCTGGCTCCTGGCCTTTTCTCCCCATAATTGGGGTCCCTGCATCTCCCTGCTTTCCCATCTATAGGCTCATCCCAGTCCCCAGGCTCTAGGATCAAGCCAGACAGGGCTACAGGTAGCCCAGGTGGAATCTCCACTTGTATTCTAAAGAGGCACCTTCCCGTGGGTGGTCCAGGGCTTGGCAAGCCCAGTGCAGCTTTGTGAGTGCCAGAAATGGCCCTTCTGAAAAAGAAGATGCTCACTTCTTCAGGTCGATGGGGGCGCAGAAATAGGGTCATGGCTTGGAGGGCAGAGGTGAGCTGGGTTTGGCCCCTTCCCACTTCCCTGGTGGCACAGTAGGAAAGAATCCATCTGCCAAAGCAGGAGACACAGGAGACGCAGTTTCAATCACTGGGTGGGGAAGATCCCCTGGAGGAGGAAATGGCAACCCACTCCAGTATTCTTGCTTGGAAAATCTCATGGACAGAGGAGCCTGGTGGGCTCCAGTCCATGGGGTCACAAACTACTGAGCAACTGAGTGCAAGGAACACCCACACACTCCGTTTAGTCTAAGGCCCCTGCACTGATCACAATCTACACAGCTACACGAGGCAGTCCTGGCGCGCAGCCTGTGGCGGGGAGGCTGGAATCGCAAGACTTGGAATCAGATCTCGCCTGCCACTAGTTCCCCGTTAGACTCGGCTCTGGGCGGGATTCTGCACTATGATTGAGGCTAACTGGGTGACCCAGTTCTGACGAAGTCTGAGGACTTCTAGGGAGAACTTTCTGCCGTCACCACTCTCACCTAACTTTGGTAGTTGTCATGTGGGGATGTGATCTATAGATTTGTAGCAGCCATCTTGAGACCATGAGGAAATAAAGTTATAAAAACAGTAAGGGGACATCCCTGGCAGTCCAGTGGTGAAGACTCTGCATTTCCACTGCAACAGGCATGGGTTTGATCCCTGGTTGAGGAGCTAAGACTCTGTATACTGAAAGGCACTGGCAAAAAATAAAAACAATAAGAAAGCTAATAGAAAGCCCTGACTTTACTGAGAAGCTAAACTAATTCTGCTTCTGGACTTCTTGTTATTTGAGAGAATAAATGTCCATTGATTAAGCCATTTTTGTTGAGTGTTCTATTAATGGCTAATGAAAATGTCTGATAAGGAAACTATGACTTGCCAAGTACTGTACTAGGCCTTCATAATATTCATAACAAGTTAAGCAGTATGGAGCACTCTTCTTGTTCTTTTTGAATATGAATTTCAGAAACATAATGTGTTTTGCCCAACAACACTGGATTTCTGTTGCCCCTCAGTCTATGGTATTTTGTTATGGCAGCTTCAGCTAAGACATTTATTTATTTACTTCTTTCAGCCATGATGAGTGGCTTGCACGATCTTAGTTCCCGGACCAGGGATTGAACCCAGGCTCCTGTGGAGAAAGCTCCCGGTCCTAACCACTGGACCACCTGGGAATTCCCCAAGGCACCTATTTTAAGGCCTTTGATATCAACTGCCAAATGATCCTCCAGAAACATTATAGCAGTAGGCACCCCGATCAGGAGCATATAAAAATATACAGTCCTTGTTCTTATACCAATAGACATAGCCATGTGTGCATGCTTAGTCATGTTCAACTCTTCTTGACTCTATGGCCCATGTATGACTCTGTAGCCCATCAGGCTCCTCTGTCCATAGGATTCTCCAGGCAAGAATACTGGAGTGGGTTGCCATTTCCTCCTTCAGGAGATCTTCCCAACCCACAGATTGAACCCATGTCTCCTGCATTGGTAGGCGGATTCTTTACCACTGAGTCACCTGGGAAGCCAGTACTTACACCAATACTGCATGTGCTCTTAGAAGACCTGAATACGAATGCAGTGCACCCTTCAGCACCTGGCTAAGCCACTCTCCCCTCCGAGTCTCAGTCTTCCCACTTGTCAAATTAACATAGCAATGATTATCCCAGGTTTATTGATGCCATCTCAAAGGCCCATTGACAGTGTCCGTGAGAGGAAGAATAAGAATACATTTTGTAAACTGTAAAACACCAGCAATAGTGCTTATGTTTATTCATCTTACTGCCCCAGTAGAATAAACTGTAGAATGTTTTGGAGGTTGAATGAAACAGTCTAATATTGCAGTGTTAAATGGACTCAAATGGCATGTAAATTAGTTAAAATGAGATATGCAAAAATACATAGAGTCCCAAAGTTCAAGTTGAATCTCAATTCATTGTAGACTGGGCCCAAACCATTTTCTAATTCTAGAAGAGAAACTCAAGAGTCCATGAATTTCCTATTCTTGATTGCAAAATTGTATTTCTGTGCCCCTGGTTTGTATCTTCCTATGAGGAGATCCAGCCAGTCCATTCTGAAGGAGATCAACCCTGGGATTTCTTTGGAAGGAATGATGCTAAAGCTGAAACTCCAGTACTTTGGCCACCTCATGCGAAGAGTTGACTCATTGGAAAAGACTCTGATGCTGGGAGGGATTGGGGGCAGGAGAAGAAGGGGACGACCGAGGATGAGATGGCTGGATGGCATCACTGACTCGATGGATGTGAGTCTGAGTGAACTCCGAGAGATGGTGATGAACAGGGAGGCCTGGCGTGCTGCGATTCATGGGGTCGCAACACGACTGAGCGACTGAACTGAACTGAACTGAACTGATGAGGTTGATGGGCTTCCCTGAGTGGATCAGTGGTAAAGAATCTGCCTGCCAATGAGGAATTTCTGGTTCGATCCCTGGTTTGGAAAGATCCCCTGGAGAAGGAAGTGGCAACCTGCTCCATTATTCATGCCTGGGAAATCCCATGGACAAAGGAGACTGGTGGGCTGCAGTCCATGGGACACGAAAGAGTTGGACACAACTGAGCAACAAAAACAACAAACAGGCTGACATTCTTTTTTTTTTAAATTGGAGTATAATTGCTTTACAATGTTGTGTTAGTTTCAGCTGTACAATGAAATGAGTCAGCTATATGTATACATATATAACTCCTCCCTCCGGGACCTCCTTCCCATAAACAAGATGAAAAGACAACTCTCAGAATGGAAGAATATCTGCAACTGAAGCAACTGACAAAGGATTAATCTTCAAAATATACAAATAGCTCATGAAACTCAATATCAAAATAACAATGCAGGCATCCTAAGTCGCTTCAGTTGTGTCTGAGTCTTTGAGATGCTATGGATTGTAGCCCACCAGGCTCCCTTGTCCTTGGGAATCTCCAGTCAAGAATACTGGAGAGGGTTGCCATTCCTTTCTCCAGGGGATCTTCTCCACCCAGGGACTGAACCTGGGTCTTCCACATTACAGGCAGATTCTTTAACATCTGAGCCATCAGGGTAATGCACTCAAATCTTGCCTCTGCTTTTAAGAGAATTTCTTTTCTTTTTTCTTTGCTTTCCCCCTCCTCCTCTCTAGTGTCCCCACATTACACACTTCTCCTCCCAATCCATGTTAACAAAAATGTCCTTTAACATTTTCTTCCAACCTCATACCATCCACTCAAATATATACATGCAGAAGCCCACATATTTCTAGGTAAATATTTTATACAAAGAAAGCATGCTTTTTTTGCATCATGCTTCTTTTCACTCAACAGTTCCACATACTAATCCCTCCAAGACAGTTTCTATGGCTTGGATTCATTCTTTTGAATGTCTGTAGGCCATTCTCTCATAAGAAAACAATATGATTGAATCAACTGTTCCACCACTGATGGACAGTCACTTTGTTTCTGTTTTTGCCATTATGTTCTGTGCTTCAATAAACTATCTTGCACATAAATCCTCTGCACTGCTGCTTTCAGCTTTAAAGTGTAGACTCCTAGGAGTGAAATTTCTGGGCAGAATGTGGTAGAATTTAAATTTTAATTGATATTGTCATATTGCTCTCCAGGAAGACATAGCTGTGTGTTTTCCTCATAACCCTGTTAACAAGAGATGTTATCTGTTTTAAAAGGTTATCTGTCCAATGATATATAAAGTGATATTGTATTGTGTATTTAATTTGCATTTCTTTGGCACTCAGTAGATTTGAGCATATTTTTACTTTCTTCAAACCTTCTCCTACTTGTACCCATTCACATTTTTTTTTCCTTTACTGTTTTCCATTACATCCTAAAACAAGACATTTACTTTAACACAAAAGGAATCTGTCCCTTCATTAAAAAGCACATCCATTATATCAACATATGTTCATATATCTCACCAATTATATATGTCAATCATCCCTATTAATTACTAATTTTAACTAACATCATTAACTTTGAGTTACATTTTCTACTTTTTCACCTTCACTTGAAGAACCTAACCCACCCCATTTTGTTAAAAAAGACTCCATTTTAGAGTTCTGAGGATAGAGTCTTTGGAAATCCCCTGACTTCACCCCTGCGAGCCAATCAGATCCTAGATGAGGATCTCCTGACTTTATGTTCAGGACTTATGACCTGCCCGGGAAATTCAAATTAAGCCCGGGAAATGAAAACCAATCAGAACCCAACATCTAACCCTTCCACAGAAGGTAACCAATTAGACGTCTCCCAACCCGGAAACTCCCGTTTTTCGAATTTTTCGCGCAAGAAAACCCTATATAAGCAATGAAACCCAGAGTTCGAGGCTCCTCTCCTTAGCCGCTGAGTTGGTAACGGTGGGAGCCCCAGCTCGAGCTTGGTAATAAAAACTCTCTTGCTTTTGCATTGGATATTGGCTCCCTGGTGGTCATTGGGAGATTTCGCCACTTGGGCATAACACACTTTCACTCCTTTATTCAAAATCAGTGGGACTAGTTCTTGGATTTTCTCATCTTCCCCCAGGTCCACTTTCCATTTCCATCTGTGTGCTCTATCTGCTGGTAAATAATTTTCTCTTCCACCCTTTCTACTGAGTTCTTCCATTGCTACTTTCATGTTCTTCATTTCGAAAGAAATCTTCCTTCTCGGAATGTTTCTTTTCTTTATATTATCCGTTTTGTTTCATGGATGCAGTATCGTCTTTTAAATCCAAATGTGTATATACAGAATATTCTCTCTCTACATATAATCTGAATGTGTATGCATATTTTTAATTTGTAAGTTTTTAATTGGAGGACAACTGCGTTACAGTGTTGTGTTAGTCTCTGCTGCACAACAACATGAATCAGCTATGTGCATACATATCTCCCCTCCCTCACGACCCTCCCTCCCACCCGCCTCATCCCACCCCTCTAGGTGGCCACAGAGCACTGAGCTGAGCTCCCTGTGTTATACAGCAGCTTCCCACGAGCTATCTATTTTATAGATGAAGGGATAAAGATATGGTACATATATACAATGGAATATTTGTTGTTGTTGCCGTTCAGTCGCTGAGTCATGTCCGATGCTTTGTGACCCCATGGACTGCAGCACACCAGGCTTCCCTGTCCTTCACCATCTCCTGGAGATGGCTCAAACGCATGTCCACTGAGTGGGTGATGCCATCCAACCATCTCATCCTCTTTCATCCCCTTCTACTCCCACCTTCAATCTTTCCCAGCATCTTTCCCAGGGTCTTTTCCAATGAGTCAGTTCTCATCAGGTGACAAAAGTTTTGGAACTTCAGCTTCAGCATCAGTCCATGAATATTCAGAACTGATTTCCTTTAAGACTGACTGGTTTGATCTCCTTGCAATCCAAGGGACTCTCAAGAGTCTTTTCCAACACTACAGTTCAAATTCTCCAACACCACAGCATCAATTCTTCAGCACTCATCTTTCTTTATGGTCCAACTCTCACATCCATACATGACTACTGGAAAAACCATAGCTTTGACTAGATGGACCTTTGTTGGCAGTTGTCTCGGTTTGTCATAGCTTTTCTTCCAAGGAGCAAGCGTCTTTTAATTTCATGGCTGCAGTCACAATCTGCAGTGATTTTTGAGCCCAAGAAAATAAAGTCTTTCATTGTTTCCATTGTTTCCCCATCTATTTGCCCTGAAGTGATGGGACCAGATGCCATAATCTTCGTTTTTTCAATGTTGAGTTTTCAGTAAATTTTTTCACTCTCCTCTTTCACCTTCATCAAGAGGCTCTTCAGTTTCTCTTTGCTTTTAGCCATAAGGGTGGTGTCATCTGCGTATCTGAGGTTATTAATATTTCTCCCAGGAATCTGGATTCCAGCTTGTGCTTCATCCAGCCTGGGATTTTGCATGATATACTCTGCATGTAAGCTAAATAAGCAGGGTGACAATATGCAGTCTTGACATACACCTGTCCCAATTCGGAACCAGTCCATTGTTTCATGTCTGGTTCTAACTGTTGCTTCTTGACCTGCATACAGGTTTCTCAGGAAATGGAATATTACTTGACCATAAAAAAGAATGAAATGGAGTCAGTTGTAGTGATGTGGATGAATCTAGCATTGTCATACAGAGTAAAGTAAGTTAGAAACAGAAAAACAGATATCATGTATCAATGTGTGTATATGGAACGTAGTAAAATGGTGCTGATGAACCTATCTGCAGGGCAGGAATGGAGATGCAGACATAGAGAGTGCACTTGTAGACATAGTAGGGGAGGGAAAGAGCAGCATTGACGTGCGTACACTACTATGTGCAAAACAAGTGACTTTCTTGTAATTAGTATACATTACAATTTCTTTTTTTAACCCTATCTGACCATCTCTGCTTTGTAGTTTAATGATCATGTGTGCCAGTGGAGTCGCTTCAGTTGTGTCTGGCTCTGTGCGACCCTATGGACTGTAGCCTGCCAGGCTCCTCTGCCCATGGGATTCTCCAGGCAAGAATACTGGAGTGGGTTGCCATGCCCTCCTCCAGGGGATCTTCCCCACCCAGGGATCGAACCCAGGTCTCTTACATCTCCTGCATTGGCAGGTAGGTTCTTTACCACTAATGCCACCTGGGAGCCCTTAATGATCAATGCCTTTCAATTTATTCCACATTTTATTTTATTTTTTAAAAATATTTTATATTTTAAAAATATTTTATATTAATTTTATATATTTAAAATATATAAAAATATATTAAAAATTTTATATAAAATATATAAAAAATTTGACTTCTTTTTCCTTTATTTGGTAGGTCTGGTATTCATTCTTTCTTGTTCATAATTTCTATACTTTTCCACTGTGACTTCTCTTTTTGATCCTCATGACTATATAACGTATTTCTCTACTACTGTTGGAAACAAGATACCATTTATTTCCCTTATCAAGATGCTCTTTATACTTTGCCATCATCCCTCCCATCTTGATTAGCTGACTCCCCTAGAATACCTTTACTCTTCCTTCCACCTTCCCTCCCAGCAAATGAGAACTTTGGAACTTTTACTCCAAATACTTGCTGCCTCCCAGCTTTCATTCTCAACTCCACTACTTTGGGGTGAGATAGTGGAGAATTTTTGATTCTGCACTCCTGTTAGAATTTCTTGTTACAGTATATTTTTTCTTCAAGAGTGCCATTATGAGAACAATTCAGGGTTGTATCTAAAGAACATGAGATCTGGAGCCAGACCATGTGGGTTTGAATACGGGCTCTGCCCCTTCCCTGTCTTGTGACTGTAGCAAAAGTCACAAGTTAAATAAATCTAATCAGTTGGCTTCAGTTTCCTCCTTGGTGAAGTGGGGTTAATATTAGTATTGTTCTCATAAGGGATTTCATGAATGTTTAGTTACTGAATGACCGGAACTTAAAACAACATTTCTTTTATAGTTGAGTGTTAACTTATTAATGCTTTTATGCACATTATTAGATATTAAGTCTTTGTTTATTTACGTATATATTATCAAGAATATATGTGTATAGCTACACTACATGTATATATATGTGTGTGTATGTGTATATACACATACATATATACACTTCCTGGGAATGAGATGGTAAAGGTGGTGGGATATTTAGAGGGTCTGGAGTAAGATGAGTCTTTCAATATGGCAGAGGTTGATTGGGCTTGGGGAAAGTTTGTAATATAGTAATTGGGAGACATAAAGAGAGTTGTAAGGCCAGTCAGGAAGTATACACACTCATCTGATAAATTGGTTAATGGAAATGTTGTTCTGAGAAGGTGGCATTTGCTCTGATGAGGTCTGGTGAGTGGTTTAGTGCTTGGACAAATGACTTTTTTTTTTTTTTTTTTGAGAAGTTTCCAGAAATGCTTAAGTTACTTGCAACTTCATCTTCCAAGTTTCCTGGAATAGTAGAGCAATGGTAGATAGTGAGCTGTGTGGTGATAGATGGTTCCTGGGTTCAGGGGTCAAGGTCAGACACCATTCTCTCATGTTTGTCTGCTACCAGCCATAGTCTTCAACAGGTGCATCTTCAACTCTGCTCTTTGAGGGTCAGAGTTTCTGACTTTTGGTTGCACACAGACCAGTGTGCCACTAAAAGGAATTCAGGGCCAGATTAGAGGGACAATTTGTCTCACAAAAGACAAAGGCAGAATGGATTTGAGGATGGGGAAGACGCTTTGGAATCCTTACTTGGTCCCTTACAGTTCTAAGCAGGGAGATAGGTTGGGAGAACTTCTAAAGGAGATTGTTTTTGGTTAACTGACTAAATCCTTAAAGTCATAGAGACTCATACGATTAAGCAGAAAACCATAATAATCTAAGAACTCTGGGATCCTGTTGGCTTTACCAAATCCAATTAGAAAATAATATGCAGGTTTATAGTGAAAGACAAGAAAGCCTGGCATGCTTCAGTCCATGGAGTTGCAAAGAGTTGGACACAGCTGAGCAACTGAACAATGACAACAACAACAAATGCAGGTTTATCAAAGAATCAGTTCAGTTCATTTCAGTCGCTCAGTTGTGTCCAACTCTTTGTGCCATGCCAGGCTTCCCTGTCCATCACCAACTCCCGGAGCTTGCTCAAACTCTTATCCAGAGAGTCAGTGATGCCATCCAACCATCTCATCCTCTGTCATCTCCTTTTCCTCCTGCCTTCAATCTTTCCAAGCATTACGGTCTTTTCCAATGAGTCAGCTCTTCACATCAGGTGGCCAAAGTATTGGAGTTTCAGCTTCAGCATCAGTCCTTCCAGTGAATATCTAGGGGCTGATTTCCTCTAGAATTGACTAGTTGGATCTCTTTGCAGTCCAAGGGACTCTTGGGAGTCCTCTCCAACACCACATTTCAAAAGCATCAATTCTTTGATGCTCAGCTTTCTTTATAGTCCAATTCTCAAATCCATACATGACTATTGGAAAAACCATAGCTCTGACTCGATGGATCTTTGTTGGCAAAGTAACATCTCTGCTTTTTAATATGCTGTCTAGATTGGTCATAGCTTTTCTTCCAAGGAGCAAGCGTCTTTTAATTTCATGGTTGCAGTCACCATCTGCAGTGATTTTGGAGCCCCCCCAAAAAATAACGTCTGTCACTGTTCCCCATCTATTTGCTATGAAGTGATGGGACTGGATGCCATGTACTTAGTTTTCTGAACGGTGAGTTTTAAGCCAGCTTTTTCACTCTCTTCTTTCACTTAGTTCCCCGACCAGGGATCAGACCCACACTCCCTGCAGTGACAGCGTGGAGTCTTAACTACTGGCTGTGCCGTGCTTAGTTGCTCAGTGTGTGACTCTTTGCGACCCTTTTAACTGTAGGCTCCTCTGTCCCTGGATTCTCCAGGCAAGAATACACTGGCGTAGACTCCCATTTCCTCCTCCAGGGGATCTCCCTGATCCAGGGATCAAACCTGTGTCTTCTGTGTCTCCTGCATTGCAGGCTGATTCTTTTCTTGCTGAGCCATCAGAGAAGCCTTTTAACCATTGAACCACCAGGGAATTCTCGGAGTAGCTTTTTAAAAACATTTGTTAAACTTAACTGACCTATATGTGGGAGATAGTTTTACAATTAATAAAAACAAAAGATTTTTATTCTGATACTTAAAAAGTCAAAAGCAGAATGCAGACAGAAAACCAAATAGCAAATATGATGATAATGATGATAACTCTCAGAGTCTACATGATATGGCTCTGGCCCTGGACTCAAGAGGAATGTCTGCAGTCCATCCCCTTGAGCTCATAGATTTTTGTCAAAGCAAAACACCCACAGTTCCCTTAGATAGAAGACAGAGATGGGAAGGGTCAGGCAGGAACTCTGGAAGCCAAAGGAGGCAAGATGCTTCTCTCAACGGGGGACTTGACCTTTGACTCCGGGCCCTCAGGAAATCTTGACTCTTTTCTTTAGTATTTGATCCTTAGCTGATGCAAGCCTTTTATTTATGTTCACCCATTGGCCAACAGGCCGTTAGGCTGTTTTCACGTCTATAAAAGGCAGTGCAGAGTGCTTCCTTTGATCTGACCCGCCCCTGCGTGGCTTCGCCATTCCCAGCTAACTTGGTCTTCCCCATGTAAGGGCTCTGGATCCCACTCCTAAAAGCTCTAATTTGGGGATTAGAGCTTGAAATAGCCCCAAAGGTATCCTGTTTAGCTTGTCATTTAAATAGCTAAGCCCCTGCCATGGCCATTTAAAACCCTCTCACCTTTCATTTAGCTAAGCAGTTCTTTTTTCAAATTAGGCTTGTTTGTGAATACAACATCTCTTTTTCTTTATTCACTGCGATTCTGCATCTATAAAAAGCATTGATTGAGGGAAGAGAGAGTGAAATCAACACTCCTTTTAGTAAACGACCTTAGCTGGCATTGTAGAACTAGCTGGGAACTGATCATAATGGCTTCCAGCATCCCCACTGTGGCTGCAGAGGCATGTAGGGTGTGACTCCTGGCTCCAGGAATGACTAGCTGTTTGACGTTGGGCAAGTTACTTAACTGCTCTTTGCCTTAGTTTCTGCACCTGTAAAATGGGAGTGCTGCTTGTCCGTAGCTAAATCGTGTCTGACTCTTTGTGACCCCGTGGACTGCAGCACGCCAGGCTCCACTGTCCTTCACCGTCTCCCGGAGTTTGCTGTAACTCATGTCCACTGAGTCGGTGATGCCATCCAATCATCTCTTTCTCTGTCACCCCTTTCTCTTCCTGCCTGAAATCTTTCCCAGCATCAGGGTCTTTTCTAATGAGTCGGCTCTTCACATCAGAAATGACAAGCTTTTTGACTTGAGGTTGACTCACTGGAAAAGACCTGATGCTGGGAGGGATTGGGGGCAGGAGGAGAAGGGGACAACAGAGGATGAGATGGCTGGATGGCATCACTGACTCGATGGAGGCGAGTCTGAGTGAACTCCGGGAGTTGGTGATGGACAGGGGGGCCTGGCGTGCTGCGATTCATGGGGTCGCAAAGAGTCAGACACAACTGAGCGACTGAACTGAACTGAACTGAAGTTGCTTAATCTCTCTTTGCCTCAGTTTCTGTACCTGTAAAATGGGAGTGAGAATAGAGTTAATCACCTACCCGGGATTGGTTGCATAAACTGTAGAGCTCCTTATTTAAATTCTGATGTTATAAGAATGCTGGGCCCAATTTCTAGATGGTGGGAGCAGAGCATTAAACCAAGCGTGGGGTCCTTCTGAGCATGAAGCCGCTGTCGCTGCCCAGGAAGCTGGCCTTGCTCCTAGCACGGTTGTGAGGAGTAAATGAATTATTGCATTTAAAGTCCTTAAAACAGTGTCAGGCACATATGCAACCTCTGTAAATGTTTAAATCTAAAAATAAAGCAGTGGATGAATTGGGAACTGAAGAGCTTATTAACAGCTCAGGAAACAGTGAATTGGAGGTAAAGTGAGGCTTAGTCGGGGTCTGTTCTATGTAGGGCAATTATGCTCATTGGTGTCTGATTCTTTACAGTCCCATAGACTGTAGCCTGACAGGCTCCTCTGTCCATGGGATTTCCCAGGCAAGAATCCTGGAGTGGGTTGCCATTTTCTTTACCACCAGGTCCTATGGTTCCCTGCCTAATTTATTTATTAATAATATACTCCATGCTTTCTCCAGTGAGATTCATTCAATCAGTATTTTTTTAACGAATTTTATGTTCCGCACAGTGACGGGCAGTGATAATACGTAGGTCATGAGTTTTATTTCACTTACTTGTTCTGTTCTCTTTATTTAAAGTGCTGTAAAACGCTAGAATAGACCTCAAGATATACCAACTTTGTCATTGGACAAGACATGGGATCCTAACCTTATTAAGCCATAAGAATTTAGAAGAGTCAAGAAAATGATGTTGGAATCTTGCTATCAAAATATGAATGAAACTTGTGAGTATGAATTAATTTAAGAAGATATTGGGAGATTGGGATTGACATATACACACTGTTGCTGTTGTTGCTATTGCTAAGTCACTTCAGTCGTGTCTGACTCTGTGCAGCCCCATAGACAGCAGCCCACCAGCCTCCCCCGTCCCTGGGATTCTCCAGGCAAGAACACTGGAGTGGGTTTCCATTTCCTTTTCCAATGCATGAAAGTGAAAAGTGAAAGGGAAATCGCTCAGTCATGTCCGACTCTTCGTGACCCCATGGACTGCAACCTACCAGGCTCCTCCGTCCATGGGGTTTTCCAGGCAAGAGTACTGGAGTGGGGTGCCATTGCCTTCTCCATATACACACTACTATGTGTAAAATGGATTAGTACTTTGGCCACCTCATGCGAAGAGTTGACTCATTGGAAAAGACTCTGATGCTGGGAAGGATTGGGGGCAGGAGGAGAAGGGGACGACCGAGGATGAGATGGCTGGATGGCATCACGGACTCGATGGATGTGAGTCTGAGTGAACTCCGAGAGATGGTGATGAACAGGGAGGCCTGGCGTGCTGCGATTCATGGGGTCGCAAAGAGTCGGACACGACTGAGCGACTGAACTGAACTGAACTGAAATGGGAAGGAAATCTAAAAAAGAGGAGAATCATGTGTATGCGTAGCTGGTTCCCTCTGCTGCACAACAGAAACTAAGGCAACATTGTAAAGCAACTATACCCCAATTAAGAAAAAGATAAATGTAGATATAAATTTAAATTACACATGGGGTAAATCAGGGGATAATTTAGGTGAGCCAAAAGAAATCTTCTAGTTCTAACATTAGTAATATAGTTACATGTATGCCAATTCTTCTTTCTCACTGCCCATGTAGACACAACTTGAAAGTCCTAGTTAGAATTATTCTATTTTTTATTCTTAATGTGCCCTTAAAGAAAATTATTAAAACATCTCAGATCAATGGCAGATAAAAATTTCTTAAAATCTTAGTTAAAAAAAACCTAAATGGAGTACAAAATACTATTCAGCTGATATTCTGATTCATCTTCATTTACTTTTTCTTGGTAAAAAGGGAATGTCATTCTTCATTGTGAGTTTCAGAATCTAAATGTGGAAAGAGAATTCTAAAAGCATGCTAATTAGGCTCTGAAGAGAATTCTTTAAGATTTTGAATATATAAATAATTTTACCACTCAAAGTATGAATTAGCTATAGTTAGTCCAGAGAACTTATTTATTTATTTTTTAGTCCAAAGGACTTTTTAAAGCAATTCACTTTTTTTCCTGTTCAAGAGTGTTTTTCTGCCATTTTCCCGGAACTCAGACCAGAAAGGGCCCTGTAGTACAGACTTGTCTAATTTGAATTGTTTGGATTAATTTGACAACTCATGAAGTATCCCTTTGATTCTTATCTCGGTCACGGTAACCTTGGAACAGATTTTTCGTTGGTTAATAAAGCAAGCTCTCCTTTCATACACAAAAGCACTTGTGAACACTGTCCTAATTATTGATAGATTTCTTATATTTAATATATTCTCCATTCTCAAAAGGAGATAATCTCCTGTCCTTCACTAGGATTTGTCTGTTCCAGGAAAATGTCAATTTCTATTTGTAGACTTTTCTAGGAAATCTTCATTCTCCTTTAGCTGGAGAAATGATGGGAAGCTGCTCCTTCTCTGATGGGCTTAACAATGCTATTTCTGTATCTCATTTGAGAGGCTGGGTAGCCATTCATTTGTGGTTAATACTGTAATTCTTAAAATGTATTTTTAAGAAGGGGATGGAAATAGCTGAAAGCTCCATTTTAGTCTGAATGCTATCACTGCTCAGGCACATTCAGAACTGTCAGCAAAATGCTGTCTGTGTTGAGCAACTCTCATGAATTGAAAGTAGCTAAGCTAAAAAAAGGGAAATTGACAGGTGTCTTATTAGGCCTTAGCTATTAGTCATTTTTGTATCTGCACAAGTAATTGACACTCCACTTCTAAACAAAGAGGGTGCATTTGCATGCTTTCAGGAAGGAGTCCTGCTGGGTGATTCTAATACACTATTTTAGGATGTCATGGCTTAATTTGTAAAATGTTTTGATGAACCAAACATGATCTCTTCCTTGTCACTTTCCTGGACGTCCTCAGGGTTCACAGTATAATCAAGGACTGAATGGATTTTGCTCCGGTATGAAATATCTGATGACTCAGGGAGTTTGGCAGTAAAATTGGGGGTGGTGTTGGTAACTGGCTTCAACAGGAAAAAGAAGAGGGATTATCTCCCTTCTGTTCTTTTCTTGACAATTGCTGTAAATATATTTTTGGTTCATTACACCCCAGTTGACTCTTTACTGAATCAAAACTAGGGAATGAATTCTGAAGATAATTTTTTTTTCAATTAGGGGTTGTTCCATTTCCTAAAATGAAAAAAAATTAGAATTGTAAGGAACTTTAGAGCATCAATTTTAAATCTCTCCCTTACAGATGAGAAACTGTTGTTCAGAAATGTGAAGTGGCAATCTCAATGTGGTTAAATGAGATAAAGACAGAATGGAGATGAAAAGCTTACTAAAACAGTTTGAAAAAATTTATGGAACTAGATTCCTCTTTCTTCTATCTTTGTGTTAGTGACTTTTTCCACAAAGAGGTGAATTGCTAAAACCACATCATACTCCCCACTTCTGCATTTTGGACTCACTTTACTTTTGACCCTGCCTCGGAAAACATGGAGTATGTTTAAACTGATAATCTGATGACAAAGTCTGAGTTGGTGATTTGATGAATTAAACACCACCACCTCAACAATAAAATGTTTACCTACCAACAGCTTCTCATTTAGGTGATTGCTGTAACTTCTTAAGCAATCGGTCTTTGTGACATTATTCAGGAATAGTGTAACCCCAAAGTGACTGTGCCCTTTGGGTAAACTCTATTGTCTCCCTGTAACCAAAGGGAGTTCCTCAAAGAGGGGAAGTGAGTCCACCGGGAAAGAGTTGGGAGCAGCACTACTCGTAGCTAAGTGCTTTACATGCAAATGATCAAAGAGCTTTGGGAATAAAGCAGAGATAGCCTTGATCTGTAACAGTACAAAACTGACACTAAGACAGAATGCTGAAAGTTATCCTCTAGGCGAGAGTGAGTCAACACGGGGATCTTTCAACATTCTAATTGCTATCTCACTTTTACATGGACTTTGACTTACATTAAAGAATCAAAACCCAAACAAACAAAACAACCCTGCAGGGCTCAAGCTTCCTCCTTGCCATATTGAAGACTAGCTCCATTTCCTTGCAGTCTCCAGTGACATTTGTGAGAACTACAAAAGCATTTCTGACTTCTGATTCATTTTTTCTCTCATTTTCTGAGAAGTGTAATCTGCTTTGATACTCAGCCTTCCTTGCTTGTAGTTTGATTTAGCCCTCTCAGGGCTACTATTAATAATTCTCTCTTACCACTTTCCCACTTTCTTTCCAGCTCACAAAATTTTGTTTCTATTGTCTTCTTTCCCGTTCTCCACTTCCTTGTGAATTTATACCTAAAAGCACAACAAAAGCCCAACAAACAAAAAATACAACAGCAAAAGTTTGTTATTTTAGTAGAAGAATTTTGAAAACAGAAAAATGTTGAAGCTACCATATTTACCTGGACGTTTCTTTAGAAACAGAGCTACGGATCTTTTTCAGTTCAGTTCAGTCGCTCAGTCGTGTCTGACTCTTTGCGACCACATGAATCGCAGCACGCCAGGCCTCCCTGTCCATCACCAGTTCCTGGAATTCACTCAAACTCATGTCCATCGAGTCGGTGATGCCATCCAGCCATCTCATCCTCTGTGGTCCCCTTTCCCTCCTGCCCCCAAACCCTCCCAGCATCAGAGTATTTTCCAATGAGTCAACTCTTCACATGAGGTGGTCAAAGTACTGGAGTTTCAGCTTCAGCATCATTCCTTCCAAAGAACACCCAGGACTGATCTCCTTTGGAATGGACTGGTTGGATCTCCTTGCAGTCCAAGGGACTCTCAAGAGTCTCCTCCAACACCACAGTTCAAAAGCATCAATTCTTCGGTGCTCAGCTTTCTTGACAGTCCAACTCTCACATCCATACATGACCACAGGAAAAACCATAGCCTTGACTAGATGGACCTTTGTTGGCAAAGTAATGTCTCTGCTTCTGAATATGCTATCTAGGTTGGTCATAACTTTCCTTCCAAGGAGTAAGCGCCTTTTAATTTCATGGCTGCAGTCACCATCTGCAGTGATTTTGGAGCCCCCAAAAATAAAATCTGACACCGTTTCCACTGTTTCCCCATCTATTTCCCATGAAGTGATGGGACCAGATGCCATGATCTTCGTTTTCTGAATGTTGAGCTTTAAGCCAACTTTTTCACTCTCTTTCACTTTCATCAAGAGGCTTTTTAGTTCCTCTTCACTTTCTGCCATAAGGGTGGTGTCATCTGCATATCTGAGGTTATTGATATTTCTCCCGGCAATCTTGATTCCAGCTTGTGCTTCTTTAAGCCCAGCATCTCTCATGATGTACTCTGCATATAAGTTAAATAAGCAGGGTGACAACATACAGCCTTGATGTACTCCTTTTCCTATTTGGAACCAGTCTGTTGCTCCATGTCCAGTTCTAACTGTTGCTTCCTGACCTGCATATAGGTTTCTCAAGAGGCAGGTCAAGTGGTCTGGGTATTTCCATCTTTTTCAGAATTTTCCACAGTTTATTGTGATCCACACAGTGGATCTTTTTAACAACTAAAAAAAAAAATTGTATTGAGGTATAGCCGATGGTGGCTCAGACAGTAATAATCCGCCTATAATGTGGGAGACCTGGGTTTGATCCCTGGGTTGGAAGATCCCCTGAGAAGGGAACGGCAACCTACTCCAGGATCCTTGCCTGGAGAATCCCCATGGATAGAGGAACCTGATGGGCTACAGTCTATGGGGTCACAAAGAGTCAGACACGAGTGAGTGGCTAAGCATAACACAGCATGTAGCCGATTAACAATGTTGTGATCATTTCAGATGAACACTGAAGGGATTCAGCCATGCATATATATGAATGGATCTTAATTAGTAGCTTTTGAAGTTCATAAAGTACTGTTGGAAATAAAGGCTACAAAATCATGAACGTCCTTCAGAACATATTCATTACATAAGCTAACTAATGGCCCTACATCTGTGAACTGTATGAGCTGACACAGTGGGCAGTGGGGTTATCTTGGAAGTGATTTCTACACTAGTTTGACCAGTAACACACTTTATACTGAGACAGAGAACCACATAAATATATGGATGGTAAATGTAGTCTCAATGCAACTTCCATTTAGCCAAATGTTCACAACTGCTCCATCTCCACTCAAGTGTGGAAATGTGACAGAGGGGAAGCTGGGTGGTAAAGGACAGAAGTCTTAACAAATACATTGAAAATAACCTGATGCCTTTGTGCTTTTGGATAAATCCATTTTGCAGCAAAAAGCCTTTTGGATTTCCTAGTGATATGAGCCCATAAATACTCTTTGTTATCCAAACCAACATTATATTAGTTTTTGACTCTGGCAATGAAAAGAAGACTAATTTAGATCTAAAACTTCTTTTCTCTTTCCTCTCATTCACACGGGAGATTTGTCTGGCCTTTGGTCTTCTCCTGCCTAGAAGGCTCTCAAAGTGAAGACATACACTGAAAGGGCAGAAAGGCACTGTATTTAATGGATCATGAAGCTCAGTGTTTGGGATTTTTAGAAACAGTTCAATGAGTTTCCTTAATAGTTTTAGTGAAGTTGTGACCTTAAAATTGAAGCTCATTTGAGAAATGTGTGAAAGCCACTCAGGATATATTTCTTTAGACCTTTAAATTTTAACAGGCTTGTGTTCATGGGTTAATAGGGTGCAAAAGAAGCAGTTGTGGTTAGAACAAAAAAAGGAGGTCAACATTTACAGATGCCAGATGTTCAGCATTTTTCTCAAACAATGCACAAAGGCCAAGGATTTCATAGACACCACTCAAACATGAGTTTCAAAGCAGGTCACAGAAGGGAAAGCCCCACAACAAATCAAGTGTCCTGCATGTGGCAATGTGGACAGGAAGAACTCTAATGGACCAGTACCAGAGAGTGAGGAGTCCTACGTTCAAGCTGTGTGCGGTTGCTTATTCTCAGGAAAGCAATCTGTCATGTTAAATTAATGTGGTCAAACTGTAGTTTAACTTTGGTACTTTATTTGTATTCAATTTGTAAACCTAGTTTTATAACAGCTTCATAAACTTTTATAGCTCTAAAACTCTTTATATAAAGAGTTCCTTAAGAAGCTTGCACACAGTTTTAGGCTGTCCTTAAGTAACATTGTTATCAAAATCATCTAAGTTAATATTGGAGAATGTTTTCTTTTAAGAATAGAAGACACACATATTCACTGCCTATGAAGTAGTCCTGCAAAAAACAAAATCAAGTTTGAACCTGATCAAATTCCACGAGCTCATTGTTGATTTACAAGTAATCTAGAAGACAGAGAAGTGTGATAAATGAGATGACGGGGGTACAGTTGTGGGAAACTATGGTTTTGAAAACAAATAAACTGCCCAAAATTAGTTGGCAGTGGTACGTACAGATTTTTTTAAATGCAATAAAAGTAGCAATCAGTTCTATATTTGAAACTTGTTTGGGTCTTGATTAAAAATAAACAATAAGCTAAAAAATAATAGAAGGCATTTGTGAGAAAACCAGAAGTTTTGAATGTTGTCTGGATGTTTGATGGTGTTGCTATTGCTGTCGAGTTTGGCATGAGAGTACTCTTGTTGTGTAAAACAGGGGAGTGGTCTTGCTTGTTGGGGAATTTTACAGACAATAACTTTTTGTTTTCTTTACGATAACATGAAAATGATAAACTAAATTTATCTGCTCTATAGTAACAAGTTTTAAAATTTTGTCTCAGCAATCCTTCCAGATTGTGTTCTTAGCAAAGATGCAAATGTTGAAATACAAGATCAACATGACTTCTCATAGTCAAGAATATGAAAGGAAATTTTATTCTCTCTACAAGAGCTTGATGTTATTTTAGTTATTTTAGAAATGGGAACATGCAAATCAAATCTGTTGTTGTTTAATTGCTAAGTCATGCCGACTCTCTTGCAATTCCATGGACAGTAGCCCACCAGGCTCCTCTGTCCATGGGATTTCCCAGGCAAGAATACTGGAGTAGGTTGCCTTTTCCTTCTCCAGAGGATCTTCCCAATCCAGGGATAGAACCCGTGTCTCCTGCATTGGCAGGTGGATTCTTTACCACTGAGCCATCAGGGAAGCCCAAATCAAACCTAGCCAACTATAAATAATATGTGTGAAGTGTGAAGTGTTAGTCATTCAGTTGTGTCTGACTCCGCAACTGTAGCCTGTCAGGCTCCTCTGTGCAGGCAAGAATACTGCAGTGGGTAGGCATTCCCTTCTCCAGGGGATCTTCCTGACCCAGGGATTGAACCTGGGTATCCTGAGTTGCAGGCAGATTCTTTACTGTCTGAGCCACCTCATATAGAATTTGAATAGTTTTTTGTTATAAACTTATAATATATAAGCTTATATATTATAATTTGAATGGTTTTATATTATAAACTTATAATATAAAACCATTCAAATTCTATGTGAAGTTGGAAGGCAAAACAATACCCCCCTACCCCCTGCAACACCTACACTATATTATCCCAGTTTGGGAAAACTTAACTTTTCCTTTGCTTGCTTGTTGGCTAATTCTATAGGTTAATAGTGTGAAAACTATGGACCTTGGTTCAGATCTGTCCCACTACCTGTTTTGGTGTGGTCCATGAGCTAAGAATATTTTTCTAATTTTTAAATCATTGACAAACATTAATAAGAGAATAATATTTGGTGACATTTGGAAATTGTATGAAATTCTAATTTCAGTGTCTATAAATACAGCTTTATGGGAACACAGATGAGCCTGTTTTTACTATTTTTGTAAATAAAGTTTTATTGGCATCTATTGATCCATTTATATCTTATCTATTGCTTCTTTCCATGATAGAAATGACAGAGATGAGCATAGTCATTACTCGGTAGTGGATTGGTTCCAGCAAGCCCCATGGCCAAATCCAATCCATGGATGCTTTAGTCCCTTATATAAAATAGTGTAGTACAGTGTTCTGTATCTACAAATTCTGTATCTCCAGATTATACATCCGTGGATTCAAGGAGCCACAGAGGTTGAATCCATGCATGGATACAGAGGGTCCACAGTAAATGCCACAGAGACCAAAGGGCTTCCTAAGCCTAAAATATTTACTCTCTGGTCCTTTACAGCAAAACTTTGCAGACCACTGGCATAGGTGAAAACACTGACGTCTCAGAAGTGTTTGGTCTCAACTTGCACAGCTTTCTGAAGGCAGAATCATAATTCAAACTTAGATCTTCTAAGTCTTCCAGAGCTGTTGGTTTTCCCTATATTTTGCCCCCTTGAAATCGTAATTTCTACTCAGTAGTGCTTATTATCTTTCCAGCATTGTTATAATTACTTTCCTTATATTATCTTTTAATCTTCAAAATCGCTGATAAGATAGGCACTATAGTTATTCCCCATACTTGGGAAAATTGGGGCACAGATTTGTTAACTAGTTTTATGAAAGTCCCACATCAGCAAGAGACAGAGCCAGGTTGGGGACCCAGGAAGCCTGGCTCTTAAACACTGAGTAGTGGGAAGGAGGCTTAAGAGGGGACGGATATATGTATACTTATAGCTGATTCACTTTGCTGTACAACAGAAACCAATACAACACTGTAAAGCAATTATCCTCCAATCAAAAAAAAAAAAAAAAAAAAAAGGAAAAAACACTGCAGAGTATTCTGTCTCTTTCCATGAGAAAAACACCAAGCCCCAAAACAGAACACTTTTGAGTGGTTTAGTTCTAATGCCTCTCTTGAGTTTTATGATACAAAAATGATAGAGAGTTGGTCATTCTGCTATCTCAACTGTGCAGTGAACTTGGACTATGCAAGTGGCTCCCAGTAACCTTTAAAATAAAAGACTGTGACAGTGTACGACCAGAAGTTCTTGGAGGAGGGCCACCTCGTTCTTGCTTTGGGGCTCCCATCTTCACTCTATGATCTTTTGCTATATTACCCAGACAAGCAGGTTTGGGAAGGAATGGCAACATCACTGCAAACAAGGATCACAAACAGGCTTCTCTGGGGCCGAGGGAAATCCTAGCTGAGGTTTGACCAGGGTCAGGAGCAGAGGAAAGGCCCACGCAAAAGAGCAACTGTGTGAGACCCTCTCACCGCATACACAGGACCTCAGGATGCTTTCTCACCCTTCCACTCTCAGTCCTGGAACCAAGGGAAACATCTAACCTCCTGAATCTGTTGCAGGGAAAAGCCAATTCTGACTCTTTGTCAGAACTGTTTTTTTTTTTTTTTGGCTTGCTTTTCGTAGCATTTGCCATCAAAGGTCCGTCTAGTCAAAGCTATGGTTTTTCCAGTAGTCATGTAGGATGTGAGAGTTGGACTATAAAGAAAGCTGAGCACCAAAGAATTGATGCTTTTGAACTGTGGTGTTGGAGAAGACTCTTGAGAGTCCCTTGGACTGCAAGGAGATCCACCGGTCCATCCTCAAGGAGATCAGTCCTGAATATTCATTGGAAGGACTGATGCTGAAGTTCCAATACTTTGGCCACCTGATGTGAAGAACTGACTCGTTGGCAAAGACCCTGATGCCGGGAAAGATTGAAGGCAGGAGGAGAAGAGGACAATAGAGGATGAGATGGTTGGATGGCATCAGCAACTTGATAGACATGAGTTTGAGCAAGCTCCAGGAGTTGGTGATGGACAGGGAAGCCTGGCGTGCTGCCATCCACGGGGTCGCAAGGAGTCGGACATGACTGAACAACTGAACTGAACTGAACTTCCGGAACCTTTGTCATTATAATCATAGATAATGGCCTGCCTCAGAGAGTCCTCTCCCTCTACTTAAACTAAAATGCCTTTGTTCAGAATCCTGTACGCTTGTGGATGGCAGGAAGAAAGAAATGATCACATCCTTTGCCTGAGGCTTGCCATTCTAGGAGATATTTGCAAGATGAATGGCCTTTTCACTTTGTTTCTTCACCTCTCCCCATCTCTGATCTGCAAAAGAAGCTGACCTCCAGACCCCAATAAGAGGGTTAGTTTGAGACATTTATCTGCCCTCTTCTATTGCTTGCCCCAACACCTCATCTCCAATTCATTGGCCTGTCATGAGGTGAAGAGCTTGGACTTGGTAAGAAATCTATACAGCTTTTTTTTTTTTTTTTAAAATTAATTAATGGTTGCACTGGGTCTTTGTTGCTTGGCGGGCTTTCTCTAGCTGTGGGAAATGGGGACTGCTCTTTGTTGCGATGCAAGGGCTTCTCACCGTGGCATCTTTCATGGAGGAGCACCGGCTCTAGGAGCACGGGCTTCGGTAGTTGCAGGAGGTGGGCCCAGCAGTTTGGCATGTGGGCTCTAGAGCTCAGGGTTCGTGGCCCTGTGGCATTCGGAATCTTCCTGGGCCAGGGATCGAACCTGCATTGCTAGGCGGATTCTTATCCATTGTACCACCAGGGGAGTCCTACACAGCTTTTTTTTAAAAAATATTTATTTCTTTATTTGCTTCTGCTGGGGCTTAGTTGTGGCATGCAGAATCTAGTTCCCTGACTAGTGATCAAACCCTAGGCCCCCTGTGTTGGGAGTGTGGAGTCTTAGCCACAGGACCATCAGGAAGTTCCTTTACATCTTTATTGTGGTGCATGTTGTAACAGATTTGCATTCACTAGCTCAAAGCAGCCTGCTAAAATCCTTGTACTTTCTTGCTTACTTAAGTATTTATTCCCTCGTGTTTGTTTCAAGCAGATATACCAGTCCTTTTTATTATAGAACAGCAGGGTTCAGAAGGAGCTTGGGGGCTTTTGTGTGATTGATGGAAGAAAAGTCTGACATACAAGAATTGTTTTGTGGGGATGGAGTTGGAGGGATGAAGAGATAATTTTCTCTAAGGAGACTGCTCCTGCCACTCTGGGGGAGCTATGTCTCCTGGAGCTTCAGATTGCGGTGAGGTGAGGCAGAAGCTGGTAAACTATACCCTGCATGCTCAATGTGTCCGATTCTTTGCGACCCCTTGAACTGTAGCCTGCCAGGCTCCTCTGTCCATGGGGTTTCTCCAGACAAGAATACTGAAGTGGGTTGCCATGCCTTCCTCCTGGGGATCTTCCTGACCCAAGAATTGAGCCTGCATCTTTATGTCTCCTGTGTTGGTAGGCGGGTTCTTCACCACTAGTGCCAACTGGGAAGTAAGCTGTGGCTGTGGGGCAAATCTAGGCTGCTATCTGTTTCTGTAAATAAAGTTTTATTGGAACGTCCATTTGTTTCCTGCTCTTGTAAATCAAGTTGGAGGCCCTCCATTCAAATAGATCTTTTTTTGAAAGAATAGCATTATTTGTTTTTGGCTGTGCTGGGTCTTTGATGCTGCATGCAAGCTTTCTCTAGTTGTGGTGTGCAGGCTTCTCACTGCAGCAGCTTCTCTCACTGCAGAGCATGGGTTCTAGGTGCACAGGTTCCATAGTTGGAGGGCGCTGGCCTAACAGCTCCTTGGCATGCGGATTCTTCCCGGACCAAGGATTGAACCCGTGCTCCCTGCATCGGCAGGTGGACTCCCACCCACTGCACCACGGGGAAGTCCCAAGCGCATCTTGTCTGTGGCTGCTTTTGTGCTAGAGTGCCAGAGCTGAGTAGCTGTGGCAGCGATCATAGTAGTTCATTCAGTGTGAGACATTTACTATTTGATCCTTTATCGAAAAAATTACTGGCTGATGGTTTTAAGGGAAGACTAATTACTTTGCTATCACAAACCATTTCTTTTTTGGAGATTATAGGTTGCATATGTCAGACAGCAGGGGGAAGCTAACTTTAAATTATTGATGAAAATGTCTTTTAAGCCATTCTCTAAATGCTGCACAGAAATTTTTAAAATTTCTGTTTAAATTTTAAATTTTTAAAATGTTTAATGTTTAAATTTATAAAACCCTGGACCCAATCCTAGCCATGGCAGAGCCATGGGAATGGGTATTTTTAAAAGGCATGAACCCAGAATGAGGAAGTTTGGGAAATACCAGCCTGGTACATACCAAGTCTTCCCAAGATGACTATTGAATTGTATCAAGAAATTGAGATCACATTAATTGTGACAACAGTCTGTACCCTGAACTGCCATGTGTATTATAGACCACAATTCGGAAGCAAGTCAAGGGTTCATTATCTGAAAATCTCCTTGATTTCTATTAAAAATAACTTTCCAGGGCTTTCTTGGTGGTACGGTGGATAAGAATCCGCCTGCCAATGCGGGGGATACAGTTCTGATCCCTGGTCCTCTATCCCTGGTCTGGGAGGATCCCACAAGCCTTGCAGCAACTAAGTTCTTGTGCCACAACTACCGAACCCATGTGCCTAGAGCCTGTGCTCTGTAACAAGAGAAGTCACCGCAACCAGAAGCCTGTGCACCACACGCAGAGTAACACCCGCTCACTGCAGCTAGAGAAAGCCCTCAAGCAGCAAGGAAGACCCAGCACAACCAAAAAGTAAATAAACAAAAAACCTTACAAAAAATAACTTTCCATGTAACAATAAAAACCCATTTACTGCTGAAAGGGAGAAAACAAAAATTTTACATGTTGTTCCTAGCCACGGACATACTACTAATCTGTTGATATTTTGAGGTACACACCCTATTCTTTCTGGATTGAATTAGTATACTTCTATTGAATTCTTAAAATACCATGTAGTTATTTTGGGTTACAATTGTGGGAAGGGATTTCACTTGGGTTTCAGATTTGTTACCCTCTTGGAAGTGTTTAGATAAAGAGCCAAGAAATACATCACTGCTCCCATGGGAACAGAAGAACTGGTGAATATTATTATTTAAAGCCTTGAATTTGCGTGATTGGGCTTGGACAGAGCACATTTAGAATATTTAGATGTAGTCTTTTTGTTCCTTTGTTGTGATTGTCATTGTCCTTTAATGACGTCTTTTCCTTTGTATTTCTTTACCAACTGGGCATCATCACACCGCTGCTAATGTCATGAGAATGTAGTTGGACATAGCAGACCACACAATAGGTGGTCCCCAGGACTGCTATGAAGATGCTGGAGAATTCTCTGTATAAAAACCTATGCTACATCTGTCAGGTGCTTTTGACAACATCATAAGAGGTGATATTTCTATTGTGTCTAGTGTATAACTGCCTTTTTCTTCCTTTGGTTGGCTAGCCAAGGGCTTTGATGATCAGGGCAGAGGAGAAAGATGCTACCTCCTTCTGAGTCCTTCCATTATGAAGGGTCAGTTTCACTGGACTCCAGATGCCTTCAGTTACTGATTCCCTGATTTGGGAGCCAGTGCAGAATTGGTATCGACTTCCTCATCAGCGCACAGAGTATCCACAAACTTCAGTTTCCTTGAGGTTGAACTTAGGGGTCACGGTAAAGATGGTGTCGGGGGAACCTAGATGCTAGACCATACCTTCGTCTCCTTCAGACCCAAAGTTGAGAGTCAGACATTGTTATTTGCTTGTTTAGTTTTGGCCATCCTGGGCCTCCGCTGCTGCTCATGGGCTTCCTCTAGTTGAGGTGAGCAGGGGCTACTCTTTGGGTGTGTGGGCTTCTCGTTGAGGTAGCTTCTTTTATTCCAGAGCACAGCCTCGAGGTGCATGGCATCAGTAGTTGTGGCCCATAGGCCTTGACCGCTGGCTCAGCGGTTGTGATGCACAAGCTTAGCTGCCTTGCAACCTGTGGAATCTTCCAGGACCAGGGATCGAATATGTGTCCCCTGCACTGGTAGATGGTTTCTTAACCACTGGACCACCAAGGAAGTTTGAGAGTCAGACACTGTTAACAAAACAACCCAATCTGATCTTTCATACAGAGTGCCTCCTGGTACAGTGGAGATAGCGTGAACCCAGGGATCAGATCCAGGTCTCCTACATTGCAGGCAGATTCTTTACCAGGGAAGCCCCAAAATGAGAGAACTTGAATCTTTCCTGGGTCATTATTCCATAATGATCATTTCTCCTTGGACCTGTTACTTAAATCGTCTGAGTCTCAGTTTGCTCATCCTTTAAATAGAGATGACAGTATTGACCATGTTTATTTCACAGGATTATTGGGAAGATGAAGATGAACCTCTTGGATAAGACTCTTTGATAAATTTTAATGCAATAGATAAATGATGTTTCTATAAAATAACATCAAACAGTATAATAATTTCTGGAAAGATTTGCCATTAGAAATGCAAATAGGCTTATATATGAATGCTTTTAAACGTTTGCATCTATATCCCTTATTACTGTTTATGGGCTTCCCAGGTGGCTTAGTGGTAAAGAAGCTGCCTGCCATTGCAGGAGATGTGGGTTTGATCTATGGGTCAGGAAGATCCCCTGGAGGAGGAAATGACAACCCACTCCAGTATTCTTACCTGGGAACTCTCATGGACAGAGGAGCCCGGTGAGCTACAATCCATGGGGTTGCAAAAAGTCAGACACAACTGAGCATACACACACACACACACACACTGTGTATAGCATAACAAATTAGCCTTTTATTCATTAGAGCAAGGAAACTTGCTATATCTTTTTTCTTATTTATTTAACATTTTTTTGAGCAATTTAAAGTTTACAGGGAAAAATGAGTGGAAATCATGCAGCTCCCATCTATCTCCTCCCTCCCCTAATTTCCCCAATTCTTAACATGTTGCATTAGTATGGTACATTTGTTACAATTGATGAGTCCATATAGACACATTATTATTAACCAAAGTCTGTAGTTTGTAACTGTTGGTGTTGTGCATTTTATGGGTTGTGACAAATGTATAATGACATAAATCCATCATTAGAGTGTCATACAGAATAGTCTCACTGCCCTAAAATCCCACGGGCCATCTATTTATCCCCTTCTCCCTCTCCACCCCTCTTCCCCTCTCCCCAAACACCATTAACTACTGGTTTTTGTACTGTCTCTGTAATTGTGCCTTTTCCAGAATGCCTTGTAGTTGGAATCATACAGTATGCAGTCTTTTCACACTGGACTCTCTCACTTAATAATACACACTTTACCTTCTTCCGTATCTTTTTGTGGCTTGATAACTTATTTCATTCTATCACTGACTAATATTTCATTGTGTGGATATACAACAGTTTGTTTAGCCATTCACCTATGAAAGGATGTGTTGTTTGCCTCCAAGTTTTGGCAATCATGAATGAAGCTGCTGTAAACATCTGTGTGTACGTGTTTGTGTAGACACGAGTTTTCAGTTCCTTTGGGTAAATACCAGGCAGTGTGACTGCTGGATCATATGCTAAGAATATGTTCAATTTTGTAGAAAACTACCAAACTGTCTCCCAGGTGGCCACACCATTTTTCACCCTTACCAGTATTTGGCATCGTCAGTTTTTTTTGGATCCTGGCTATTATAGCGTATCTATTAGGGTATTTCATTTTGCTTTAATTTGCAATTTCCTAATGACATATGGTATTCAGCATCTTTTCATGATTATTTGTTGTCTGTATATCTTTGTTTGTGAGATGTCTATTCGGAGATTTTGCCCACTGGATTGTTTTCCTGTTGCTGAGTTGTAAGAGTTCTTTTTATGTTTTGAATATCTGTCCTTTACCTAGTATGCATTTTGCACAGATTTTTCTCCCAGTCTGCACATTCTCTCTTTTTTATTTATTTTAAATTGGAGGATAATTGCTTTACAATGTTATGTTGGTTTCTGCCATACAACAACATGAATCAGCCACAGGTATACATATGTCCCCTCCCTCTTGAATCTTCCTCCTACCTCCCACCCATTCCATCCCTCTAGGTTGTCACAGAGACCAGGCTGAGCTTTTTCTGTGTTATACAGCAAATTCCCACCGGCTATCTATTTTACATATGGTAACGTCTATGTTTCCATGCTCCTCTCTCAATTTGTCCCATCCTCTCCTTCTTCCACTGTGTCCACAAGTGTGTTCTCCAATTGCTGCCTGGCAAATAGGTTCATCAGTACCTTCTTTCTAGATTCCATATATACGTGTTAATATACAATATTTGGACTTCCCTGGTGGCTCAGACGGTAAAGCGTCTGTCTACGATGCGGGAGACCCGGGTTCAATCCCTGGGTTGGGAAGATCCCCTGGAGAAGGAAATGGCAATCCACTCCAGGACTATTGCCTGGAAAATCCCATGGACAGAAGAGCCTGGTAGGCTACAGTCCATGGGGTCGCAAAGAGTCGAACACGACTGAGCGACTTCACTTCATACAATATTTGTTTTGGTGCATCCTCCTAATATTTGTTTATCTTTCATCATTTAAACTCCAACATCTGACTCTTCTGAAGTACTTCTGATCTCCAGGTTGATGGCTGTTAGAAAGTTTGGACAGTTTGAACTCTCCCGGTCTGTTTACCATTGACTCTTGTTGCGCGGTCAGTTGCATCATAGATGGGATCAAGTCATCAAGCCCAACAGCAGCTCAACCTCAGCCCTCACGTTCTTCCGCGGAATCATCGCTCTATCATCTCCTCCGAGTCGGCCGATGGCCCGTCCAAGTTGGCCGGGTCCCGGGGAGCCGATTGGAGCGGCCGAAACATTTTTGCTGACTGCAGTCATGCTCTGCCGGCCCGTTTGCTGGAATAGACACAGACACCGATTGGGTCACGCTGAAGACATTCCTGTCTTGTGAAGCAAGTCTGTTTGTATTTTAGGTTTGCCAGGACTAATGAATTAAAACATTTGGACACTCCGCAACTTGCTGTTTATCAATGCCTCTTGACAGGAGGAGGGTTTTTCTTTTGCGCTTGCTTTTTCTAGAAGCATGACAACATCCTGGCTGCGGGAGAGGCAAGGAAAGGAGAGAGGGGTCGTGGAGGGAAGCGGAACAGGGAGAGGCCCCGTGGGACGCTGGGGTCTGGGGGACAGCAGGTAGCAGCGAGCCGCCCTCCCAGCTGTCACTGCTGCTCAGATTGTCACGCTGCTATGCGGCAGGTGCAGTCTGGTCTGCCACTGGGTCTCCACTCCACAAAGGCAGCGACCGGCCAAGGCAGTGGCTGGCCCTGGATTACACGAGTCCAGACACTCGACTAAGTGAGGTAAGGCGACAGGTGTGAAAGGCCAACGAAACGCTCAGAGCACCAGCAACTTCACCAAAGCTCTGCTACCGCCCCGAGGAGGAATCAGCCCATTTCCCCCAGGCGGTGTGATGAAAAGGCAAGTGGGTGCAGGGGCTGACACCGTGTGGAACTCCAGATCCACCCAACTTTGCCGCCCGCCATCCTTTGGGAGGCAGACAGATGTTCTCCGTTGTGTGGAGGGGAGGGGCTCTAATTAGCTGTGTTGATCAATTTCATTCTCCCCCACTCTTTGGCTGGAAACCCTGCCAGGGATCGCTCTACAAAACCCCCGGAGGCAAATTTCCACCCCTTGTGGTTTCTGTCTTGGTGCAAGAAAGCACTGGGACATTTAGCCAAAGGAGGAGTGAAGCTTTTCACCCTCAGATGTTCCGATAATATGGTTTGGTGATGGTACAGGGTGTGATGATAAGACTTTTTCTTTTGGCTGCAACTTTAAGGGGATTTTTATTGTTTGTTTTGTTTAATTTGAGACAGTCTGTTCTATTCCCTAGGAACAGGTGGCTAACGAGATGGTTGATTCTAACCAGACGAGACTACACACAAATGTATGTCAGAGCTAAGATAAAGCAAATTTTGAGTCAAGTAACAGTGATTTTATATTACCCTTTTCTTGAGTCGAATGTTTCATGTTAATACTTTTTTCTAACTTAGAATGACATGACTTGGAGTGTTTTATGGTTCATTGCTCTTGTAGTGTTAAATGAATGGGCCAAGTATGATTCTAACTGGGTGATAAACAGTTGCTGGTTTTTCTCCAAAGCTATACTAGGTGTTTAATATAAGCCTGTTCTCTTTTCATGTACTGGGTAAGATGATTCCATATGTATGTATGTCTAAATATACATACATATATATATATGCATTTGCTTTGACTCTATAAATAATTATAAAAACAAAATTCAGTTTTCTAGAACACTATTTTTAGATAGAGAAAAGTTATGGGAAAGAATCAGAAACCTTGCTGTGAGAAAATGCCCTGCTACAGCAGTTCCCAGAATCTCACTAAGGATGGGTAAATAGATGATTTATATTTTGCCATTTTTAGAAGCATTTTCCTTAAAATATCATTCGGAGTTTTTGGTTTACTGTCTCCATGAGAAGGAAAATAGAGGGCTTAGGGGGATGCTTGATTAAAAATAGAGACGTTAAATATATGAGTTTAAATGACAAAGATATCCTGTATTTATAATAACATCTTTTCCTAGTTCCATTGAATAAAAACAATCAAATATCTTTGTTAAAATGTATTTGGGCTAAATTTTCTTATTTTAACAAAGAAATATTCATATATTTTCACCCACCCTAATCCATCTTATCTGTAGTATGTTTTTCCATTCATTTATATTTTAGTTTATTAATTCAACAATAATTTAGTAGGTGGGGTGGAGTATGCATAGGATGTTTTAGGATTTGTCTTTTGCTTATATTACATGTTGTCTTTTGCTTTCATCATATCTACTTTAGAAATGTTTGATAGACTTACAGGTAGTTAATCAGATATTTAAAGCACATACTATTCATAATATAGTGGGGGAATGTCTTTAAGTAGTCTTTGGTATTGAAATAACAAAGTAGTCATTGAAATAACTCCATGATATGATACTCGTTTGTTACCACTCCCAGATCAATAATTCAGATCCAATTTAGGCTTCTGAGTGTGAAGAGCTGTCTGATGCCTTATTAAGATTCTTTATCCCCCTCAATTAAAAATAAAGCACTATGTAAGACCTCAAAGGGCCAGGGCTGGATGGGTCAGTATAGGGGATATTAAAAAAAGTGAGGTGGATGGAGATTTTGCTCCATCCTGTAAATCTCATTCTAGATGTATTTCCAAAGCAAATTTTTTTTTATAAGCCAGAAAAAGAATTTTAAGTGGAGCAGGTGTAGGGAAAGGAAGCTAGGAGTTAGAAACAGCTTTAAAATAAGAAAACATTGCTTACTAATTTTCTTTTCTAATTTCCAAAGGGCTCTTGGGACAATGTTGGATAAAGTGACCATGGCTCTGTCTTGTCCTTGCAGCTGGAAGACCCAGAGGAAGGCCAAGGGTCAGGTGCCCACATGATCAGCACAGCCAGGGTACCTGCAGATAAGCCAGTACGCATTGCTTTCAGCCTCGACAATGCTGCAGGTATGCTCTGCTCTGAGGAAAAGAGCCCCCCTACCACCATCCCGCCTGCTGCCTTCTTACCATCATCTTTTTCATGAAGGGTATTTAAAAATGCATGCCTGGGGAATTCCCTGGTGGTCCAGTGGTTAGGACTCTGCACTTCCTCTGCAGGGGCCATGGGTTCAATCCTTGGTCAGGGAACTAAGATCTTGCATACTGCATGACCTAAAAAAGAGCATGCCTGGTATGACCCAGTGATGGGGAGTATGATTTTTTTTTTTTTAATCACACAGTGTTGAAGTGTGGCTTCAAGAAATCCCTCTGGTGATATTCCCATCTTCAAACCTTGGGTGGTTGGAGCACATTTCTTTTTCACTTTCTCCGTTTTCGCTTTCTTTTATTATAAAATTCATGGAGCTATAGCAATTTCAAAGGAGAGCAAATTATGTCATTGTTCAAACTGCATGAGGAAACGTGTACTAAGAGCTGGCAGTTGACTAGGTAAGATAAAAATATCACTGTCCTGGTTCCAGCAGCATTTCCTGAAGCCCAGTTCCAAATGCTGGTTTCTCACTAGTGCTCCCACACTTCCGGCTAAAGAAACAGACTCCAGCGGGAGTGATGAATGGGACAGGTGAGGCAGACCCTCTTGAAATAGTTCGGTCTGAGGTGAGGCTGCCATACTTAGAGCCCTGTGTCATGGCTTCCTTCAGGGACCTCTTAACACGCATATTCAGTTGCACCTCCTTTAACAGGGGACCCCAGGTGGTGTGAGGTCACAGATGTGAGGAAGGAAAGGCTTGGGTTTCTTCCACTGGCATCAGCTTTTGCTTGAGGTCTAATGTCATCCATTAAAGTCACATAATCATACACTTTAAACCACATCATCATTTAAACCTTAGATCTTCTGAGAATTGATTCCTTCCTTCCCTCCTTTTCTTCCTTCCTTCTTTCTTACGGTGCTCCCGGAGGAAGGAACACTTTAAAAAGTAATGATTGAAAGAGGACAAAGTCATACAGAGTCAGGATCTGGGCCCTGTGATGGCTGACATTACACAGCCCATTCAGACTTGACCATGTGCGCGCAGTCGCTCAGTTTTTGCGACTCTATGGACTGCAGCCCACCAGGCTCCTCTGTCCATGGAGTTTTCCAGGCAAGGATACTGGAGTGGGTTGACATTTCCTCCTCCATCAGACTTTACTAGATTGCATGATTATGGTGGTGACAATTACCCTGGGGTTCCTAGACTGTGCAGCCCCCAGTGGCAGATTCGTTCTAGAGGTGAAAGAAGTGAAGCCTTGATTCTTTGTCACTTACTCTTCTGACACTTTCCCATGGCTGCTGTTATGCTGTATTCCCACTCAATGTTGCCCTGAAAGACAATGGTGAAGGGAAATCCTCCCAACTGGAGAATCAACCCATCCTAACTTAGAAATGACAATGACTCTCAGTTGCATTTGTCTTTTCATTAGACTTTCATTTATACTATTTCTGATACTTTGGAATAACCATGCTATGTACCTATTAGTATTCTTAATTTGCAGAGACAAAGATCGAAGTCCAGAGATCACACTGTTAGTAAATAACAGAGTTATGATTTAAACTCACATCCCTGGACTGGACTGTTTAAACCCTCTCCATTATTCCAAGCTGTGTCTCTAAGAAGAAAAAGAAAACTACGTGTGTAGGGAGAAAGAGTCTGTAAGAACTCTCTATACTTTCTACTCAATTTATCTATAAACCTAAAACTGCTCTGAAGAATAAAGTCTCCTGTTAAAACAAAAAGAAAAACCAAACAACAAAAAGAAAAGCTCCTTCTGTTTTTATGCATTTCATAAATGCAAGATTTTGAGGAATAACAAGTGCTTGACTGGCTGGCTCTCAAGACAGACACACGTAAACCCACACTCCAGGGAGAAAGCAAGTATACAATTTTCTTCCTTGTGCTTGTGTTCCACATGAGCAAGACAGGTCCTGTTATAATCAACAGAGTTCCAGAGAAAATGTAGTATGTAAAGCTTGTTTGTTCTAAATAGTATGATTATGTCTTAATTTGGGATGACACAAATAAATGTTCCCTCATTTTCATTTTAACAAAATTTATGTACAGAAAAGAGCCTTGGAGAGAAGAGGCTCTTGCTCTCTGGGTTGCATGAATAGATTCTTCCTTGAAAATACAAGATGTACAACTTGTAATTAATTTACCATCATCTTTTGAGCACTGAGAATTCTTGCATATTTTTCATCAGACAATTTTGATTGGTTTGTTCCAGTCTCTTTCAAATGTCTCAAGAATGTCCACTTCTGAAATTCATGGTTTTTTTGATACGGCAGCTTCCAATAAGGGTTGTCATTTATTTCAAGTAATTCCTGCCTTTTACCCCTACAGAAGGGTGCTTATGAAGTTTTATGAACAACCTTCTAAAATTAAATTTTAAAAAGGATCAATGCATTCCCATAGATCTAGAAAAGGCACCTAATTAGAGAATCCAAGAGAGGAGTTAGAGTTCCCTGTTTCTTGATCTTTCTTAAAATAATCATTGGAGAGCACTCATCAAAAATGTATGTTCCATGGCCCTACTCCTTCTGCAGTCAGTTCCGACTGAAGTCCAACAATCTGTATTTCCCAATTCACCTGAAGTTACAAGTGTACAGAAAGATGCTTTGCAGACACTTGGGGACACTCCCTCTGAATTCTTGAGTAAGGAGTGTGTGGAGTGTCACACCACGCAACACTTGCCATCACACGCACTGTGCATGCCTTTTGAATTCCTGTGCATGTGATCTATAGACCACACATGTAGGAGGGAAAACAAAGGAGAACATCTCATTTATAATAAGTGAGAAAACCAAGTAAACTTCTAAAAAGTAATTCCATATTACTGAATTTATTGTAGGGAGTAAGGAGAGTCCAGGAGAAAAGGAGACATCTTTGTCTATGGATGTTGACTTGTTCATTTCTCATAAGCCTAATTCAGTGCTTATTCCTCTAGTCATCTTTTACTTTTCTTCATATTTTTCTGAGACAATTTAGTGTAAAAGTTAAGGGCCTAGGGCTTTGGAACTAGTGAGGGGCGGTTTCCAGATTCATTTCCATCACTGTTTGTATGATCTTGCGTAAGTCACTCAACTTTTCTGAACTTCAGTTTCCCATATGTGTTTAGTAATAACTCCTAGAGTTGTTGGAAGAAGTAAATAACACTATATAGATAAAGGGGGCTTCCCAGGTGGCTCAGTGGTAAAGAATCCACCTGCAATGGAGGAGATGTGGGTTCGATCCTGAGTGGGGAAGATCCCCTGGTGAAGGAAATGACAACTTACTCCTGTATTCTAGCCTGGGAGTTCCCCTGGACAGAGGAGCCTGGTGGGCTATAGTCCATGGGGTTGCAAAGAGTCAGACATGATTTAGTGACTAAAACAATAACAGCAATGTAGATAAAGCATTTAGCATCATGTTTGATATAAATTAAGGACTAAACTAGCCCCTGTGTTAATGATGACTGATTCTGGAGAATTAAGCAAAATGTAAACCACGGAGCAGCTATATGTTTCACCTACATCTCACACTTCTACCTCATGTCAAGGTAGGGCTTATAGGATAAATGAGCTGCAACTGTTTAGCGACTCCTTATCCACTTGGTGGATTGTGGGTGTCTCTGCTTCTGCTCTTATTAATTAGCTGAGCTTTACATAGTTTCTGTATTTCTAGTGCTCTGTCAAAGTCTGGTGGGCTGTGCAAAAGAGAAGTACAATGAGATCTCCTATGGGTTTTAAAAGGCAGAGAGATTTTGGGGAAAAATTTGTCACCCAGAGCAGATGGGTACAGCTTCTTGGAAGATGTGATAGCCATCATGGGCTTGAAGGCAGGTAGGGTATAGAAAGAGAGTGTAGGAAAGATACCATTTCTGGAAACCAGGTGTAAGAAAAGGAAGCTACACATCTTCTGGGGCTTCCCTGGTGGCTCAGCAGTAAAGAATGCACCTGCAATGCAGACAATGTGGAATTGATCCCTGAGTTGGGAAGATCCCCTGGAGAAGGAAATGGCAACCCACTCCAGTATTCTTCCCTTGGAAATCCCAGGGGCCTAGGAGTCTAGTAGGCTATAGTCCAGGGGGTCACAAAGAGTTGGACATGACTTAGTGAGTAAACAACAACAACAACACATCTTTTAACAATTCTTCTTTTCTCCTTCAGACAGAAATCATTAGCAAAACCTAAGTCAGGAAGGGAGAAGGAAATGGCAACCCACTCCAGTACTCTTGCCTGGAGAGTTCCATGGATGGCGGAGCCTGGTAGGCTACATACAGTCCATGGGGTTGCAAAGAGTCAGACACTACTGAGCGACTTCACTTTCTTTCTTTCTATAGTTCCTTTTGGAGAGGGAAATGGCAACCCACTCCAGTGTTCTTGCCTGGAGAATCCCATGGGCGGAGGGGCCTGGTGGGCTACGGTCTATGGGGTTGCAAAGAGTCGGACACGACTGAGCAACTAACACACACACACACACAAGTCAGGAAGAGCACAGTTTGTTCAGGAAATGCTTAAACTCTCTTCAACTGGAGCAGAGGTCTGAACTGTGGAAGAGTAACCTGACATTTACTAAGCCCCTCTCTGAGCTGGGCATTTTCCTGGAGTCTTGTGTGGAAAATTTGTTTGCAGTTCTTCAGTCGCTCGCTTTGTTTTAGATAGCAATAAACTAGCATTGCCAAGTCAATCTTCAGAGTGCAATGAAAGAGTTTGTTTTGATCAGAAGCAGCAGAGTGTCAAGAATTCTTGAGCAAAGGAGTAATATGATGAAAATGGTAAGTGTTCAGTTGAAATAGCCTGGAATACGAGGATATGAGAGAATGGAAGAGGCTTCTTATCATGGCACACAGATAAAGTGCTGAAAGCCTGGATTAGAGAATGAGATGGGATGACTGAATTCAGGCTGCATTTTGAAGGAAGGGTTGGAAAGACTTGGTGACAGACTGGCCTGGGAGATGGGGAATTGATCATTGATAGCAAAATGAGCCACAAGTCTCCAAAAAGACTATGGACTCCAAGGGGTTAAATAAAAGAAGTCTGTTTTTAGGGGGAAAAAAAAATACCTGTTAAAATACAATCACCATTTCTAGCCTAACATTAGAATGCTTTATTAAGTAACATTTAGCTAACCATAACTGCCAGAGGCAGCAATACTTGCCTTTCTTTTTTTTTTTTTTTTTTTAAAGAATATATTTTATTGGAACATCCCTGGCAGTACTGGTTAAGTCCCTGGTTAAGACTTTGTCTTCCAATGCGGGAGGTGTGGGTTTGATCCCTGGTCAGGGAGCTAAGATCTGACACGGCTCTGGACCAAAAAACCTAAGTCATAAAACAGAAGCAATATTGCAACAAATTCAATAAAGACTTTAAAAATGGTCCACATTAAAAAAAAAAAAAGAATCTTTAAAAATTTAAATTAAATTTATTTATTTGGCTGTACCCTGTGGCTTTGTAGGATCTGGGAATCTCAGTTCCCAGACCAGGGATCAAACCTTGGCCTTGTACAGTGAGAACTTGGAGTCCTAACCACTGGACTGCAAGGAAATTCCCAGCAATGTTTGTCTTTAATAAACCAATGATATAACTTGTATTGCCTCCAAACTTTGAAATCCAAGAGTTGACTTTCTAAATAGGGACTTTCACGGAGTCAGTTTTCCTCAACAGAAAATGTGCAGAAGAGAAATATGGATCGCATCTCTTGGGTTACTGGGGAGAATAACCTGGCCCTCCTCCAGTTAGAATTTAAAGTCTGATGGACATGCAGATTTGATGTTAATTACTTGAGAATTTTCCTTATCTTCAGTGGAGCCAAAATCTGGCATACTTTTGAAGAAAATCTAGGCCTTGGCGTTAAAAAAATTTTCTTATTATAGTCAGAGATACTTATTATTTAGAGTCAGAAATATAAGCCCAAGCTCATAGCTTTCAACATTTATTTATTTATTTATTTATTTTAAATCTGGGTATGATCTCATTAGAAGACATTTAGTTAAAAAAAAAATCAAGACTCACTCTGTTTATGTAATCTGTTTTGTCCCCACAAACCGGGGGGTTTGTATGGCAGTGGGAATTATGTGGAGTAGCTGAAACAACTATCCTTGAATCCAGTTTAACTGGGTATTATACGAATGTCTCTTTGGAAGCAAGCTTTACACATGTAAAACTAGCTCTCAGCAAAATTGTGATACCGGTGAAGTGTCTCTTGCCATTGTTTCCTTCTTTTGACTTTTTCTACCTCTGGTATCTTTTGGTGTTATTTCTCTTTTCCTCCTCAGGGTCCCAAAGTTTCTGTACTCCCTTCTCTTCACATTTCAATCCTGGTTTTCAGGAAAGACTCTGGAAAACCTCATTCATGCTAAGCAATAAGTAAATGTCAAGACTGACCCTTTTATCTCTCTCGGTGTGTTTGTGCGTATCCATGGGGGAATCAGTAGGAAGCCTAGGGATCAAGTTCCTGCGGGAATTCTACCAGCCAACTTGGTAAGGGGGCATTTGAGGACATGGGCTGGGTGAGTCTCTTTGCATTTTCCTGAGTCACATTCTGTCCCAATTCTGACCCTACTTTGAGTTTGTCTCTGCATGAGCTGACAACAATCAACTGAAAACCACTCAAGCTCTTAGAAGTGGGGGCGTGATCTCCTATATTTGTATTCTTTTCAGCAGCAGTCCCCAAGCTTTTTGGCACCAGGGACCAGTTTCGTGGAAGACGATATTTCCACAGAAGGAGGGGTAGGTTTGGGGATGATTTAAGCACATCACATCTATTGTTCACTTTATTTCTATTATTATTGTATTAGTTCCACCTCAGATCATGAGGCTTTGGATCCCAGGTGTTGGGGATCCCTGATCTATAGAGCACAGAGTAGAGAACCCTAGTAGAACTTAATAAATACTGTACAATCTACAATACAATATCGATAACCCTCTTGAGTTTGTGCTTCTGATACCAGGTGAAGACTTTTTGAGATACAGCTGGATTTATTGGTTGGAATCTGTTGCTTAAGGCTGTAAAGAAAAGATCAGAATGGAAATGAATGCTTATGGAGTTCCTGGGTGCTTTTGCTCGCACTATCTCATCAATTTAGTCCAAGTGACGACTCTGCTGAAAAGTGTTATTATACCCATTTTACAGAAATGGAAATGTTGGCTAAGGAAGGTTAAATAACTTGTGGAGGCACTAGTGGTAAAGAAATCACTTGCTAATGCAGCAGACAGAATAGACACATGTTTGATCGCTGGGTTGGGAAGATCCCATGGAGGAGGACATGGCAACCACTCCAGTGTTCTTGCCTGGAGAATCCCATGGACAGAGGAGCCTGGTGGGGTCACAAAGAGTTGGAGACGACTGAAGTGACTTAGCATGCAGGCACTCTAATCAAGCAGCTGATAAATAATTGGAAAGGATTCAAAGCCAGGCCCTTGGGGTTAATTTCACTTTATTACCCATTTGGAGGTAGGGTCCAGGTAGTACAATGGTAAAGAATTTGCCTGCCAATGCAGGAGACATAAGAGACGAGGGTTCGATCCCTGGGTCAGGAAGATCCCCTGGAGGAGGAAATGGCAAACCTTCCTGTATACTTGCCTGGAAAATTTCATGGACAGAGGAGCCTGGCAGGCTATAGTCCAGGGGGTTGCAAAGAGTCAGACACGACTGAGTGCAAGCAAGGAAAGAAGGAATCCAAGTAATAAAAAAATGAATGTTCTTGTCAGCAAATGGCTTCCCTAGTGGTCCTGGGAAATGATGAAGGAAAGTTAGTTCTGATACGTTTTCATAGAGTAGGAAAGAAGAAAGGGAGAGGTAAATTCTATTTAGTGGTGTGCTGAGAAATATGTTTCCAAAGAGTTCTTGGAACACATGTTTCTGAGTGAGTGACTATGTTTCTAAGCTGAAAGTGAAAGTTAAGTCGCTCAGTCATGTCTGACTCTTTACGACCCCATGGACTGTAGCCTACCAAGCTCCTCTGTCCATGGGATTTTCCAGGCAAGAGTACTGGAATGGGTTGCCATTGCCTTCTCCAGGGGATTTTCCCGACCCAGGGATCGAACCTGGGTCTCCAGCATTGCAGACAGAAGCTTTACTGTCTGAGCCACCAGGGAAGCCCATTTCTAAGCTAAATAAGTCCAAAAATTCTTATAAAAGGATAAATCAGTAAGATTCACAAAATGATAGCTACAATAATAGTGCCTAGATGAGTGTTTCATAGAAACATAAAATCGATGTTTAAACTTAAAAAGGTCTCTCCATGCAGAGAAATATCACTCAGTCTATTTGATATATGATCTTGTTTGCCTGATAGTTTTAGGTACTGGTTAAAGTAACATAGTGATTTTTACTAATTGACAACCTATTGGGTATCATACCTAAGCTGTATCTTTATCCATATCCGTATTTCTAGTCCTAATTTTATGGGCCCTAAAAATTCAATGTGTATTAAAACAGTCTCATCTCTAATGTCTAACAAGCAGAAAACAAAGTTTAAAAAAAGGATGAAGTGTTTCAAAATGATATGATGCTCTAATAAGAACCAAGCTATCTATAAATCTTAAAATAGGTTTTTGATGTATTAGTAATGTGAGTTGGCCACCCTATGTCATTTATTTATTTCTAAAAATAATGTGAATCTTTATTTAGATTTCAAACGAAAGTACTCAAAAGACTTTTCATGTGTAAGTTAAAAATTTTTGAAAGCATTATTGTATATAATGTTTGCTTTGATAGGGAAGTAAAGAGAAACCCTTTTAAAATTCAGATTTGAATGAAGAGATTAAACCTTAAAGACCCAAAGTTATGGCCACACCAGGGAAATCTTTAACTTGGCATAGGGTGAGTTAAATTACATAAAGTACTGAATTACTCTAATTCAGTAATTAGAGTCGGTGTTCTGGATCTTACCTGTTCTCTTTGGATTATTCAGATGATGAAGATAATACCCTTAATCCCCACCATTATACATATACTCACAATGCCTGCACATGCGCACACACACATGCACACACATACCACCCCTTATTTCGCCGTTACAACTTTGGCTGAGTTTATGGTGAAAAGAAGGAAAGTAAACGCGATTATATTAAGCATTCATTATTACTACTGATTATTTCCTAGGTGCTAGGCTTTAGGCTAAATGATTGACATATGAATTCCTTTACTAATAATACATTTCTGAGACAGAGAATGTCACACCCATTTTGCAGAGGAGAAAACTGAGTCTCCAAGAGACGTTGATCTTCCGCTCTCACCACTTAAACAGTGGCCAACTCAAGATTCAAGTGCAGGTCTGTCTATCCTACCGAGTGGCACTGACTCATGCCCTTAGTGGTTAGGAGTCTTCACAGGCAGACGGTCACCAGGAAAGGTTTTGGATGAGCCTCTGCACTGTGGGCACCGCCCAAACCTTGCCTCTCTAGCGTCAGCTTGCCCCAATGTATCTTGAAAGACAGTCTCCTGGGCACCAGCACCAGGGGTTGTCCTGTAGGTAGGACAACAATTTGTGGAGCCACAGTGCAAAAATTCTGGGGCTCTTTGTTCAGAAATTACTAAGAATTTCAAGACAGCGTACCCAGATCATTAAGCCAAGTGTGGACCGCCTGGGTGAAGGGCAATTGCGATTGTGCGGGTGCATTCCCAGGAAGCCGGCTCTGACTGCCAGACGTGTAGATGCATTGAAAGGATTCTATGCCAGCTGTCTCTCAGCTTCTTGGTTGGGGAGTGGAGTGAGGCTTGGGAATATTCTCTGAACGTGACTTCTTCCTCTCCTGAGGTCATCTTCTCTGGGTGGAGAGCTACACTTGTTTTACCAAGGATTTAGAGTCTGAAAGACTAGATAGACTTAGTTGTATGTAGGATTGGGGGCACAGGGGTTGGGGGGTAGGGGGCGATGGTTGACTCCAGAGTCCAGTCAAGATATTGTCTAGAGCAGTTGTTCTCAAACACTGGTTCATCGACATGCTTTGGTTTTGATGAAGGTTTCCTCTCTGATGTTAAAAGAAATAAAAACATGGTAGTGTGTGTGTGTGATTATGTGTGTCTAAAAAGCTAAATTTATCCAATGTTATTGTTGTCATGGGGCTTCCATGGTGGCTCAGATGGCAAAGAATCTGCTTACAATGAGGAGGCCTGGGTTCCATCCCTGTGTTGGGAAGGTCCCCAGAGGAGCCTGGTGGCTACAGTCCATGGGGTCACAGAGTCAGACACAGCTGAGTGACACACACACACACACACACACCGCACACAAGGGCATGATTCCCAGTGTTTTGGGGAATGTGTTCCTGGCTTATGAAGTACAGAAGTGTGGGAAACTGTGGAGCAGAAGGTGGAACAGCGCAGGGCAGCATGAGAAGAGCCCTGGCTGGGGCAACAGCATGTATGAGACTCCTTGCCCTTCTTGGGGCCCTTTGTCTTCAGCTCTGCTCTGAGAATCTGGGACCAGATGATTGCCCAGTCCCTTCCAGCTGCAGCATTCTCTGAGCGCTCCGGCCGCATAGCTCTAATTACTAAATATCAGTGAGGATTTGGGTTACAGACCCAATGGGTCTTGCTTATCCCATTCATGGAGAATCACAGAGCAGACAATTTAAGGAAGTCTGAAACAGAATAAGCACCAAAGCAGTCCAACAGCTGCTAAATAGATGCTTAGACAAGCCCATCATAAAATGTACTATGGTATGTCATAATGGTTGGGATACCAATCAGAAAGTTCTATCTTAAGTACCATTGACTTAGTCACATTGTGCTTGCAAAACAGGCAGTGAACATCTGTTTATTTAAAAAAAAAAGTCTCTTTCATTCTTTCCTTTATCTTTCATCCTTTTATAAATTCCTGGGGCTGCATTTTGCTTGATCCATCAAGCCCACAGTGCCATTTTGAAAAGGAAGCCTATGAATTATTTTCTTAGTGCATTAAAAATGTGGTAAAGTGATGTGCCAGTTGAGTACAGAACCTCAGTCCCTGCCTTGAATATAATAGGTATTCAATAAATATTTGATAAATAAATACATTTTAAAAGATGTACTTGCATTCTGATTTTTATCATATTATATACATATTTAGCAGCTACTCTCCTTTTTCTTTTTTTTTTTTTAAACAAAAGCCAAATTTGCCAAGGTGGTGTCTTACATAGCTACTGTACACTCTACTTTGTGCTTCTGGAATTGTCAAAACAAACCTAACTGCACTTACGAACTCCGATCTGATATCACTGTCAAAATGTTTTACAATGATTTGGCCAAATGTTTGTGGAACAGCTGTGCTACTAGTCTGCCTGAGTCATTTTTCTTCTTTCATTTTGGCCCGATCCAGTGATTCATTATTCTGCTTTTAGAATATTTGCCTATTTTTAAAACCAGTCAGAGAAGGCAGCCACTGTTTAAAAGTAAACACACCACACATCAACTTGGAGCAGCTTTGTAAGCAGCTTTGCAAGCCCTGAAATTTCTGGCTGGCAGGGATGCCAGCTAAACCAGATGGCATCAGGCAGTGAAATACAGGACTGGCTTTCAAACGCAGCCAATTCCTTACATCTGTCTTTGGTTTTCTTGTTTCCACAGCCATTTCCTGCTTGGATTAATCCAACCTGATCCATTCCTTAACAAAAATCTTGCCTTTATTTTCTAAAATATTTTTTATGTGTTTACTTCTATGTCAATTAATCGGACTTTTTTTTTTTTTCAACTCTAGGAATTCGATCTTAAGCCTTTACTTATCTGCAAAATTGTCAACTTGGTTCCATATATGTGCTTCTATATTATATATGGTGTGACTATCAATAATGACAGATTTTTATAATGAGCTTTATTAATTCTGAGTCACACCAGATATTTGCTGTTTACTATGGTAATAAAGATGAATAATTCCCCTCTCCCCTTTTTATAGTTAAGTAGGAAGCAGCGTGATTTCACAGGGAACAAGGTGGATTAAGTCCCAGGAAGCCTTGAGTTCCATTCCTGGCTTGTCTTCTAGAATTCTAGAATGCGCTATCTACTCTAGTACTTCATAGGAGTGGTTTCTCCTCCTAACAAGTGCCTGCTCACCTATGACTATTAGGGTTGGGGTGCCAGAGTAGAATAGGTTCCCATTTACCCATGCCAAACAGTGTTGCTGGCCTTGAGCTCAATGAGCCGAAATAATTGTGATTTGGGTTATTGTTGATGTTTAATCTCTGTGCGGGGCTTCCCTGGTGGCTCATACGGTAAAGAATCTGCCTGCGGTCAGGAGGCCTGGGTTTGCAGCCGGGATTGGGAAGATCCCCCAAAGAAGGGAATGGCTACCCACTTCAGTATTCTTGCTTGGAGAATTCCATGGACAGAGGAGTCTGGCAGGCTACAGTCCATGGGATCACAAAGAGTCAGACATGACTGAGCAACTAACACTTTCCTCTTTGAGTTATTGAAGTTTTATTGAAGTCAATTTAAATGCACCTTAAACCAAAACCTGTTTTACAAATGATAGGTTTTATAATAAAGACTACCTCCAAACAGTCAATGGAAACAAGGACTATTTCTTTTTTAAAAAAACCCTGTTTATTGTCCAGTTCTTTGTGAATGATGAGATGGATTGAAAAAGTCACAAGATATTGGGCAGAAGTTGTCACTTCTGAGTAGGAAGAGTCCATTTGAAGGACCAGGGGATTGACTGTCCTCATTTCAAGGTGAGATGACCCTCCAGCCTGCAGCGAGGGTCTTGGGAAGAAGGTCCCCCCATTTCTACTTGCTCTCTGAAGCTGCATAGTATCAGTGAACATGGGGGCATTGTCTGATAGGTACAGGTGCAGATGAATTCACAGTTGGTACCACATTGTTATTGTCTGAAGCCCCTCTTAAGTGGGGGTATTGTTACACTTTCGTTGTTGTTTATACTACTCTTGGATAAAATGTACCAGATGCTCTTGAGGCATTTGGCAGGGATGAATCCTGTCCTTGTTTGAATCATCTTTCTGATGATTATCTTTGGTGCCTTGGAGGAAATATAATCCCTCAGAAACTTGGAACTCTTCTGGATGAAAGTGAAAGTCACTTAGTTTTGTCCGACTTTGCGACGCCATGGACTAGACAGTCCATGGAGTCTCCAGGCCAGAATACTGGAGTGGGTAGCCTTTCCCTTCTCCAGGGGATCTTCCCAACCCCGGGATCAAACCCAGGTCTCCCGCATTGCAGGCGGATTCTTTACCAGCTGAGCTACATGGGAAGCCCACACTCTGTCTACTGCATTTTATTTGGATTGTGTTGTCAAGGAGTGGGTAGAGGATGCTGGCTTTTGCATTGTGTATGGCCCATATCCCTTCTCGAGTTTCAGATAGAACTTCAACGGTTTTTATAAATGAATTTGGTTATGGTAGTGAGAACATAAAAAAAACCCAGGATCTTTCTTTCTTATAATTTAAAATAGACTTGGCTTTTCAATTATTCGTTTTGCCTGTATTTCATCTTATTCTCATAGTCATACCTGGGTTAGGCGTTGTCAGTGAGGAGAGGACTGGAAATGAATGGTGAGTAGACCCACAGGGCCATAGATACAGAGGTTCTGCTGACAAGAGGGCTGTCCTTTCAAACCACGGCTAAAGGTCAGAAGTATGTTCTTTTTTTTAGAAAACCTTTAAAGACAGTCTCTATTAATGCTAAAATTGCTTAGTTAAGCCTCAACTGGAACCACTACACTTCTGTCTTTTTTTAAAAAATATTTTTTCTGTTCAGAATTTTCTCATTTTTTGTTCATTTATATTTTATGTATTAATTATTTTTATCCACACCTCAAGACTTGTGGGAGCTTAGTTCTCAGACCAGGGATTGAACCTGTACTAAATAGACTTGGCTTTTCAATTATTCGTTTTGCCTGTATTTCATCTTATTCTCATAGTCATACCTGGGTTAGGCGTTGTCAGTGAGGAGAGGACTGGAAATGAATGGTGAGTAGACCCACAGGGCCATAGATACAGAGGTTCTGCTGACAAGAGGGCTGTCCTTTCAAACCACGGCTAAAGGTCAGAAGTATGTTCTTTTTTTTAGAAAACCTTTAAAGACAGTCTCTATTAATGCTAAAATTGCTTAGTTAAGCCTCAACTGGAACCACTACACTTCTATCTTTTTAAAATATTTTTTCTGTTCAGAATTTTCTCATTTTTTGTTCGTTTATATTTTATGTATTAATTATTTTTATCCACACCTCAAGACTTGTGGGATCTTAGTTCTCAGACCAGGGATTGAACCTGTACCCCCTGCGTTGGAAGCTCAGAGTCTTAACCACTGGACTGCCAGGAAAGTCCCCTATAGTTCTGTTTTTATCTGTACAGAATAACAGAATGAACACCAATAGCTACTCACTACTCTAGAGCCCATAACTTTTAAACTTCCTAGTGAGGGACATAACGCTCTACTTCAAGGTCATATTATTCTTAAGAAGCACTTTCTTCTGGCTCTGTGGCACAGTTTTTCTTACCATGTGAATCCAACTGGCATGAATTCTTTCAGAAATTATGCTGTAGAAAACCTTTCCTCCTGCCCAGTGATTGATTGCCTGGTACAATTCCCATAGTCTTTGTCTGAGGAGGTTAGCCTTATTGCTATGGCAAGGATAACAGCAACAGATTCTTGAAGAGATGTGGGTAAGCTTATCAGGTTTCCTCTGATGCATCTGTGAACCACCTTTTGATCCAGCAGCACCTGCCTATTTTTAATGTTTTTGGCTGTACCGAGTCTTCCTCGTGGTGCTTGGGCTTTCCCTAGCTGCACTGCGTGGGCTTTCTCATTTTGTCATGGGCTTAGTTGGCCCCTTTGGCATGTGGGGTCTTAATTCCTTGACCAGGGATTGAACCCATGTCCCCTGCATTGGAAGGAGGATTCTCAGCGCGGGGCCACTGGGGAAGTCCCAACACCTGCCTATTGCTGCCAGCCAGTGGAGGGTAGCCAGTGGAGACTTGTGGACTCTCCTGCATTAAGGGCAGTGGGTTGTGGTAAGGGCAGAGGGCAAACCCAGCAAAGCTGGCTGCCCTTGGAGTCTTTCAGGGCAGAAGTAACACTTCTCTTTTTCACTCACACGTTCTTCTGTTCTCTTGCAGTTGTCCTGGCCACCTCATTATCACCTTATTAAATAAAGCACTTTCCTGCATATCATATTTTTTGGTTTTGGCTAACGTCAGAGTATTGAAAGACAAGCAGTGCTTCATTGGGGAACTACCAGACTGAGCACTTGAGGATTCTGCTTGCAAAATTTTGGGACAGAGAGAGCACAGTGTACCCAAAATGAGCAAAATTGCCTTCTGCATTCTTTCTGTCCCTAACTTATGTTTAAAGGTCCAAAGATGGTAACAGCAGGACAACTCTCCCTAGAGACAGGGCTCTCATAGTGAAGAATTTTTATTTTCATATTTTAGATGATACACCACCTGAAGATACCATTCCTCTGGTCTTTCCAGAATTAGAGCAGCAACTACAGGTAAGCATTTTTCTATAGAGTCTTTCACTTTTCCCCCTTAGTTTCATAAAATACAGTGAATGGAAAAGTCATCTAATTGGGAAAGACTGATTTGTAGACAGAGTGGAGATTTCACATCATCAAGGTCTGTATTACTAGCACTCCACAGTCATGAACTCTCAGGTAATGTCTCTGTCTGTTTATCTGGCTATAGCACAAGAATATTAAGAACTCAGGGTATAAACAAGTTCCTACATTAAAAAAAAATTTATTTAACTGAAGGATAATTGCTTTACAACATTGGTTTCATTTCTGCCATATATCAGCATGAGTTAGCTATAGATGTACATATGTCCCCTCCCTCGTGAACCTCCCTCCCACCTCCCACCCTTTCCCTCGCCTCTAAGTTGTTATAGCAAGCTCCTCCTTTGAGGGAGTTTTGGAGCGTGGGGATGGTCTGGTCCCTGCTTTCCTTCCCTGTGGATGTTTCTGGGCCATTGTAGTTTTGGCCCATGGTGGATTGGTGATTTAGTGATAAACTACAAGGGAGATTTGCCATGTGTGGCAAGATTCAGAATAATTTTCATTTCTCAGCTCCACCCTTATGTCCTCCCAAGTTCTCTGAGAACTCTTAATAGAATGTAATTGTTTTAAGTTAAATCTTCTGAATACTTTATGTACTTATGGAAAACCCCAATGAACTTTTGGCCAACCTGCTATTTTCTATGCATAATTTATGGATGACCTATCAAAGATATCCTCTTTTAATACACCAGAATTATTTGGAAGGAGCTAATTTATGACACAGTAATTTTCTTCAGATGATATATGATGATTTCAGAAAGATGACTTTAGGAAGAGGTTCTGCTGAAAATACTGGATACTGGCCTTGGGTCAGATGTTGTCTTGAGTACTTCACTTTGCAGTCACATTTAGACCAGTCTAGTAGGGGTCTGGAATCCCATTTCAGATATTTGTTTAGTCACCACTTTTTTTTTCTCTAAATACCAATTCTGAAAATCTTTGATGAGGGCAGAGGGTCCACCACCTCCAGTTAGTTCCCAGCTGATGTTTCTCCTTGACTTATACTTGGCAGTTTTCCCATCTGTGGATGTGCCTGGTATCCTAATGTCATTTGAATTTGGGACCCCCGGACTGGAACAGCCCTTGACAGAGGTGGAAAGAACCAAGAATGAGCCCAGTGCACCCCGAGATAGGGTCCTTTTTTTGTAATCTGGAAGCACCTAGGTTGGGTCTGAAGAGTGGTGCTCCACTGCAGGAGTGGTCCCTGAAAATGTACCCATCATGGGTATATGTTGACTAGACGTGGTGCTAACCCCACATGGGCCAGCATCAGGGGTGATCAGACCTCATCTCTGCACAGTCCTGGGCATCGTCCCAGCCCTCCAATAGAAAGCCTGCCAACAGAGCCGTATCAATAATGTAGACATTCCTGAAGGTGGTCCAGGAGGTGGGAGGTTATGACCACACAGCTGTCAAAAGACAGCTCCATTCTCCCCTAAAATGTTTTCTGCAGCTATTACCTACAGTACCTCCTTCCTCTCCCATCCCCATGTAGGATAGTCCACCCAGCTCTCCTGATTCCTGAAATATAACCCTACCCCCAACCTCTCTTCTCATCATGGAGGACAACTCAGCCGTTCCTCTGCTTTCCAGTCTGGCATGTTCACATGACACACAGCCTCCCTTGCTTAGGTTCTGTCCTTCCGGGAGCCTGTGTATGTGCTACTCGTGGTGTAGTTGGGATTGCAAAATAATAACTCTATTTTTTCCCCCAGTTTTCCCCTTTATTTTACTGTCACCTCAAAGCTATTTTATTATCATAGGGGTCAGCTGAAATTAAGGAGTTAACATATTTTGAAAATAAAAGAGGGAGTGTGTGTTCAGATTCTTATTCCCCCATCAATAGTGTGGATCGTGAATTCTACTTTTTTGTATTGACAGTTTTTTTTCCTTTGGGAACATTAATGGTCTTCTCTGACTCGTAGATCATTCTTCACAGGATTCATAGCACCCCTGGAAGTTATCCAGATAATTCTTCTGTTAAAGTATTGCAAGATCCATTTGAATTTTATAGCTTTAATCCCATTTGACATATATTAGAAATTAAGTCTATTTAATTATTTAATCCAGGGAGACTATTTCATCTTCATTGAGCTTTAATGAATTAGTCAGTTGAGAGGCTGTCTTCTGCTTCAGGGGTTATGATACCCCCAACTTTCCCACCCCTCAACTTTCACACCCCCTAACTTTCCCACCCTAAAATATGGCATTGCTTTTTCTTTTTTTAAAAGAGTTTTCGATGTGGAACATTTTAAAAGTCTTTACTGGATTTATTACGATATTACTTCTGTTTTATATTTTGTTTCTTTGGCCATGAGGCACGCAAGATCTTAGCTCCCTGACCAGGGGTCAAACCCACACATCCTGCATTGGAAGGCAAAGTCTTAATTAACTACTGCACCATCAGGGAAGTCCCTATAGTATTGTTTTACCACTTCATGACTGGAGAGAATATTCCCAGCAGTACAACTAAAAGCACTTAAGTGAGGGCTTGTTTTTTGGGTGAAGGATCTGATTGAGTTTGTTATAAACATTTACCATTAGTCAAGCCATTTGGTTAGGGTTGCCTCTGTCTAAGACTGTTGTCTGTTACCTTTATTGTACACTCTAGAGTATGAGTGACTAAAATATAAGAAGGTAAGGATTGAGAGGGGAAAGTTAACACAAAGCTATATCTAAAAGCAGATTCTTATTTCTATGCTTAGCATAAGCATATAAATTTAAGCCACTCTGCAGCAGAAAGTCTCTATATTGAAAGCAGTAAAAATGCTTTATGTATGAAAGGAACCATCGATTCCATGGAGCAGGCTGTCTTTACAGTCAGTTCCTTGTGCTTTCATCACATAATAATGGCTCTTGGAATTTTACCGACCATCATAATCCTCTACAGAAGAATAAAAGTTAGGTTACAGAGGTATATGAGTGCTTTGTGGTTGTAACTGTTTGCTTGAGGATGAACTGATTCTTACTTGTCTCTGAAAAAGTGTAAGTGAAAGTTTCTGACTCTTTGTGACCCTATGGACTGTAAACTGCTGGGCTCCTCCGTCCATGGAATTCTCCAGGCAAGAATACTGGAGCGGGTAGCCATTCCCTTCTTCAGGAAATCTCCCCAACCCAGCGATCTAACCCAGGCCTTCTGTACTGCAGGCAGATTCTTTACTATCTGAGCCTCCAGGGAAGCCCTAGAGCCTTAAGAATATGAAAAATAATTGATGCTAGGTGATGATTGCTAGCCCTTCTCTCTGCATTTAAATCCCACTCATGCACATTGAGTGTCACTTGGACAAGGGGTGTTTTGCCACAGATGATCTCATTTGATCCTTGCAACACTTGTGTAAACTATTATGTCTCCACTTTAAGGATGAAACACGTGAGTCAAATTTTGGTCTACATAAATTTGCTATTTCTGACTAGATCTCTGATTCTGAATCTAGGTAACATTTTTTTCTTTTCAACTGTGGCAGAACCTACGGGCTGCTTAAATTACATTGATAGGTGGAGAATGTTTGATTTGTGAGGTTGCTATACTGTGGTTGTAGAACAGACTTGTAAAATCTGTTCTGACTTTCGGATGTCCATTACACACTCTTTCATAGTTTATAAAATGCAGCTATAAAGTATTTGGTAGTTACTCTACCACCAATTTGACCCCCAAGATTTTTCAGTTGCTTTGCCAAGAATCTGGACATGTTTGAGCATGTAATTCATGGTGCTTCTATTTTCACAGAAGCCAAAAAAAGCCTTGGGCAAGTATAGCAGTGACAAACATTTCTCTTGATGTCTCTATTAATGCGAAACGTTGGGCAAGAGACCTTGGGGGTAAGGTAGGTGTTAAAATGAGCAACTCTATATAGGCCTCAGCCCAGTGGCAGATGGTAGGTTGATTCTATTTTGTGTGGATTCCTTTCCTGGAACTTGGTTTCTAAATTCTCCATGTCCATTAGGGGCAGTGTTTGGGCAGATCTAGTTTAGACCATACTGTCAAAAGAAAGGAGGTTCAACTCTATGTCCACTTGTAAGAATGAATGAAAAACATGACTTTTCTTTAGGCCTCTGTTTCCTTTTATTTGAAGAAGAGGCCGTGACTGACCTCCCTCTCTTTTCTGAAGGATGGCACAATCTTTTAACAGTCCCAGGGTCTGGACAGAGCCAAATTAGTCTTATTAGTAAAATTTAACCATGTTGTTTTGTTTTGGAGGTTGTAGTTTGACCTATGGAAGATCCAAAGCTAAGCTCTGTGGTCTTTATTACCTTGGGAAGATTATGCTTTTATAATCAGGTGGAGGACATGCCAACAACTAGATTGTAATAAACTTGTTAAGGGGAGTGACAACAGCCGGGGTATGCACGGTGGCATCAGGCTGACCTGAATTTGGACCATAGCTCCCCATCTACTAGTTTTGTAATTTGGAACATGCTATTTCCTTTCTGTAAACCTCACGGTTTTTTTGTGTTTTTTTTTCAGTTTTTTTTCTCTCTTTTTTTTTTTTTGGCCATGCCATGGGACATGTGAGATCTTAGTTCCCTATCCAGGGATTGAACCCACATCCCCTGCATTGGAAACCCCGAGATGTTAAATACTCTACTGCCAGGGAAGTCCCAAACCTCACTTTTTTGACCTGTAAAGTAGAGAAAATATCTCATATCATTGTGCAAATTAAATGGGGTGGCAAATAGATATAGCACAGTGCTTGGCAAAATAATTGCTCAATTAATGTTAATTTCCTGCGTTAGTGAAATTGTTTATTGAATGAACTATTGAAGTACTAGTATCTTCATATGTGTAAAATGAAATGAGAGAAGCATCTCTTTGGATTTTTGAGTTAGGAATAGAGATGTCCTCTTCTTTAAGATATTTGGAAGACAATGACTTTTTTTTTCAAACCAAATTGAGCAATAGTTTCAATCCCTTCTAAAGTCCTCCCATCTAATCTGAGAAGACAGTAACAGGTGTCTCCGTGGTACACATTGAACTTGCTTTTTTCTCAGACAGAGTTTGGTAAGTCCAGAAACTGATGTCACCTCCACAAATAACCAATTTCTTAGCTTTGGTTGTGTACTATAGTGTCTTGTTATCCTAGCAGTCTCTCCTGAAACTTCTTTTAGGTCTTGCATCAGTATATCACTTGCTGTCTGGGAAACAAAGATGGTATAAAATGGAGAATGAACATTCCAGGATTCTACTACACTGCTCTTGAACATCCAGATAAAGCACTAAAAAAAGTTCTGCCATTTTCTCTCTCACACACATATTAAAAAGTATATTACAGCTATTTTTTTTTTTTTGGCTGCTGTGACTACACAGAAAACATATATAGATAACTTGGAGCTTTACAATGATACCTTTGTTTTATTATTTTCTAAGCAGCCCAGTTTTTAGGCTACGCATTCTCAGAAACATTTGGGACACTCGATTTATCTGTCCCTTTAATACTGCTTATGTTGATAGAATTGACCTAAATATCCTTCATTCCAACATTATACAATATAATGTTATATTATACATATATAAAATTTCATTTATGTGTAATGTAAAATTATATATGTATAACATATAAAATTTTATGTGTTTAATATTATACATATTTAATATATAATATATTATATAATATATAAGATATGCTATAATTATTACTTAGTGATGACTTTGACCATGATGTAGATACTATGGAAATGTCAATTCTTAAAATATTAAAAAAAATGTTTACAATTCCAAGATAAAAGAGTTTTCAAATATGGCAGTTAGTCCTGACTATGGTTTTCCACTTAGTTATGACAAATTACACTTGTTCATTTGGGGACATTGAAATGAGACAAAATTTAAACCAGACACCGCTTGTGCTACCCCCAAAATAAAGATAACATGGAGAATCAAGGAATAAATAAGAAGTCTGCTCAGCAACTGTAGAATATTTATTTCTCTAAATATATCTTCTGTGTGGGAAGCTGGGAGAGGAAAATTAAATTCTTACGTTTTTTAAGTGGATGGGGCCAGTAGTATTTGAAGAAGCCAAGTAGAAAACGGAAATGCTTAAGCTGGCTTTGCCCCTTGCGGAGAGATGCTTGGCTCGGTCCGTTCCCACGGGGCTCTTTCCGGAGGACAGAGTCCACTTTGGGAGGAGCTAGCTATAAAGCGATGGATAGGACGGTGTGGCTGAAGCCAGCATTCTTGGAATAGGAGCCTGTGGTTTCTCTCTTACTTCATCTTGTTAAATTGGTCCTGATGATTGGGGTGGATACCAGAGATCGTAGTGGTTCACTCACGCTGCGGTGTAATTTAAAGCCCTTGCAAACTCTATCCTTAGGCAGCGGCAGGATGAGGGAAGGGATAGGGGTCAGGAGGAACTGCCTTCTCTGGGGCTCTGACTTTGTGGTTTCTCTCTTACTTCATCTTGTTAAATTGGTCCTGATGATTGGGGTGGATACCAGAGATCGTAGTGGTTCACTCACGCTGCGGTGTAATTTAAAGCCCTTGCAAACTCTATCCTTAGGCAGCGGCAGGATGAGGGAAGGGATAGGGGTCAGGAGGAACTGCCTTCTCTGAGGCTCTGACTTCATCCAAACCCCAATCTGTGTCTTGGGAAAGTGTGTTTCAACGTTGGCTTGAGACACTGTCGAGGGAAGGTCTTAATTAACCTTCTTAGAACTGGATGTGTTGTGAGTAGACCAGAAACCACATATTGAGTGTATCGGAAAAGTTGTTTCTGCAGTTTTGCAGAGTTTGTGCTCTAGTGCCCAAAGAATACTTCTATGTTTTCATTTTCTTTTTTCAATTTTTTCTTTTTTGCAAATTATTGTATACTTGGGTTTTTTTTTTTAATTAAATCTTTTATTTTATATTGGGGTATAACTGGTTGACAGTGTTGTGATAGTTTCAGATGAACAATGAAGGGACTCAGCCGTACATATACATGTATTAATTCTCCCCCAAACTCCCCTCTCATCCAGGCTGGCACATAACATTGAGCTGAGTTCCCTGTGCTATACAATAAGTCTTTGTTGGTTATCCATTTTGAATATAGCAGTGTGCATGTGACCTTCCCAAAGTCCCTAACTCAAATAGGGTATCTTTGGCTTCCTTTTCTTTGAAATTCAATATTTCATTCTTTAAATAAGAACTGCAATACATGCATCCAAACCAAGGGAGAATTTAGGGTAACTGTGGAGAAAGTAACAAGGAAAATTTCTCTTCATGAAGCGAAAAGAAATTCACTGTCAACATGGAGTTTATTTATTGCTTGTCCATTCCTAGCATGGGAATATAAGTATGAAAATCTCTTGACAGAGAATAGTCAAAATCAAGCAAACAGAATTGAAATAAAAAATAAAAGTGTTATAGATAAATGAGAATTTACTGTATAGCACAGAGATACGTATTCAATATATTGTAATAACCTATAATGGAAAAGAATCTGAAAAAGAATATATATATATATGTACACTTATATAACCAAATCACTTTGCTGTATACATCTGAAACTAACACAATATTATAAATCAACTATACTTAAAAATTTTTAAAAATATGTTAATTATTATTCCAAGAAATTAATAGCTGTTTTTCATCTGGTTACTACAGGCATTCTTTTACATTATTTTTTAGGTTTTTTTTTTTTTTTTTTTAATGTGAGCACACGCTAAATAGTATCTTAAATCAACGTGTGACTGATTGATTCATGAGTGCCAGTGTTTTAAATGTCACCTGACGTAAGCCTACTAGTAGCTCCATTTTAAAATTGGAAACCTGATTCCTCTGCTTGAATTTTAGGAACCTATTTCCTCAGGCGAACACTATTCAGTAAACTCTGTTGGTTAAATATTGTCTCCTATTTTGAGGGCTTATAAGAAGGGAAGACAGACTCACTTTTGGTGAAGGCTGTATGGTATGACGCGCGCACACACACACACACATTATACCACGAAACAGTGAGAGTGGGCTATGTCATGCTGGGCCACACATCCCATTACCCTGTAGTTCTGTTTTTGCTGCTAAGTCACTTCAGTCGTGTCCGACTCTGTGCGATCCCATAGACGGCAGCTCACCAAGCTCCTCCGTCCCTGGGATTCTCCAGGCAAGAACACTGGAGTGGGTTGCCATTTCCTTCTCCAATGCATGAAAGTGAAAAGTGAAAGTGAAGTCACTGAGTCGTGTCCAACTGTCAGCGACCCCATGGACTGCAGCCCACCAAGCTCCTCCGTCCATGGGATTTTCCAGGCAAGAGTACTGGAGCGGGGTGCCATTGCCTTCTCTCTTATATCAGGTAAATTCCTGTTGGGATGAGAACAATATGTGCTTAGAAAACTCTTGGATTAGTTTCCTGAAATGGGGTAGATGACCAATGATGTTAGATGCCATTCCAGAGACAGTGGGTCCTCCAGAGGGCACTTTGGTTTGTCCAGCAATATTTGGGTTAGTGGTACACAGTTTCAAGTTATAAAGGGGTGGGAAATTTTAATTCCCTGGGAAGAAATTTGGGAAGGAGAGAAAGATAGGATGTGAACAGTGAGTCTCAGATGGGGAATCCTGCAAGCGATGCTTGGAAGATGGGTTGGGGGCAGCAGAAGAATCTAATGATCCTTTTTGTTTTCCATTAACTTTTAAAAAAAATTGTGGTAAAAGCACATAAATATTATCATCTTAATTGGTTTTAAGGGTACAGTTCAGTAGTGTTAAGTATATTTGTATTGTTGTGCAACCAATCATCAGAACATTTGCATCTTGCAAAACTGAAACTCTATTCTAATTAACTAATAATTCCTCATTTACACGCACCAGCCCCTGGCAACTTAAAAAGATAATTTTACAATATTGTGGTGGTTGTGCAATATCACTTCTTGCCTTGCTTAAAAAAAAATCTATTTTGCTCTTCAGTGCTTTTATGCAAATTGGAAGAATGTGTACTGGTGCTGAGTTACAGGTCAGGCTGGGTGAAGACAGAGCTCTTAGGGGCAGGAGACTGAAGTGAACCCTGGCATCATTTTACTCCCTGAAACCCTGAACACGAAGTATTTTTGGCTTTTTAAAAAGTTAAGAAAAACTTCTTAATTGTGGGCAGTCTTGAAAATATTGTGATACATAGCATGGTCAGCCTAATGAGAGCATGTGAGGAAATTGAATATATCTTGAAATGCTCCGTTTCCTAATGTCCCTTTAGCATGATCATGCTACCAGTACATAAAAACATCTTCAAATTTCCCACAGTTAAAAACTGCCAACAGAGACTTCCCTGGTGGTGTGGTGGTTAATACTTCGCCCTCCAGTGCAAGGGGGTGCAAATTCAATCCCTGGTCAGGGAACTGGATCCCATATGCCTTGTGGCCAAAAAACCAAAACATTAAACAGAAGCAATCTCACAACAAACTCAATAAAGACTTTTTAAATGGTTTACATAAAAGAAAATCATTTAGAATATACAATAGATTACCTGGTTCTGACTTAGCTGGGTTTTTTTTTCTTAAAGTCATGATAAACCAAGAAGATACATATATTTGAATAATTTAAAGATGAATCTAGGGACTTTTCTGGTGGCCCAATAGTTAAGATTCCTCGCTTCCAATGCAGGGGGCACACTTTCGATCCCTGGTCAGAGGACTAAGATTCTACATGCCAGGCAATGCAGCCACAAAGTTAAATAAATTAGTTTAAAAAAGCTTTTAAAAAAACAATGCCAATAAAAAAAGAAGTCATTAAAACCTTGCCCCTTTAATAAAAAGCATTTCATGCTGGCAAGCCAAGGGGGAAAACAGCCCTCTCGCCTCTTAAGCAAATTATTATCTGTAATTTTCAGTGTTCCTTTTAAACTATAGCAGGGAAGGGCATTTCTCCCTTTCCGTGACTTCTCTCATCTGTATCCTCTTTGGCATGCAAGCATGGAGTCCTAGAATTTTCTGGCTGTCACATAGGTGGCTATGCTGAATTCATCGTGCGGGTACCTCCATGTGGCAGCTTATGGGCTGAGCTGAATATAGTTTATGAGTGTTCATAAGGGCAGGAAATAGGATGCATCGAGTCTTAGGCCTTTCCAGTAGGCAAATCCTTTAACAGGGCACAGGTGATTTAATAGCAGCTTGGCAAGGGTACCCAGAATAAATTGGTTTCATTACCCTTACTCTCACACCTGGTCATTTGCCAGTGTAACAGGTGAAAATTGAGGAGGGGGTGGTGATTTCTAGGACTAGAGGAGCCAGGAGTTTTGAATGCCTTTGGCGATGGCTTTATCTCCTGGGGTGAGTTGTACTGTAATACTCCTGGGCACTACTTTGCAATTTATTTCACTGTAAAAAAGCATAATGGTTCCAACAGGGTGAGTTTATGCTGTGAATGTGTCCATGGGGCAGTGGGGAAAGATACTATGTAATAGAATTCTTGGATGAATTTCCATAGATTAGAACACAGCAGATGTTCCACATAAAGGTTAATTTCATCCACATCTACTTTGAATTTTATTTCCTTTAGAAGATCTCTACTCAGAAGGCTTCATGACAAATAGGACGGGTTATCTTATTTATCAGTCAGATTTCATAGAATTTTGTAGAACTTTCTAGTTTTTTTTTTTTTTTTGCATCTTGGGTGAGACTGCTAAATATGACACCCAAAGAAATTCGTTTCCTTGAAAAATATAATGAGAGGCACAAGTAGTAAGGAATTCATTATTTCTCATTTACTAATATAAAATTAGTGAGATTGTAACCTAGTCAGACACATAGCTTACATATTTAAGAATATTGTGAAGAGAAGATTAGACAGAAGAGCCTGTATAACAATTAAGTCATCTTTCTCAGATATTGGGCTTCCCTGGTGGCTCAGATGGTAAAGAATGCAGGAGACCTGGGTTTGATCCCTGGGTTGGGAAGATCCCTGGAGAAGGGAATGGCAACTCACTCCAGTACTCTTGCCTGGAGAATCTCAAGGACAGAGGAGCCTGGCAGGCTAGAGTCCTTGGGGTCGAAAAAGAGTCAGACACAACTGAGCGACTAACACTTTCTCAGATATTATGCAACATTTTTCTATAAATAATTGAAAAGGGTGATTACAAACCTCTTTTAAAGAATATTAGCTAGTTTTTCTCAAAGTAATGTGTTTAATAACATGCTGCTAATTAGAACTTAGGATTGCGAACTGAGGGAAAGCCAGTTCTTTAAAAATAAATTCTAGAAAGAAGTCAGCATGTTGTGGTTAGAAAAACTTGTGTGCTGGCTGTTGTACCCCTCAAGGATGGGAGAAAAGCACAGACAGGAATCCTTGTTCTCTTTGCCTGCTCATGTTGTAAGCATCGTTTTATTTGGGATTTGGTCTTTCATATGGTTTGTTAATTGTTGCAAGCATTATTTCCAGGCCAGCATCATTTCTTCAGTTTGGATTCCTTTCTTTCTTTTTTTTTTTTCTCTTGGAGTATAGTTGGTGTACAATGTTGTGTTAGTTTCAAGTGAATCAGTTATACACATGCATCTTATTTTTTTAAGATTCTTTTCTCACAAAAGTCCTTACAGACTCCTGAATAGTGTTTCCTGCGCTATACAGTAAGCACTTATTAGTTATCTATTTTATGTATAGTGATGTATGTATGCTAATCCCAATCTCACACTTTATTCCTCTCCCTATTCTCCCCTGGTAACCATAGGTTTCTTTTCTATTTTTGTGACTCTATATATTTATTTATGCTTTTTTTGTAAGTAAGTTTATTGGATTCCTTTCTTGTAGAGCTCCTCCTCTCTACAAGTTGCATTTATGCCTCTGGGCATCAAGAATAGAAATCAAGGGGTGATTGAAACAGACAACCGAAATATTCTCTAAAGCAGAGTTTAAGATTCTTAGAATGATAGGGGACTTATTTTTCAGTGCATGGCAGGTAACTGACCTGTCATGTATGGACTGAGGAGCCTGGTAGGCTGTAGTCCATGGGGTCGCAAAGAGTCGGACACAACTGAGTGACTTCACTTTCACTTTACTGAAGTAGAAATTCATTTTGCAACAGATATTTTCCTAAATGGTCTTTGTGTTTAGGCAAGATGGTTGTTAAGTTGCTAAGTTGTGTCCGACTCTTTGTGACCCCATGGACAGCAGCATGCCAAGCTTCCATGTCCCTGTCTCTTATACACATCTAGATGTGTATAAGAGACAGGTGTGGGGGTGTGGGGGGTTATCGGGCCACTTCTCCATTTGTAGTCAAAAAGAATCAGCCAATCTCTGTCCAGTGTAGATTGACAATGCCATTCTCCTGCAAAACCTCTCTCTCTATAAAGATCATCAAGATAGCACAGTGGTTGGTAATTTATTCTGCTACAGGGAAACGGACTGATTTCTCTTTTTTGTGTGTGTGAAGCCTCTGCCGCCTTGTCATGACTCCATGGAATCCATGCAGGTGTACAAGCAGCACTGTCAGATAGCAGAAGAATACCGCGAGGTGAAAAAGGAGATTGCCCTGCTGGAGGAAAGAAAGTGAGTACTGTGCCCCCCGCCCCGGGTACCCTCATCCTTGACCGCTGACTGCTGCTCGTGGACTGTGGATGGTAGGGGAGGACAGGCTGAGTGTGGGGGCGAGAGGGAAGGAGACAGGTGGGCAGGAGGTTCTGTGGTTCAGGCTTTCTGTGCTTTCATCTGTGATTCTAGGAGTGATACAAGCAAAGCTGTGCTAGATGAAAGAGAGTGGCCAGAGGGACCAGGAGAGTGTGTCCTACGCAAACTTAACTTTTTAATGAGCATTCTTTAATTCAGGAAATTAGAGATGCTAAAACACCACCTAGAGCCACGTGATGTTCCCTGTGAATGTGCTCAAAGGCCCCAGGGCACTTTGTCTTAGGGTGGATTTTAATTAATGCTTTAATGCTGGCATGCCCACCTCAGGTAAAGAAGCCACTGGGATGGCTCCTTGGGATAAGGTAAATGTATTAGTTGATTAACTGCATTTTATAGCTCAACAGTCCAGTAAGTTTTCTTTTTTTTTTTTTTATCTTCACAGCTTCTATTATCATTAAAGTTCTGCCGAAGGGAGTTAGGCAGTTTATTAATTAAAGCATTCTCACTTTACCTACTCATAACTTTATGCTTCTGAATTCTCCTCCTTTTTTTATATTAAGCTTTTTGCTTCGTATTGGAGTATAGCCGATTAACAATGTTGTTGAGAGTTTCAGGTGGACAGCAAAGGGACTCAGCCATACATGTATCCATTTTCTCGATTGCACTGAATTCTGCCGATATCAACTCAGTGATCCCCATTCTTTCATCCTTTCAAAGCATCAGACACTTTTTCTTCATAGCTTTGGTCAGTGTGTACTTTACACATTTATTAGGGAGATCTTTTGATGAATATTTGCATCTCCTGCTAAGTGGTAAGTGTCCAAAAAAGGGAGGATAGTCAGGTGTTTCCCACCATCATTTTCCTGAAGCACAATACATAACATGTAGATACTGAATAAATTCTTGGTGAATGAGTGACACATAAGCCAAACATATTGTGAGTCTTTGTTTCTGCTTTTCTTCTTCTTCTTACTAGAGTGATACATGGTATTACAGCATATTTACATTTATACTTATATAAAGCATAATTTTTAAATGACTCTAAGGGAAGAGATGGTGATGAACAGGGAGGCCTGGCGTGCTGCGATTCATGGGGTCGCAAAGAGTCGGACACGACTGAGCGACTGAACTGAACTGAAGGGAAGCATATTTTGTTTTGAGAGATTTATGAAGCTCTCGGGACCCTTTGAAGACTCCCCAGAATGGTAGTTGGACAGGATAATATGGTTGGGAGCAGCACTGGTTTTAGGGTCAGACATCATTTATGCTAAGACCAGTTGGCATGTTGCAAATATCTTCTTAATTCCTTACTTTCCTTCAAACATAAAGTCATACCTGGACTTTTGGCTATAGGGCATTGAAAGATGCTCATGAGGAGATGAGAAACACTTTTCCTTATTATGTCTGAGACTTTCTTTTTGGTCTAAGAGTTTTCACAAATTGGTTGGAATGCTTCGATTGTACATTTGCATACAATCTGAGTCTTTCAATAAGTGTCATAAAGAAACTGAAGATGCCTATTAATAATGTAACCAGTGATGAAGTTAAAGGAGGACTTGTATTATCAGTGGCTTATAAATGTATCTTCCAGTTGGTGTGTATATGTGTGTTAACTATGTTGTGATAGGAAAAAAAGCCCCAGGTAAATTATATATTTATTTGTAAATAATAAATATTTTAGACTGAAGGTATAGTGTTATTTAAATTAGCCCCATGCGTAGCTTTTTTTGGGAGGTGGCAATACAAGACTTCCCCACTAAATTATATGTTTTGTAAGTGTATATTTTTGTATGCTGCATCAAAAAATACAATAGGACAACAATATGAGAATGATTCATTGCTCTCTTATTGAAACATATTCTTGCTGTTTCTGCAAAACTCATCTTATTTCCTCTCTCAAGCCTATTTGGAAGGGTTTGGAGTTTTCTTGAAATCATGATATCTTTTTTTTTTCCTCCCTAAGTAATTCACTAGATTTTAGACAAAGGCCAGATTCTTTGATTATTTTTTTTCCTTTCTTTTTGGTAAAGTCTCTCGAAGTCCTTTTTATTCCCTCCGGTTTCTGCCATTTGGGATTGGGCCTTGTTACTTCAAATCTTGGTCAGCATGATATTCTAACTGGTTTCCCTGCCTGTGGTTTTATGTTGCTAGAGAAGGACATGAAGTTCTCCACCTAGATCGTGAGATCTGCCTCAGTATGGCCTTAGTACCGCTGCAGAATGTTTTAGCTCATTCTCGCCTATTCACTCTTCCTGCCTCAGTGCCCTTGCTCACACCAGGCTCAGTCTAGAGTCTCCTTCCTTCCTCTTCATCCGTCCAAATGCTACCCTTGAAAAGAACTTAGCCTGTATCCCTCCCCAACCATCCCACCGTGATCAGCGCTTTTCCTGGGTGAAGAAAAACTTACTGGAATGATTCTTTGGGCACTTTTTGTAGGCCAGTGTTATCAGTAGTTACTCACTGGCTGGGCTCAGACGGTAAAGAATCTGCCTGCAATGCAGGAGATGCGAGTTTGATCCCTGTATCACGAAGATCCCCTGGAGAAGGAAATGGCAACCCACTCCAGTATTCTTGCCTGAGAAATCCCATGGACAGAGGCGCCTACAGTCTACAGGCTACAGTTCACGGATCACAGAGTCAGACATGACTGAGCGATTATCACTATTACTGAACTGTATGTCCTGTCTTTCTAACTCTGTCTAGTTCCCTACAGAACTCTATACCCTTTAACCTCTCTTTGTATCCCAGTCACTAAATAAGGAGTTGAGCAGAGGATAAAATATGAGTTGGGGTGATTTACAGTGGCCGATTATAGGAGATCGTTATATCCACCATGTAGCATTTTTTATTTGTAATTTGTATGGTCTGTATTTAAATTATGGAGTGAGTCAGTATCAGAAGTAAAGAATTGCTAAGATAAATTGTTAAAACTGGAAGTATGGTTATATTTTATATTTCTAAAAAAATGAGCTTGGTCCTACAAAGGCTTTGTGCGGTTCGTTTTTTTTTTTTTTTTTTTTTTTAATGGTTTACTAAAGTGGGCTTCCCTGATAGCTCAGATGGTAAAGCGTCTGCCTGCAGTGCAGGAGACCCGGTTCGATCCCTGAGTTGGGAAGATCCCCTGCAGAAGGGAATGGCAACCCACTCCAGTACTCTTGCCTCGAAAATTCCATGGACTGAGGAGCCTGGTAGGCTGTAGTCCATGGGGTCGCAAAGAGTCGGACACAACTGAGTGACTTCACTTTCACTTTACTGAAGTAGAAATTCATTTTGCAACAGATATTTTCCTAAATGGTCTTTGTGTTTAGGCAAGATGGTTGTTCAGTTGCTAAGTTGTGTCCGACTCTTTGTGACCCCATGGACAGCAGCATGCCAAGCTTCCATGTCCTTCACTGTCTCCTGGAGTTTGGTCAAACTCATGTCCATTGATTTGGTGATGCTATTCAACCATCCCATCCTCTTTTGTCTCCTTCTCCTCCTGCCCTCAATCTTCCCCAGCTTTAGGGTTTTTTCCAGTGAGTTGGCTCTTCACATCAGGTGGCCAAAGAATTGGAGCTTCAGCTTCAGCATCAATCCTTCCAATGAATACTCTGATTTCCTTTAGGATTGACTGGCTTGATCTCCTTGCAGTCCAAGAGACTCTCAAGAGTCTTCTCCAACATCACAATTCGGAAACATCAATTCTTTGGCACTCAGCCTTCTGTATAGTCCAATTCTCACAATCATACATGACTACTGGAAAAACCATAGTTTTGATTAGATGGACCTTTGTCAGCAAAGTGATATCTCTGCTTTTTAATACACTGTCTAGGTTTGTCATAGCTTTTCTTCCTAGGAGCAATTGTCTTTTAAAGTTGTGGCTGCAGTCACTGTTCACAGTGATTTTGGAGCCTGAGAAAAGAAAATCTGTCATTATTTCCACTTTTCCCTCTTCTCTTTGTCATGAAGTGATGGAGCCGGAGGCCATGATCTTAGTTTTTGGATTGTTGAATTTTAAGCCAGCTTTTTCACTCTCCTATTTCACCCTCATAAAGAGGCTCTTTAAAGAAAAAAAAGAAAGAGGCTCTTTAGTTCCTCTTTACTCTCTGCCATTAGAGTAGTATCATATCTGAGGTTGTTGATACTTACTCAAAATAGAGTGGACCAAATGGATTTGACCGAAATAAATCAGCTCTTCATTTTTCGATCATTTGGATGAGAATTTCTTCCCTATTATTTAATAAAATGTGACTGATTACGTTGCTTCTGGTGATTGGCTAGCATAAGCTAGACGCACAGAGAGATGCTAATCCAGGTGTTCTATTTTAATTTTTAAACATTTTATTTATTTGTTGTGTCTTTCAAAAGGGTTTATTCAGTTCTATCTAACCTGTCTATGCATAGCAAATATCTACTATGTGTCCTACACTGTCCTCATTTTCACAGAATTTACAGTCTTGCATAGAAGAAAACCCTACACAAGATGGCTTACAAAGCAAGATAAAATGATAGCAAACTTATGCCATAAAGACATACTGTAAAACTTCCCCAAATTCCTCCCCTAAGGACAGCCATGGACTCAGACTTTGAGAAGGAGCTTATGGTTGCTGAGGGGAAGGATGGAGGAAGGGCTAGTGAGGGAGTTTGGGTTGGGTATGTACACACTGCTATATTAAAATGGATAATCAGCAAGGACCTACTGTATAGCACAGGGAACTCTGCTCAGTATTATGTGACAGCCTGGATGGGAAGGGAGTTTGGCAGAGAATGGATATATATATATTGGATATATCTATCCAATGGCTGTATCTATATCTATTTATATATATATGTATAGGTATAGGTATAGGGGAAGTCGCTCAGTCGTGTCCGACTCTTTGCGACCCCATGGACTGTAACCTACAAGCCTCCTCTGTCCATGGGATTCTCCAGGCAAGAATACTGGAGTAGATTGCCATTTCCTTCTCCAGGGGATCTTCCTGACCCAGGGATCAAACCTGGGTCTCCCGCATTGGAGGCAGACACTTTAACCTCTGAGCCACCAGGGAAGCCCCATATATATATGTATATATGTATATGACTGGATATATATACATCCAGAGAATGGATGTATATGACTGAGTCCCTTTGCTGTCCAGTGAAACTCTGCAACATTGTTAATTGGCTATACACCAGTACAAAATAAAGCGTTAAAAAAAAGAATAGCCACTGCGTTCAGTACTGAGAGGGGCACTGTCCATGTTAACCCAGGTGTTTAAAAGAAGTTTTTACATGTTGGAGCCATGTGGGCACAGGTTAAACTGAACTTCACTCTCATCTCCAGAGGGGGTCTCCCTGGATCTAGTTTGAGAGACTTCACAGAAGGGAGAGAAGAGTTGATTGTATATTATTTTAATCTTGTCTGTTGGGTGGATAAAGAGAATCAAACATTTTCTAAGATTACAAACTCACAATAAGGTGAATTTAATTTAGAGAATAGTTTCTGGTTTATTGACTGCTGCTGCTAAGTCTATGGACAGGGAGGCCTGGCGTGCTGCAGTTCATGGGGTCGCAAAGAGTCAGACACGACTGAGCGACTGAACTGAAGGGTGAAGGGTGAAGTCGCTCAGTCGTGTCCGACTCTTTGCGACCCCGCGGACTGTAACCTACTAGGCTTCTCCGTCCGTGGGATTCTCCAGGCAAGAATACTGGAGTGGATTGCCATTTCCTTCTCCATGGGATCTTCCCAACCCAGGGATCGAACCCGGGTCTCCCGCACTGGAGGCAGACACTTTAACCTCTGAGCCACCAGGGAAGCCCCTGAACTGAAAATAGCTATTAGAAGTTTGCTCTGGGTCTCCTAGCCAAGTACAGAAGGATGAGGCATCCATTGATATAGCAGTATAGGGTCAGTTCAGTTTGGCAAATTTAGAGGCAAGCCCTCCCAAACAGTGAGAGCAACAGTCAGGAAAAAGGGAAGAATGAGTTCAATAAATGGGCTGTCCCATTGAAATACAATACTTGAAATTGTGATGTAGATGTACACTGGCCTGATTGTGATCTGTCAGTCCAAATTAGTTACATAGTTCTTCATTAATTTTGTTAAGAAGTTGTAAAACTTACCATTGCTTTCTTCAAAAACACATCTCCCTACCAATGTGTGAGAGACAATGGTGATATGCTTCCACAAATAGTAGAGATCATACTTGGGAATATGTTTTTGGTGTAGTTTAATTTGCTTATTTATTGAAGGTATAGTTGACAAGGTGTAGTTAACATTACTGCATTCTGCACTAAAATTTTTTTTATAAGGTAGAACTCATGTTAGGTGTTCTTGAGACAGTCAAAAGAAATTATTAAGTGTACTCATCTTAAAGGTACAGCTTGATGGATTTTGATATATGTGTGCACCTCAACACAGATCAAGATACAGTACCTTCCATCGGTTTAGGAAACTCTCTCATGCTGCTTCCCAGTCAGTCCATTCCCCATTGATAGCCATTATCCTGATTCCACTAGTAAATGTATCAATGTTACTTTTCCAGTCAGTCTTTAACATCATGTGAAAGTGAAAGTGTTAGCTGCTCAGTCATGTCCGACTCTTTGCTACCCTGTGGACTGTAGCCTGCCAGGCTCCTCTGTCCGTGGGACTCTCCAGGCAAGAATAATAGAGTGGGTAGCCATTCCTTCCTCCAGGGGATCTTCCCAACCCAGAAATTGAACCTTAGGTCTCCTGCATTGCAGGCAGATTCTTTACCATCTGAGTCAACAGGGAAGGCCCTTTAATGTCATATAAATGAAATTATAAAATATACACTCTTCATGTCTGGCTTCTGTTACACAATATCCATGAACTTCATCTATTTGTTGTTTCCAGTTTTTTTAATTGCTATATAGTACTCCATTGTATAAATATACTATATGTATGAGTTTACTTACTCATTCTGCAGGTGGTAGATATTTGGGTTTATTACATATTTTGGTTACAGTGAATAAAATTGTCACAAACATTCTAATAATGTCTTTGCTGGATAATTCGTTTCTTTTCACATATATGTAGGAGTATAATTAATAGGTCTTAGATATGTGGTTTTGATTTACCACAGATTTCCCCTAAATGATTGAACCAGTTCATATTCTCACTATCAATGTTTGTGAGGTCATTTGTGCCACTTCCTCATCAAGACTTGAAGACTTTGAGTGTTTTAGATTTTTACTATTTAGAATGGTTTCATTTTTATACAGCTTAAGAACTCACTAAACTCACAGTTCCCTTCCTTTTATCTTTGTTTTGTGTTGTGTTGAAGTGGCAAGGCTGAGGGTGAAACCTTTTATATAAGGATGGCAAAGCAAGTGGATGGAAGGCACCTGAATCACTATTTAGATATTCAACCAATTCTAGAACCATCTATCTCCATGAAAGTGAAAGTGTTAGTTGCTCAGTCATGTCTGACTCTTTGTAACCCTGTGGACTGTGGCCTACCAAGCCCCTCTGTCCATGGAATTCTCCAGCCAAGAATTTTGAAGTGGGTAGCCATTCCCTTCCAGGGAATCTTCCCAATCAGATCAAACCTGGGTCTTTTCTGCACTGTAGGCAGATTCTTTACCATCTGAGCCACCAGGGAACCCAATAGCTATTGATAATTCAGTGATAAATATTCTTATGGTTCATGTTAATGTTCATCACATATTTGTCATTTGAAGATGAAAACACACTTTATAAAGAAATCTTACATTAAGCATCTTTAATAGCAGTTCAGTTTTACTGTTTTGTTCATATAGTTTTAAGGGTTCATTGTTAAGTTTAATTCTGGGATTTTATGTTGATGTTGTAATAGAAATGAATAATTTTCTATGTTAACATGTTTTTTGTCCGTTCACTAGATTTTGGTGTATAGAAGCTATTTTTGTATCAATATATTAAGATTTTTGCATCATTTAAGTCTCTTCAAGTACTAATAATTTTTCATTTCTAATAGAATTCTTAGATTTTCCAGGTAGAAAATTTCATCATTGCCAATATTTGTAGATTTTTCTTTCGTCAAGCAAAATTTAAATCTTATATCTATCCTCATGTAGCTGCAGTGGGGAGAAATTACGTGGTCTTATTAAGTAATATGGTAATTGTTCTTTTATTGCTAGTTTCTTTAGCTGTAATTCCTCCAATCTGATTTGATCACAAACCTTCTGGTGGGCTATTGATTACAGTTAAATATTTTAAAATGAAATATAAAGACTCTTTTGAATCTTTCATTATTAAGCATTTCAGATTGAGTTTTTGGTAAATTTTATTCCATTAATTTTTTTTGAGAAATCAAACCACCTATGTATGTTAACTTTTCACCCTAATTAATTTGTTGTCTTAGTGTGCTTGTGGAAGAATGGTTTTATATTCTTTCCCAATCCATAGAGCATAGACTTTTCAAATGGAAGTTTAAAATATATGCCTCTACTTTTCAATAACAAGATGTGGTGCTCAGGCAAGCTCTAGGATCTTTTGTGTACCCTATTTGACTCTGTGTTGAGGCAGGAAGGGGGCTTCCCCAAGACTCAGTGGTAAAGAATCTGCTAGCAGTGCAGGAGACATGAGTTCTAAAAGAGATGGACACGACTGAGCAAGAGCAACGAGCGTGAGAAGAAGGAAGAGGCAACATAAGAGAAAGCTCAATCTTTGCAGTTTTAATGAGTAAATGTAACTTACTTCAGTGCCTAAAATATTGCGAATATTTTCCCAATGTCCTTTGCACAGCTGTCTTTACTTCCTTGTTCCTTAGGCTGTAGATAAGGGGATTCAGCATGGGTGTGATCGCACTGTATTGTAAGGAAGAAAGCAAATCCAGGGAGGAACCAGAGGGAGGCATGAGATAGCGAAGCATACCTGAGCCAAAGAACAGGATCACTGTGATGAGGTGGGAGGAGCAGGTAGAGAAAGCTTTGCTCCTGCCTGTGGTGGAGCTGATGCTCAGAATGTTGAATATAATACGAACATAGGAGAAGAAGATTGGGAAGAAGTTTCCAAGCCCGAGGAATATAGTGGAGAAGGACAAGATACTGATATTGATGGAGATATCAGAGCAAGACAGAGGGAAGAGGGAGGGCAGCTCACAGGTGTAGTGGTGGATAGTTTGAGCATCACAGAAATCCAGATTAATAGCCAAGAGCACAATGATGACTGCATTGAGAGAGGCCAGGCCCCAGGAGCCCCACACCAGCCCCTTACAGAGCTGGTTGTTCATCACCTGGTCATAGAGCAAGGGGTGGCAGATGGCGGCATAACGATCATAGGCCATGACTGAGAGCAGACAGGCTTCATTTCCCGCAGTAAGAAACACAAAGAAGACCTGGGCTAGACAGCCCTCTACTGAGATGGTATTCTTCTCAGACAGGAGGTCCTTCAGGAGCTTGGGCAAAGTGACAGAAGAGAAGCAGAGGTCTAGGAATGATAGATTACTCAAGAAGAAGTACATGGGTGTGTGGAGGCGGGAGTCAGTCCTGATCACTAATATCATTGCCAGGTTCCCCAGTACTGTCTGGAGGTAAATTCCCAGGAATAATACAAAGAGCAGAACTTGGATTTGGGGGTCGTCAGACAGTCCAGTGAGAATAAACTGGGTGATGGTGCTGTGGTTCCTCAAGGCCATTTGTTGAGATTATTTTCCTGTAATAAAATAAAGGAGAGGTGAGATCTCCTATGATTGTTCCTATTTCCTTCACAGCATCACCCCTTCTGCTTACACATTTCCCCCTGTGCTGTATTGAGACACTCAATATATCCTTCACTGTACCTCAGCAAGAAGTTTTATTATATTTTGTCAGTTGCTGTTCTTGGATTGCAGTCTTCACATACTTAACAGAGAATCTTATTCCTTTTTTATAGGGATTTAATTGGAAAAATAAATATACCTGACTTCCTTGTACATTCATGGTAGTTAGTTTCCACCTGGATTTTTCCTGTTGTTTAGAGAGTCTTATAATCATTTGGTTTTAAGAACCATTATAGTATGGATTTGCAGCAGTTGTTTTAAACTTGTCTCCTTTCCATATCATTATATTTTAGGTCATAATCATCCAGCGACTTCTAACTTCCTAAGCAGCTCATTAAATTTCCATTAACTTTGTGTATGTGTGTACAGAGTATCTCAACCACTATCTAAGTTTTTTTCTCAAAGTGATTTTATGATTTATTTATGGCAGCTGATGATATCTATTTTACTGTTGAAAAATATGACATTCAGGGAGATTTTGTAATGCCATGTTGACAACAAGTGAAAAACCATTGCTTTTTATAATCTACTAGGCTTGATCCATAGGTACATAGGCCGTTTTTCCTGTTCCGGTATTCAGAGTTCTTTCTCATCCATCTTTAACCTACTTTTAAATCAAATTGACTACTTTTTTTTTTTTTTTCACATATTTCTGGCTGTTTTTTTTTTAAATTTTATTTTTACTTTATTTTACTTTAAAATTGGCTACTTTTGATGTCAGAAAAGTGTATTTGTTTCTGTGCTTCTATTATTCTCCATTCAGATGTTCTCCATTTTAATCTGTGGATCCAAATTCTTAACTGACCTTAAATCCTGTCTTTTTCTTATAGTCTCTCCCGACAGCTCCCTCTTCTAAACTCACAATCTTCTATTTAAATCACTGACTCCTTGTTTTCAGGGCCTTATGTCATAGTATGAATTCTGATTTTTTTCTCATTAATGTTAAATATGTTTTCTCAGATTTTCCCTCAAGGCTATGAGCTCATTGAGAAAATGGACCACATCTTAATAGTAATCACAAATTAATTATTTCTAGCTTCATCTTCACACATTTTGTGTTAGCTTCATTATACCTATCACATTATTTGAAAACCTTCATATGACCTCTCATGCATACTTCAGATATGACCTCTTGAATATTCCAAGCACAATCCCATCCTTTCACTCCATGCCCCTAATACCACTTCATTGAGAAAATGGACCACATCTTAATAGTAATCACAAATTAATTATTTCTAGCTTCATCTTCACACATTTTGTGTTAGCTTCATTATACCTATCACATTATTTGAAAACCTTCATATGACCTCTCATGCATACTTCAGATATGACCTCTTGAATATTCCAAGCACAATCCCATCCTTTCACTCCATGCCCCTAATACCACCTCAGTTGTGTCTGACTCTTTGCGACCCCATGGACTATACAGTCCATGGAATTCTCTAGGCCAGAATACTGGAGTGGGTGGTGTTCCCTTCTCTATAGGATCTTCCCAACCCTGGGATTGAACCCAGATCTCCCACATTGTAGGTGGCTTCCCTGGAGCCACCAGGGAAGCCCAAGAATACTGGATTGGATAGCCTATCCCTTCTCCAGCAGATCTTCCCCACCAAGGAATCAAACCAGGTTCTCCTGCATTGCAGGCAGATTCTTTATGAGCTGAGCTACCAGGGAAAGCCATCCTAATACCACCAATCACCTGTAATACTGATCCCTGGCAGAAATATTGGGGATATATCCATTAGAGTTGCCATACTGCCTACCCATGCAGTCTGTGTTTATTTGCAGAATATGTCATCTTCTGCAACATCCTCTGATGATCTCTAATTTTTATAGAAGCAACAGGTACTTTAACCATCACTGCAACAAGGTACTTGCATTTGTGTTGTAGGCAATTTATTTTTTTATTGCCCCATGAGGTCAGAAAATAAGTATTTGTGTGGTTTTCCTTTAACTGCTTCATGAATCCACTTGTGCTAGGTGTAAAGGTTTATCCAAGAAGACCAGAATGGTGGTAGATTATGTGAATGATGATGCTCACCTGAATCCAAATAATTTTGAACCTGCATTTGTAGGGCTATGTAGTAAAGCACTGTTCTGTATGAAGTTTTCTTAGGAGCCTGAGGTTTTAAAACATGATTTAGCAGGTTTCTGCTTTTGTTTATCAGCTCACAATATAACCATACGAAGCTTTCTGAACTTACAAAAAATTTATATTTGCTTTTTCATTGAGCACCTATTTCTGATCCTGCTGATAATCTATGACCCCATGCTAATTCACCAAGAGATGCTTCAGCTATGATCCCATTAACAAACTCATCAGTCAAAGCTTAGGCCAATCTTAGACCGACATGTAGGTTACCTTTGTGCCTGGAAAACAGGGTAGTATTTACCCTTGTGTGCCTGTGGGATATTGGCTTAGTTCTAGTGATTGTGAGGCAGAAACAGGTGGAGAAATTCTGTTTGAGGGTCCTGCATGGATACATTTGTAAATATTGTTGATAGAAAACTTTTTATATAAAATCTACTCAAAGCAAAGTAAAATGATAAATAGGATTTATTCTTCATAAAACTTAGATATTTTCATGTATATCTCAATGATCTGGATATTTTCAAGCCATCCCCCAAATTACTTCATTCTCTATTTTCACTCACAAGGAGACCAGACCACAGTGTCTTGCCACTGTGACAAGCTCAGGGTCTCCTGTTAATTGAGAATATTTCCAGAATCATTTCTATTTCTTTAGCGTAGTATTTCTGGACAAATTTTTCTCTCTTATCTGATGTCCACATTTAGTGTGCAGGAAGACATCAACCACTGTATCAAGTGATTTAGAAGATATCACAGAGAAAGGAGCCCTCCCATCCCCAGCTAAATAACACCTTAAACTGATCGGATAAATTTTTTTTTGAATGACCAAAAGCAAAACCTTGCAACTCATTCTAGGTCAAGATATCAGGAAATAAATCTAATTTTTAATTACTATTTGGAACAAAAAACATTGTTTCATCCTTTTGTATGAGAGATTGAGGTGAGATTTACACATCAATGAGAACAGGCACAATTAAAATGAATGAAATGGTGGTTGATCTCAGCAAATGGTAAAAGATATGAAAGGAGGATTACGGAATTGTCCTAGAAAGGTCTAAACCACACTATTTAAAGATATTTCTGGAATGAACAAATGAGTGTAGTATATGTAGTAGGTCAGCCTCCAAGATGGCCTGAGGGATCCCAGGGCAACTTTCAGACCCAGGAATCTGAACTGGGGGAAGGATATCAGTATGGGAAGGAGAGAACCAAAGGTCAACATGACCCAACTGAATTATTCTCAGCGCTGTTCCCTCCTTGGGAATAGTACTCCTCTGCACTATTCATACCTACTCACTGGTAACCAGATCTGAAGGTTTAAGGAACAGAAATATTTACTGCAGTTTATCAAACTGGAATCAGAAAAAGCAGGGGAATAAGTTCCTTCAACAGCCTAGAATCTGTCTGTAATATTCTGATTTCTCTCTGCAAAGTTTTGTGATTATGAAGTATAAGAAGATTTAGGTCAGGCTGTAAGATGTCTCTGTACTCAGTGTTATGCAGAGAGGATAGAGATCATTCTGTTGATTTGTGCAGGTTTGATAGACTAATGCAACATTTGGGGGAATAAAGATGTTTAAGCTGGGAAAGATTGAAGGCAGGAGGAGAAGGGGATGACAGAGGATGAGATGGTTGGAATGCATTACTGACTCAATGGACGTGAGTTTGGGTAAACTCTGGGAGTTGGTGATGGACAGGGAGGCCTGGTGTGCTGCAGTCCATGGGGTTGCAAAGAGTCGGACACTACTGAGCGACTGAACTGAACTGAACTGAACTGAAAGCCCTTCCCAGGGCTGGAGATGATGTCAAGAGCCAAGATATTTTTATCTCTAGTCAGGGAAGAAGGATGAAGGAACAGGATCCTTGGCTCTAGAACAAGTGGAATAGGTAATGAAATGTGAGGAGGTAGAGATGTGTGAAGGGATAGACAGCAGATTTAAAACCTACACACAGGAATCTCCCTGGTGGTCCATTGGCTAAGACTCCATGCTCCCAATGCAGGGGGCTAAGGTTCAATCCCTAGTCAGGGAACTAGATCCCACATACAGCAATTGAGAGTTCACATCTTGCAACTAAGATCGGGTGCCGCCAAATAAATACATAAATAAAATTAATAAATATTAAAAAAATAGTTGAAAAACCCTACACACAGATATTCCAGGAAAAAGATAAAGGTATCCTCAGAGAATCAGGGAAGAATTACCATACTTTTTTTTTTTCTGGAGATGACTCTTCTTAATTTTCTGCCTTTCCCATCATTGTTAAGCATCATAGGTAAAGTCTCCTCAAAACTGCCCTCTTCTCAAAGGAGTTTAACGTTTGGTATATCAGACAGCTCTCAGAGAGTTCTGGGCGTTAGAATAGTTCTCTTGTTAGAAGCAGTATATAAATCATACAGTCAGGACTGTTTTCCTGAAAACCTTAATTTAGGGTGGTGTCATTCTGTAATGTAGGCAAAGATGAGGACAGTTTCTCTAAAGAAGCTCAAATTCTGAACAACAGACATATATTTCATTAAACCTTCTCACGTGATCTCAAGTGGAGCAATGTACCTTCTCTTCATTTCTTCTGTGATTCTGAGTACTTTTCTAAGAGCATCACTTATAGAAAGCATTCTTTAATGGAACCAATCAGAAAGCCATTTTACTGAGATAGCCACGGGGTATGTTGGGTACTCGGGGGAAGCTCGACCACTGCCCTGTATTCCCTGAAGTCCCAGCCTGAAGCCTAGCTCTGGACTCAGTAACTACACAGTTTCCAGGTAACTGGAAAATTAAACGTAGTACGAGGCATAGAGGATTCTCTCCAGGGAAGTATTTGAAGTGTCTGAATTAAGGCAATTATTTAAAGCCTAAAAAGAGTGCTTTATTAGAGTTGTGAGGGTTGAAAAAGCAGGGTATAAGAATGGGACTTTTAAACAAATTTTGATCTGATGGAACATTTTCTTAATGGCTATACAGAGCTGAAAATGAGCTTTAAAATTTTTCAGTAAATTGAGCTGTGACATATTACTGAGCTCCAGATTATATTTTAGTGCATACTTAAATTTTTTTCATTTTAACCATAGACTTGTCCATTATAGTGGCTGAGAGGAGTTAACTCCATGCTAGGAATATTATTGGGGCTTGAATTTACAGTATCTTTTTTTTCAGAGTAATATCCTGTTTTTATTTTAAAAGTGATATTCTGTTTAACATGAATCATGTTAAAGTTTATTCTTTAACAGATTTATTGAAATACAATTGGCAAAAATTATATAGATTTAAGATGCACATCTTGATTATTTTTAGGACCTTACTTAATCCTGCCCCTGCCAGATCTATTAAGGTATAATTGACAAAATTTTTGTATATTTAAGACATGCAAAGTGAAAATAATTGGATTTTAAGTTTATAGAATTCTACATTCAAAGCATATAATGAATTATGTAAATATGATGATAGCAACATGTATTGCTGATGATAGAAGAGACTGTCTTTTCTCTATTGTTTGTTCTTTGCTCCTTTGTCATAGATTAACTGACCTTTATGTGTTTAGGTTTATTTCTGGGCTCTCAGTTCTATGCCAGTGATCTGTGTATCTGTTTTTCTGTCAGTACTGTGCTGTTTTGATTATTGCAGCTTTATAACATAGTTTGGCCACCTCATGAGAAGAGTTGACTCATTGGAAAAGACTCTGATGCTGGGAGGGATTGGGGGCAGGAGGAGAAGGGGATGACTGAGGATGAGATGGCTGGATGGCATCACTGACTCGATGGATGTGAGTCTGGGTGAACTCCGAGACATGGTGTTGAACAGGGAGGCCTGGCGTGCTGTGATTCATGGGGTCGCAAAGAGTTGGACACGACTGAGTGACTGAACTGAACTGAACTGAATAACATAGTTTACAAAACTGGAGCATGTGAAAACTCCAGTTTTGTTCTTTTATTCTCAAGATTGCTTTGGCTTTTGTGGTTCCATATAAATTTTAGTAGTTTTTGTTCTATTTCTGTGAAAAATCTCCCTGGGATTTTGATAGGGATTGCATTGAATCTGTAGATTGCTTTAGGTGATATAGATATCCATGAGCATGAACTCTGTTTCCATTTTTTTTTTGTCTGCTTCAGTGTCTTTCAACTATGTCTCATAGTTTTCAGTGTCAAAGTCTTTGACTTCCTTGATTAAGTTTATTCCTAGATATTTTATTCTTTCTGTTGTTGATAATAAAGTGTTTAAAACATATTCTCCTATAGAGTTGCAATTTTATAATGCTATTTGTCACCTTACAGTTTATGTTCTTTTGTCTGCTGTTTCTGGTAGAATAGCTCTTTTCAACTTTTTTTTTCTTTTAGGCGGGTCTTGTGTTGATGACTATCTCAGTTTTCATTTGTTTGGGAATGTCCTTATTTCTCCTTCATATCTAATTTTGCCTTTGCTGAATAGAATATTCTTGGCTGACAGTTATTATCTTTCAATATTTTGAGAATGTCATTTCACTGCTTCCTGGCCTGTAGAGTTTTTGCTGAGAAATTTGCTATAGCTTATTGGGGGTTCCCTTGCAAGTTATCATCTTTTTTTCCCTGGCTGCCTTTAAAATTCTTTCTTTGTCATTGACTTTTAAAAATTTTATTTGTTTATTTTTTTGGCTGTGCTGCGTCATCTTTGCTGTGCGGGCTTTTGTTATGCGGAGGAGGGGTTACTCTCTTGTTGTAGGGCATAGGTTCTGGGGTACACAGGCTTCCATAGTTCTGGTTTCTGGGCTCTAGAGCACAGATTCAGTAGTTGTGGCACATGGGCTTAGTTGCTCCATGGCATGTGGGATCTTCACGGACCAGGGATCAAACCCATGTCTCCTGCGCTGGCAGGCAGATTCTTTACTACTGAGCCTCCGGGAAGCCCTGTCATGACTTTTTAAATTAAAAGTATAAGGTACAGTTGATTTACAATGTTATATTGGTTTCAGGTGTAAACATAGTGATTTGATACTTTTTTAGATTATACTCCATTTAAAGTGGTTATAAAATGCTGGCTATAGTCCCTGTGCTATATGTTACATTGTATCTTATTTATTTTATATCTAGTAGTTTGTACCTCTGGAGAAGGCACTGGCACCCCACTCCAGTACTCTTGCCTGGAAAATCCCATGGATGGAGGAGCCTGGTAGGCTGCAGTCCATGGGGTCGCTAAGAGTTGGACACGACTGAGCAGTTTCACTTTCACGCATTGGAGAAGGAAATGGCAACCCACTCCAGTGTTCTTGCCTGGAGAATCCCAGGGATGGGGAGCCTGGTGGGCTACCGTCTATGGGGTCACACAGAGTCGGACACGACTGAAGTGACTTAGCAGTAGCAGTTTGTACCTCTTAATCTTCTGTCTTGCCCTTCCTCCAGCCCCTTTAAACAGTGGTAACCACTAGTTTATTCTCTGTATCTGTGAGTCTGTTTCTATTTTATTATATTCTTTTATTTAATTTTTTTAGATTCCACGTGTAAAGGAAAACATACAGTATTTGTCCTTCTCTGACTTACTTCACTAAGCATAATACCCTTAAGGTGCATTTATGTTGTTGAAAATGGCAAAATTCATTATTTTTCATGACAGTAATATTCTATTGTATATATGCCATATCTTCTTTATCCATTCATTTGTGGACGGATGCTGAGATTTCTTTTATATCTTGGCTCTTATAGATAAGGCCACTATGAGCATTGGGGTGGGCTTCCCTGGTGGCCAATGCAGGAGACGTGGGTTCGATCCCTGGATCGGGAAGATCCCCTGGAGAAGGAAATGGCAACCCACTCCAGTATTCTTGCCTGAGGAATCTCATGGATAGAGGAGCCTGTTTGACAGGACTGAGCATGCATGCATGCACAAAGTTACAGTGGTGCTGGGATGAGAGGCGTTACTTGGAAACAGTGGTCTGCTTTAGTCCGTTGCTGGCCTTTTGTTCCACATGTAACTCATCCCCTCTAGTCATCTCTCTCTTGGAAATCTATCATGACATACTAATACCTCATCCTTTTTCATTTCCTGGTAATACCGATCATGCCACACATTTTTGAATTCAACTGTCATCTGAATCAAAGGACCCATTTGCAGGCCACTAGCTCTTATTGTAAGCTAACATCTTTGTCCCACTAGTAGACACACTGAAGTCTTTGGATGTCCTTCTGTGCCATTCTAAGACCAAGAGAAGCTCAGAAGGTTGCGCCTACATGTACTCAATCCACACTAATTTTTCAGATCTCTGGTGATTGCATTATATTTTATGCGGACTTCTCAGTTGGCTTATCATGTTCTTGATCCCCCTGTAGGAAAAAAGACTGAATTCTTTACTCTTATACCTCCAAACTTAGTAGAGGGCGAATCTTTAGTATCCATATAAATAGAATTGGGTGGTAATTTATAGAGCTCTCCATGCTTACTATGAATTTCCTGCATATCTTTCCAATTCTCTCCCCAGTTTGTTTCATTCTAGTTGTATATTCCTTCAAATATTTTTATACGTTTAAACTCAGAATCCAAAGATTTTTGAGTCTTTGTTTTCTAATTCTACTGAATGGACAGATGGGAAAAACTTTGGGTAATAAGTAAATAAAGCAGAGTGGTAAGAAATATTACAGTTTGGTTAGTACTTATCATAGCATCATGCCTTGTGTGCTTTCCAGTTGTCGTGTATCTAACCTGACTCAGTAGTTTCATGATGGTGGCTGACGTACAAGATTATCATGATTGTCTATTTGACATACAAGATTGTCATATTGAAATGTTTCCCACTTAAACCTCTATGCACTTTCATTTCTTTCTTTCAGTGTATATAAAACTGACATAGATATCACTGCAGCCTGGGAGACAGCATTTCAGATAGCTCTGAGAAACTGCTCCAGGGAGGTGAGGGGAGGAGCTAGGATATATGAGTCTTGCAACAAAGGGCAGGTAATTGGTAACATCAAAAGATTACTATTAAGTAAAGAAATTAGATATATCAGGTTAGGGAATTTAGCACTTTTCTATTTATGGGAAGATGCAAGAATCCAGGCTTACTGAAATCATTCTTTGATATGTGTCTCAGCTATTGTGGTTAGCATCTCGTGTTTCTACAAGCTGAATTTGCTTAGGGCTCACCCTGGGGAGTGACTGCAGTCCGATGGCTGCTAAATGGCAGGTATTCTTTCCTTCCTGAGTTCCCTCAGGGTCACCAACTCACCAACCATGGTGGCTGGGATTGCTGATGACTGTGTCATCCTTTATTTACTGATATGCCAGGAAATAATTCCATTCCTCAACTCCCAACCAGTTTGTCAACACAAAATACCTTCTACATAGAAATTTCAGATTCTCCTCTATCAGGGAAGATTTTGGGGAGGTCAGAAAGAGGAAGAGTTCCAACACCACAAGTTTCCTTGACCATGCTGGCTGGGGACTAAACTTAGTCTTTTATTTTTGCAGTAGTGGACCAGAGAATAACATTTTAACTTGTTTTAAAGGTTTTGCAGTAAATGTTAAAAAGCAGCTGAAGATGATTGTTGTGTTTGGAGGCATTATTCTCTACTTTATGCTCAAAATGTAAGAATTTGTTTCCTAAGTGTTATCAGAGAAGGTACCAACATTTTAATGAGCCTTTTAATTTATTAGCACCTGTACTAGCTTGTGAGAAAACTTTACTTTCTTGTTGACTTTAGGAATGGTGGTTTATGCCACTTATATACTCAATTCTGGTCTCAGGGAAGAAAAAGATTAAGTTTTGATACCCTGAAAAATATCTCTTCTAAGAAGCTTCACCTTGGTCTCCTAACCAAGTACACTGAGAAAGCAGCACACACTCAGTTCAGGTTTTGCAAAATGCAGAAGCAAGGCCTCACAAGCGTGAGAGTAGGAGAAGAGACAGAAGCAAGGAGTCAGTCTATAGGACCTGTCTGCAAGGCATACGGTAGATGTAGTCTGCCAAGCCAAACTTTCACCTAAGTCCTCCATTACTTTATTCAGTAGCTGTAAAGCCTAACAATTGCTATCATTTTTGCCATATTTTTGATCTATCTGTAGGAAGGAAACCTATGCCTTCTTTACCATTTTGCTGTGCTTATCTACTTTCTTCATTATCTTCTTTGTTTGATGTTATTCACTGAACTAAATGATTTGTGAAATTTTAATATATTTATCATTCTCCCATTTCATGTTATAGTAATAACATGCTAATGGTAACTATCCAGCAAATGCTTTCACTGTTACAATTTCTATGCATACTGGTCCAACCTAAAAATGTCAGTCTCTGAACATTTTTCCTTGTCCAGAGGAACAAGGAAATACTACTACATTGCACACTACTTTGTTCCCAGCATCACAGCTACACAACTCTTACCTGTGGTAAATTGGGATGAGATACTTGAAGAAGGGAATGCTTTGGCATATGCAATATCTTTAGTAATTGAAAGATGCAGGCACAATAACAATAACAAGAAGTGTGCATTTGGTTTGCTTTTGTGGAATGTAATTGGTGTGCTAAAGAAATAAAAGGACAGCCTTGGATTAACCCATTACAAACCTAGAGGATGATATGAAGGTCAAAAGTCCTTTCTGAGCATTTTAAAGGAAACCCTGTCTCCTGTAACCAAAGAGTAGACTTTGGTGAAAATGGGCCCAGGACCTGACTAATAGAATAGCTGAATTCAAAAGAGCACTTTATTTACAGTTCAGCAAATATCCTATGCCATATACAGGGCTTTAATAGAAAAGGAGCAGGACCACGAGACTTGTGGTGGGTTCATCTGGATGAATATGCTTCAACTTCCCGATTCGTCCGAGCCTGTAGAATTGACTTACTACTCTCTGCAAGATTATAGAAGTTTATTCCTTGCTTGAAGACCATGGAGAAATTGAACCTGAGGCAGATGTCTGGTAAGATGTTATTTACCCTCTCTTATCTCCCCCAGTGGCTTCTAGACCAATGGCTGGGATCATGTCTCATCGTGGTTGGACTGAGGAAGTACAGCTCTGCTATGGGAGGAAGGGCATTGTTCACCAAACCAACTGTAGGATATGGAGAGTATGTACCCACAGGAACTGAGAAAACATGTCTGAGAATGGACCTTTTAGTTTAGTTTCCTGTTTATTAAGGTATAAAATGTACAAGTAGACAGAGGTGGCAGAATTAGAGGAGGAAAAAAGACGTTTAAGAAGTAAAATATACTTCACAAATTTCAATATCCTTTAAAATCTTGAAAAAGATTTTTTGTGAATTAATTTTAAATTTCCTGTGGTAAGTGAATAATTTGAGTATATGTACTTAATACTTACGGGAGCTACTGGTAATAAAATTTTATGCACATCTTTTTGGCTTTATTGATAAATTAATATGCAGGTCATTCTGGGGAGATCTATATACTAATCTTCCCAGGTGGCTCAGTTGTAAAGAATCTGCTGTCAACGCAGGAGATGCAAGAGACACAGGTTCAATCCCTGGGCTAGGAAGATCCCCTGGAGCAGTAGGTGGCAAGCCACTCCAGTATTCTTGCCTAGAAAATTCCATGAACAGAGGAGTCTTGTGGGCTACAGTCCATGGGGTTGCAAAGAGTCAGACACAACTGAGCATGTACATTTACATATACTAGCTACAAATTTTCTGTGCAGTAAACATAGTTTATATATAAGTTGTAAATGTTTTAAAATAAATTGTGAATTTATCCAACTAATTTGTTGAAATAATTCAAACAAATTGAAACTGCTGGGACTAAGTATACCCAAAATTTATAGTTTTGAGACCAAACTATAATATTTTTTCCCCTACTATATAGATGGGACTTTATCAGTCTTATCCCCCAGTGTTAATGTGGGGGTATATTTCCTAAAACTATACAAATGATACATTTTGATCTTTCGCAAGATGATATTACAAAGAAATTACTTTTTTCTATTATTGTTAGCTCAATCATCTTCAATATGCTTAATCATCAGTATGCTTAATCCTTACTAGTCACTTGTGTTATTTCATTTTGTTTTGTTTTTTTTCATTTCTTTTGGTATATCAATGGTTTTGTTACTGGTTTCCAAGAATTCAGTTATGGCTAAGGATGTTAACCATTTATCATGAAATGCAAATCAAATGCCATATTTTATTACCCCAAAATACATAAGAGTGAAGTGCAATCGTTTAAAAGTAGTACTTGATGAGTTTTTACATTCATAGCCACCACACAGATTGTATTCATATACACTTATGTAACCACCACACAGATCAGGATGCAGTAACTTTCATTAGCTAGAAAATTCCATCATGCCTTTTCCCAGTAAACCTATTCTCCACACCAAGCACTGTCCTGGCATCACTTCAGTTCAGTTCAGTTCAGTTCAGTCGCTCAGTCGTGTCCGACTCTTTGCGACCCCATGAATCGCAGCACGCCAGGCCTCCCTGTTCATTACCATCTCTCGGAGTTCACTCAGACTCACTCATCAATTCTTCGGCGCTCAGCCTTCTTCACAGTCCAACTCTCAGACAGGGATCAAGACCATCCCCATGGAAAAGAAATGCAAAAAAGCAAAATGGCTGTCTGGGGAGGCCTTACAAATAGCTGTGAAAAGAAGAGAGGCAAAAAGGAAAGATATAAGCATCTGAATGCAGAGTTCCAAAGAATAGCAAGAAGAGATAAGAAAGCCTTCTTCAGCAATCAATGCAAAGAAATAGAGGAAAATAACAGAATGGGAAAGACTAGAGATCTCTTCAAGAAAATTAGAGATACCAAGGGAACATTTCATGCAAGGATGGGCTCAATAAAGGACAGAAATGGCATCACTTATTAGTTATTATTCTCTAGTCTCAGACTTTATGTAAATAAAATCGTATGTGTCTGGCTTCTGTTAGCCATGTGTTTTCCAAAGCCTGTTTCTGTAAAATATTACTTTGTATGAATATACAATGTTTATCTATCCATCAATATTTTATTTATCCATTATATTTATTTATTTAGAAATTATTTATTAATTTATTAACTTATTATTTATTTATTTATCCATTATTGAATATACAATAGTTTATTTATCCATTCTCCAGTTGATAGATGTTTTGGTTATTTGCCTTTTTTAGCTATAGTGAATAAAATTGTCATAAACAGCCCAGTAATGTGTTTGCTGCATATATACATTCATAATTCTTTGGTACATACCTGGCAATGTAATTCTTGGGCTTTAGAGTAGTTGTATGATTTTGATTTAACACATACTGCCACACAGTTTACTGAAGTGCTGAATAAGTGTATACTGAATCCAATTCTCCCCCTCCTCATCAAGACTTGAATACTTTCAGTATTTTCAGTTCTAGCATTTAGAATGATTCTGTTTATATGAAGTTCAGGAACACGCTAAACCAGTACTTCCCCTTCCTTTAGTTTTGTGTTGTGATGGATAAGAACATGATATCTAGAGTAGCAACAGCAGGGGCACTTGTGAGGATAAAAATCAATAGAGAATGGCATAGCAAATGAATGGAAACAGCATGAATTATTACTGATTAAGTAGAATAATTAATAGAATCATTAACAATTCTATTTTCTATTGAGCTACTGAACCAACTCTGAAGCGCTCTGTCTCCAGACCTCTTATTAAATCAATGATAAGTAGTGTTATGGTTTATGGTACTATTAATCACATTTTGTTACTTGATGACGAAAGCATGCCTAATGAATACATTTGTGAATCAAATCTATTGATTTAAGCATACTTTATGTCATTTACTTAGTTTTGTTGCTTGTTCATATGGGTTCTGAGTGCTTATTGTTGGATTTAATCCTGAGGTTTTTCTATTGACCTGCCATAGCAAATGGATGTTTTTCTAATATATATATATATATTCAGTTTATTGCTGGTATATAGAAAAACTACTGATTATATGAATATATAAGCTTTTTTTCTGGTTCCAAATGGGAAAAGGAGTACGTCAAGGCTGTATGCTGTCACCCTGCTTATTTAACTTCTATGCAGAGTACATCATGAGAAACACTGGGCTGGAAGAAGCACAAGCTGGAATCAAGATTGCCAGGAAAATACCAATAACCTCAGATATGCAGATGACACCACCCTTATGGCAGAAAGTGAAGAGGAACTAAAGAGGCTCTTGATGAAAGTGAAATAGGAGAGTGAAAAAGCTTGTTTCAAGCTCAACAGCCAGAAAACTAAGATCATGGCATCTGGTCCCATCACTTTGTGGGAAATAGATGGGGAAACAGTGGAAACAGTGTCAGACTTTATTTTTTTGGGCTCCAAAATCACTGCAGATGGTGATTGCAGCCATGAAATTAAAAGACACTTACTCCTTGGAAGGAAAGTTATGACCAACCTAGATAGCATATTGAAAAGCAGAGACATTACTTTGCCAACAAAAGTCCGTCTAGTCAAGGCTATGGTTTTTCCNCACGAAACCATGCTGTATAGAGGAGTCATTCTCAAACTTTAACATACATATTTGAAAGATACTTACTCCTTCGAAGACGCTTACTCCTTGGAAGAAAAGTTATGACCAACCTAGATAGCATATTAAAAAGCAGAGACATTACTTTGCCAACAAAGGTCCGTCTAGTCAAGGCTATGGTTTTTCCAGTGGTCATGTATGGATGTGAGAGTTGGACTGTGAAGAAGGCTGAGTGCCGAAGAATTGATGCTTTTGAACTGTGGTGTTGGAGAAGACTCTTGAGAGTCCCTTGGACTGCAAGGAGATCCAACCAGTCCATTCTGAAGGAGATCAGCCCTAGGATTTCTCTGGAAGGAATGATGCTAAAGCTGAAACTCCAGTACTTTGGCCACCTCATGGGAAGAGTTGACTCATTGGAAAAGACTCTGAGGCTGGGAGAGATTGGGGGCAGGAGGAGTAGGGGACGACAGAGGATGAGATGACTGGATGGCATCACCGACTCAATGGACGTGAGTCTGAGTGAACTCCGGGAGTTGGGGATGGACAGGGAGGCCTGGCGTGCTGTGATTCGTGGGGTCGCAAAGAGTCGGACATGACTGAGCGACTGAACTGAACTGAGATCTTTAAAATTTAGAAAGTCTGGGGTGAGGTTAGGTTTCTGCATTTCTAACAAGATCTTAAGTGAAACCAATACTGCTGAGCTAAGGCCCACAATTTTAGTATAGCAAAATTATCTCTTGATTCTTCCAAGATATACTAGACAAAGTACAGGCTCTGGAGTCAGTTCATCTATTACCACATCTCTAGAGAGAAGATGAGATTTTCATCATTCCTCTTATGAACAGCCTGCTAAAATTCTAGTTAGTACATAACCCTGGTCCCATCTGTTCCACTGAGAGAGAGAAGAAAATTTGGAATTGATGAACATTAGTGGTAAAGGAGACTGGCAGATTTGAAAGGAGAAAGAAAATTTCACCAGGTTGGAGAGCTGGAACAGAGTCTGGTTTTACATGCAATGCCAGAAAACTGCATAAAGAAGGGGAAAGATCTCTTAAGTCACTGAGAAAGAGCTCGCTTGACAATTTTTGTGTCTGAGATTACCTCCTAAGCAATTGGTGCAGGCTTATGGTTTCTAAGGTAATCAGACTCTAGTTCATATCCCAGATCTACTACACACTAGTTGTTTTGACTGAGCAGTTTCCCCCAACTATAAAAAGGAGATAATACTACTTACCATCATGAAGCTATTGGAAGAATTAAGCAAGATAATGTTTATAAATCCTTTAGCACAATGTTTAACTCATAGTATGCTACCAGGAGACATCAGTTGCTACTGTTGTTATTTTCCTCATCATTATTATCTCCCCTTTAAAGCTGCATTTGAAGGATGTATGGTAAGGAAATGAGAACTGGAAAATCATTTCCCCTCATCCCACCCCCTACATACCTCTCTTTTCTTCATGTAACTGAAGATATCCTTAGCATATACTGAGCTGAAAAGTGGGTCACTGCAGTCTATGTCAGTATTCCCCAGTGGGATCATCTGCTTGGAAATCATCAAAAAGACATATTAGGAAAAAGATTCCAAGAGAAGCTTAGCACACACACATAAAAAATTACTCCTTTCTTCCCACTTTTATCTTCAGTTCAAGCCTTTGCCCTGTAATCTGCATACTGTTGAGTAATCAAGAAATACTTAATCCTTGTACATACCTGCTCTGCCCTAAGAACCAAGCACTATTATTACAGGTGAGCACAAGATTCTCCAAGAAAGACATTGTGATCTTACAATCTTCCAGCTTATGTCACCTGTTATGTTTCAATGCTTTGATCGGGCCCAGTTCATCTTGTTAGCCTTTTCCTCCCTTCTATACCTTTAACCAGGTTATTTTGCCTACATCCAGGCTGTTTTTCCTCCCAGCTACCAAACCTCATCTCATTTTCCTTCTAATTTACAACTTATAAACCATCTTCCTTGGAAGATGCCTCTGTGAATTTAACTCATCTTTAGCTAAGGTCCTATGTAATGCAGATGGCAATTACTAAGAAAGGCAATTTCCTGAAATTGTCTAACCACTACTGAAATACACACACACACAGAGTATTCCAGACCCTTGAGGGTGTCCCTGGAATAAATACTTTCTAGTGGCTCAGGTATATCACTATGCCAATCGTGAAGTCAAGAGATTCTACAAGGCCAGTTTGGTTTAGTATCACTTACTATATATAACTCAATTGCTTAGGAAGGCAAAAAAAACTCTTTGCTAGCAGCCACCTCCAAGACAAAAAAGAACAGTTCATCTAATTTAAGAAAGAAAGAAAGCAGAATACCTCTTGCTGTGATCTCTTGTCACAAGATGAGAAAGGTTTATCGGAATTGGATTCACAACTACTGGACTTGCTTATGGTACTGCAAGACATGGTGATGGTGTTGAACAAGCCTGTTCCAGATTCAGGGGTGGTGGTGGACACATCTGGGCTTGTTTCAATTTGGATGGTGCAATCTTTGAGAAAGGGGTCTTCTTTGTGAGTGAGAGTCTTTTGCAAGGCCAATGGCTCCTTCCAGACAGCCTCCTTCTCAATCGTGGAATTCTCCTGCAAGGCCAAGGACCCCCTCAGGATGGTCTCCTTTTCAATGCTGGGCTTTTCCTGCAAGGCCTGTGGCTGCTTAATAATGCACTCCACTTCACTGGTGATGTTCTCTTGCAAGGTCGACTGCTTTTTCAAGAGGAACACCTCCCCCTGAGCAGTGGGCTGCTTCTTAAAAGATGATTGTCCCTCTATGCTGGCTGCTGCCTCGGGGGAGAGGTTTTCCTTCAGAACCAATGGTTTCTCAAAAAAGAATTTCTCTTCAGTGGTGCTTTTCTTCTGCAAAGCCAACAGCATCTTCGAGAAGTCCACTTTGGTATCAGTCTTCTGCAAGACCAAGGACTTCCCCATGGTCAACAGTTCTTTGATATGTGATTCTTCTTTAGTAGCGATATTCTCCTGTAAGGTCAATGGCTTCTTTGAGAGGGACGCCTGTTGCAGAGAGGTGTGTTTCTCTTTCAGTACAGATGGATCCTGGAAGAGGAGCCCCTCTTCAGTTGTAGACTTTTTTTTTAAGGGCAACAACTTTTTCAAGAGTGACTCCTCTTCAGAGGTGGTCTTCTCTATGATCGTGTTCCACTGAGTGATTTGCCTCATTTTTGGAGATAATGTTGTCTTGGTAAGAACTGCCTCATCAGTGGAAGACTTCTTCCTAGATGATACTGGCATCATAGAGGAATTCTTACCAATCATATTCTGCAGCCCCAACAGTTCTTGCCAGATAGACATTATTGTTTGATTGGCACACGATTGCTCCATTAAAGATAATGACTCCTTGTTAGAGACTGCCACATTTGTTGTCTGTGTCTTCCTAAATGACAGTGGCTCCATAAGAAATTCAACTTTACTGTCTATTCTCTCCTGTAATGCCCATGGCTTTTGCAAGGGGGCCACATCCCCCTGAATGGCGTGCTTCTCTTGCAGCGCAGATGGTTCCTTCAAGAGGGACTCCACCTCAGTGGCAGGCTCCTTAATGAGTGATTTCTCTTCAGAAATGGTCTGCAATACTGGTGGCTTGATCAAACAGGACTTACCCTGAGTAGTACACTTCTTGTATAAAGATAACAGCATATTGGTGGAGGTTGCCTCCGCAATGGTAAACTTCTTTAAAGTCAAAGTCTCCTTTTCAAGTGATTCCTCCTCAGCTGGAGTCTTTTGCAAGACCAAGGGCTTCTTCAAGATGGATGCCTCCTCTAGAATGGTGTGCTCCTCCTGCAATGCTGATGGCTCTTGGAAGAGGGATTCCTTAGTGGTAGGCGGCTTCTTAAAGGGTAATGGCTCCTTAACGAGTGACTTCTCTTCAGATGTGACCTTCTGCAATACTAGTGGCTCCTTCAAGTGGTACATCTTCCCCTGAGTAGTACAATTCCTCTTTAAAGGTAGTGGCTTCTTGGGAAGTGTTGCCTCCTTAGTATGAAAGGAAAGTGGCTCCATAAGAAAATCGTCTTCATCATCTTTCATCTGCAGTGCCCATGGCTTCTTCCAAAGTGTCACTGCTCCATCATCAGTATGCTTCTCTTGCAACACTGAGAGGTCCTGGAAGAGGGACTCCTCCGTAGGGGTAGGCTTCTTTTTAAAGGACAGTAACTGACTAATGAGTGCCTTCTCTCCAGAGGTGGTCTTCTTCACATAGGTCATCTTCCTCTCCCTCTGAGTAGTGCACTTTTTCTTTAAAGATAATGGTCTCATGGTGAAGGTTGTCTCCTCAGTGGTAGATTGCTTCTTAAAAGCCAATGGTTCCTTAAAAAGTGATTTCTCTTCAGTGTCAATCTTCTCCTGAAAGGCCAATGATTTCTTCAAGATGGATATTTCTTGTTCAGAGGTGTGCTTCTCTTGCAATGCAGGTGGTTCCTGGAAAAAGGACTCCTTCTCAGCAGTAGGCTTTCTCTTAAAAGACTCCTTAGTGAGTGGCTTTTCTTCAGAGGTGGTCTTCTGTAGTACTAGAGGATTTTTCCTACAGGACATCTTCCTCTGAGTGGTATACTTTTTCTTTAAAGATGATAATGGGTTGGTGAAGGTTGCTTCCTCAGTTTTAGGCTTCTTCCTAACATTCTGGAGCTCCATAAAGGAAGAATCCTCTTCAACACTGACATCCTGCAAGGCCAATTCCTCCCCCAAGCAAGACTGTTTTCCCTGATATGGGCACATATTCTTTAAGGATAATGTCCTGTTGGTAATGGCTGCCTCCTCAGTTTTATGCTTCTTCCCAAAAGTCATTGGCTGTACATCACTGTCACTCTCCCCCTGCAAGGACAGTAGCTTCTGCAAGAGGGACATTACCCCCTGATTTGTGCACTTCTTTGAAGATAATGACATCTTCATGAGGACTGCATCCTCAGAAGTGGGTTCCTCTTTTAAAATGAATGGCTCTTTGAAAAGAGATGCTTCCTCAGTATTGGGTGTCTTGGAGCTGGTAGACATATCCAGAGTGAGCAGATTATCTATAATGTTTGGCACCATGGTGGTTGAGACTACTATTGGTGAGAGTTCTACCTTACATCTGCAAAGGAAACAATGTCTGGGTGAGAAGAATGTAGTTCCTAGAATCCTTACCTATCATTTCATTTTGTCACTACACTTACTAAATGTATGGAAAGGGAAAAGACTGCAACCCCAAGAGACAGACTAGAGGGTAAAAATCAATGGGTAACATAGTAAATCTGCTAAGTAGCATAGTGTATAGTTTCTATGATCTAGGTCCTCATACTTTTCTAAAAAAATTCCCCCTGAAATCCTTATCTTGCTTTTTCATATATGACTTATTACCTTTATTTATATAAAAAGGCTTTTATTATAATACTTAGCATATCGTATGAGTGATTTGCTTATGTATCAGTTTCTCTCACTAGCTGCATTTGTCTCTATCAGCACTAGGCATCTGGTGAAATTCAGATTGAAATTAATATTGTTTGAAGGCTTATGAGAGACAATTATAAGAGAGAGGCTTATAAGAGCCTTATGAAAGCTTGTAAGAGAAAGTTGGTCTGATACTTAACGTTCATGGTATCTAGTCATATTCCCTTCACCCTAGGCTATTCACAAGATGCTTTCCCAGTGAAGGTAATAAAAAGACTAAAATAAACATTTGTTGACATGTGTCAGATGCAAAGCTTTGTTTTGAATAGGACTTCAATTAGAATGATTAATTTGGTGTGACCAAATCACTGGATGACTAGAAATCAGAACAAGAAAAGAGAATTATTGGTAAATATGATCAATCTGAACAAAAGTACCTCAAAAAACTAGATATTATATGATTCCATTTTATGAATCATCCAGAGACATATCCAGAGGTATATCCATAACAGATGGACTGGCGAGTGTCTGGAGCTGGGAAGGGGTGGGGAGGAAGATAGAAAGGGGGACTGGGAAATCTATTCTTCCTAAAAGAAGTAATTCCCACTGGAATGAGGAGAGGATATAGAAAGGTCTTACTCCACTTTCTAACTCTTCTTCCAATAAAAGTTTTCCTAGGAGTAAATCCTTTTCCCAAATCCTAGGTGAAAATACTCATATCTAGTTGCAGAACCTGTGATCAGTTCCCTAAACTGCTGGAAAATACACATTTTTGGCCTAAGGAGACAGTAATTTCTCTAGAGTAACAAGAAACAAGCCTCCCCCTAAGGCTTCTTATGGGATAAGCAGACTGGCAAGCTATTAATCGGCTGCCGAGAATCCCCTGAAAATTGGCTCCACACTCTCGAGCCCAGACTTGCTCAATCAGGGACTGAATCACCAAAAGAGAGAAAATATGAACACAAGATCTCTTGGCAAATTCCTCAATGACAACAGCTCCTTCAATATGCACACAACATGGAGGTGAGGGGCAGAGGGAGGGAGGGAGGGACAGAGGAGGGAGAGACAAGAGGCCTGTAATTCTTTAGCAACTTAGACCATCTAAGCACCCAGGGTTAATATAGTACTCACCACTGTGGCTCACTAACAATGTTCTCAATGGGAACAAAAGGCAGTTAAAAGGATGTCACTCCCTCTCCTTTACCATCTAAAGCAATGCCCTCTGAGTTCCCTCTACTCACCTTTTTATATTCATCTTATTGTTTTCAGGCAACCTATTAGTGGATATGTTCCTGTTTCTCTTCTTGGAAGTATCTTTAACAAACTCATTATTGGCTTCCTTCTTGGGCTGGACAGGTTGACTTTGAGGAGCCTGAAAAAAAAGCCAGCAGGGGGTGGGGGAGTAGTCAGGAGAAGGAAGCAAGGAAATGCAGAGAGAAAACTTCACTTTCAAGATATATAGAATATAGTGTTGATCTCCATACTGGCTGGCAAATTCCCAAAAAGATATTTTGTAAACGTCACATTCCATTTTGACCCCATAAGACATTCAGAGGGGGAAAAAGACCATATAACTGGCTTTGCTGCCTGAGAATGCCAAGATCAACTAGCGTTTCAGGGCAGACCTCTAACACATCACTATCTGTGATACATCTATCCCATCCCACTGAGGGGATATTCATTTAACATGGGGCTCTGGGGAGCGCCACCAAAAACTCTAATCATGACTAATTCTATTAAACAGTAGAAGAAATCATGAGACTGTGAATAACATCAATAAAAAATCATTTTAAAGGTTATGCCTTTAAAATAAAACAAATTGAATATAATTATATTCCAAATAAATACCATAACCATACTGAAGGACAAAAGAAAGAAAACAGAAGAAGATACAAGAAACAGCTAATCCAAGTAAACACAGGCTGTATACCCTCAGTATATACATCCTCAATCAGGATGGGTTTGTGGGGTGGTAGGGAGTATCACAAATAAATCTGGAACTCTTTTTAATAGGTGAGTTTATTATGGTAGTGTGGAAGAAGTAATTCTGAAACTTTTAGATGTATTATAGTATTGGGTAAATATGTTGATGACCTTAGGAACCATGGTTCTCACTGTAAAGAAGGAACATACAAATATGGATTGAGGAATATAAGAAAGAATCTTGTGCATTGGAATGGGAGCTGTGTAGACTCATGATTTCTTACACAGGTATATGTACATATATAGGAGTGTGTGTTACTTGTATATATAGATATATGTGTGTGTGTATATATCTTTAAGTACAGATATGTGTGTATGTATAATGTATATGTGGGCTCCCCTGGTGGCTCAGCAGTAAAGAATCTGCCTGCCAATGCAGAAGTCCCAGTTTCATGCCTGGGTTAGGAAGATCCCTTGGAGAAGGAAATGGCAACCCACTCCAGTTTTCCTGCCTGGAGAATCCCATGGACAGAGAAGCCATGGAAGGCTACAGTCCACGGGTCACAAAGAGTTGGACATGAATTAGTGACTAGAAGAACAACAAATATATATATTACATCCGGATATTTCCTAACTCTCTGCAGAAAGGGCAGAAAAAGCAGATACCCCAGTAGCATACCTAGCACTGAGATCTTGGTCTCTCTCTAGTACTATTCCCCACTCAAAGGAGCAGGAATTCTTTGGAAAAACAGTTGACTCCCTGTCTGAGATAAAAATAGGCACATGATGAGTCTGAGACATCCTGTTATGCTGGAATGAAACTGCTCAAAAAAATGATGAGAGTATGTCACAAAGACACAAGAATTAGATTCAAGGGGACCCTAGTGGCCAATTTGAACGTCAAAATAACATAATAATGAACAACAAACCACTGAAAAATAAAAATTCATAAGTCTATATTAATAATAAATAGGGAAGAAGGGAAGGCTCTGCTTATAGAATGCCAAAGGCAGATTGGTAAATGGGGAGCAAGAGCTACAGCTGGAAAAATCACCATAAAGACTGGGTTAGGCAAAAATCATCAATGGATACTAAATCTAGGGGGCATGTTGATGAAGAGCAGTTATTTGCAGGCTCTTAAGACTGTGTCCCACAGACTGTTTGCTAGTTGCAAGAGGGAAAAGAAACAGTCATTATACAGCAGAGAAACCAGACAACATCTTGACTGGGTGATCAAAATTAACCTCACCAATGAGTGACAGATGGATATTGTATGCCTCCAGCTATGATACCCTAAGGACAGACCATCACCTATACAGTACTCCAGTCAAGTATGTATAATACCAATCTAATCCCATGGACATATTAGAAAAACATAAAATGAGGAATGTTCTATTTTTAAAAGGGGGATTGAGTGGGACTTTATTTTTCAAAAATGTCATAAAAAACAAAGAGAAGCTATGGAAGCATTCCAGATTAAAAGAAGCTAGAGACATGACAAGTAAACAACCCTAGACTGGATCCTTCCCTGGAGGGGGAAAAATGCTTATAACGTTGACTTTACAAAGTCAATGGGAAGAATGGGAATATAGGCAATAAATTACATAAAAACACTACATCAGTGTAAATTTATGAAGTTGACTGACTACTTCTCTGGGGTAATATACACTGAGGTACTTAGGGGTAAAGGGCCATGATGTATGTAAGAAGATGGCATAAAATGTTAATAATAGGTGAACCTAAATAAAAGGTATATGTGTGCTCTTTGTATTATTCTTTTTGCAACTTATTATAAATGAAATATAAAAAATTATGCCTTTGTATCATCATATCATAATAAGCTACTACAATCCAGCAGGGAATTCCTTCTTAGGCCCTCGGGTTGTTGTCCACTTCTGCTCTTCAAAGAGTTTGGCACAGTTTGTATTCGAAATTCACCTAAAGATTTACAAACTCCTTCTGTGTCCAGCCGAGATTCACAATTGGAAAAGATGTGCATTCTTGGCAGGAGAGAGGTGGAGACTCTAATTCCCAGAGTGAAACTTTCTACTTGCCATATGTGAAGGTTCAAAGCACTAATATTTTCAGATCTAAGCTCAAGGGGTCCTTTACCAGTATTTCCCCATAATTTTTTCACCGAGAAATAGGAAAATAGAGATGAAAATCCTACTGACAAAACATAATTTAGGAAATAGACCGTATCTCCTCATCCAGTGGCTCAGGATCAGCTCTAACAAATCAAAAGTCCTTCCCATGCTGGAAGGATAAAGGAAAGGGAAAAAGGATAACTCACAGCAGACTAAATAACTAAAAGAGATCAACTCCTTTGGCCAGCCAGAACCTCACTGTGGTGAATGCTGAGGAGAAGACAGATATGGGGACATGAAGACACAGTAATACTGGCAGGAAGAAGCAAATCATCATAAAGGGAATCCCCAAAATTCAGAGAGAAAGGAGTCCTCAACCCTCAAAGAGATGAGCTCAGACATCTGCAGAAACGTTCAATCCTGGAATGACTTAGGTATATTGTAATGACGGAACTTTCTCTGGAAAGCACCAAAGACAATTCAAAATGAGCAGAACTTGAAGGCAAAAGGGCAAATGGGCTTTCTGAGCTTCTGAAAAGCTAGAGGCAGAGATACTTCCCAGGGATGCCTTGCTTTCCCTACCCTGGAGGAGTATGTGACCTAACAGATGGTGAATTCAGTTGGAGAACCAGGAGAGTCCTAGCATGTATTTCCTATTAATTTGTTTGTTCTTTATTGATGATGACATAAATCTCACAAATAAAAAAGTACTGAGACACAACAGAAAAGCTTCTCATATGCTGTTAGAACTTTTCTTCGCACTGCCATCAGGAACTCTGGAGGCCAAGGGAAGCTACGCTAAGATAGGCTGCATCTGCTCCTGAATTATGTGGCTACCTTATCTCAACAGTTTCAAGAGCCATGGTAAAATAAGTCAGGAAATGAATCTAACTTTACAGGTCTGTGTGGGAGGCAGCTCTTTCAACCAGTATATAGTAAATCTGATTATGCAGGAAGCTGTAACACAATTACACATGTTGTAATCTGAGTGGGGGAAAGACTGGTTTAACACAAAAGTGGTCACATGGCATCTAAAGAGCAGAGATATAAAGGAGAGAACTGTGCCAATGCTTATTCAACCCTGCCCAAGGCAGTAAAATATTATCTAGTAAATGTAAGACTTCTGGTAGCCACAAAATAACACTATTATAGAGGGCAGGACAGGCCTCACTAGGGTTCTCTGTATCCTAGATGAAACAGACTTCAAAACCAACACTAGCCATGTCTTCATCTGTAAAGGGGTTATAGTTTTAGTGTCTGCCTCATAGGATTTTATGAGTATTAAGTGGGTGGATACATGGGACAATGCTTAGCATAGTGCCTGCTGCTGCCACTGCTAAGTCGCTTCAGTCGTGTCCGACTCTGCGCGACCCCGCAGACGGCAGCCCACCAGGCTCTGCCATCCCTGGGATGTGGTAAACACTCAGGAGGTATCAGTTATTACTGATTTCTAAGACCAAAGGTTATCTATATTCAATTAGTAACATTCTAACTATTAAATTTGATTTTTTGCTAGTACCTTAATAATACCAGAAGGGAGGCAACTTGGAAGTAAACTCAAGAATTCTAGTCACAATTGAGTTTCTAGATATCCTTAGTCAAAAACCAGATCATGGAACTGTGGTCATCAATGGTTCTGTACATCAGAGGTCAGTTTTGATTGTCACTATGACTGGGATGCTGCTGGAACTTAATGCCAGGGGCCAGGAATGCTGGTTGAATGACTGGGAGTTGCAAGGTGGTGCAACTCCCAGTCATTCAGTCCTACACAGTAGAAAAGCTGTCCTATTCAAAAATGCCCATAGTGCCTGAACTGATAAACACTGCCCTAGACTACAATGAACCCACCATAGTATTGACACTTGCCTCCAAGGCCAAGGCAGCCAGTCGAGCCATCTCTGGACTTTACCTAAATGCAAGATTCCATAGTTCTCATATCTATCTACAATTTCACATCTGATCATCATTCTGTCTGAGGCTTTCAGAGCGCTCTACCAATTAATACAGATGGTATGTGCCAGCAGAAAAGCCCCTACAGTTTCTAAAATTGGGTCATTGACTCCAAATAAAATTGGAATTGGCTCTCAGCATTCTACAGAGGGTCAGGGTTTGGAAAACTAGAAAGGTCCCTCAAGGAAGAGGTTGTTTGAACCTTATGCAACACCATAGGATTGAACTAGCATACTCACATTGGTGAGATCTTCAAAAGCTGATCTCTTTTTGAGTGGTCCCTGAGGTGAAGATGGAGATATCTTTGCTTGGTACTTCTCATCTTTCTAAAAAAGTAAAAAAGGTAAATGAGTATATCCAATTGTGAACAGTCTTTTCAGGGACTTCAGGTCATCTTTGGAGCTCAACAAGGAAATGCCTGAATCTCCAAGCAATTGGGAATGCCTATAATAAACCCTAATAAATTACAACAAAAGAAAGTTTTGGCACTCACTGCTGCTTAGAGAGTCCCTGAAGGAGGTAATAATCATTGATGATGGTGACAAGGCTGTGAGGAGACAGGACAATCTTCATTGTAACTCTTAAAATGAGCAAAATAGCTTGGTGAAACTAATTTTCTCTCTTACTCCTCTCATATCTATGGCTATCCTAGCCAAGATTAATCATGACCATCACCACCACCTTGCAACTCCCAGTCATTGATTTAATATGGGCGTTCCCAGGTAAATTAGTTCAATAATTTAACAAAATTTAAGTGTCTCTTATGTTAAGTAGTTGATTTAAGACATTCTCAATAAGGATAATCACACACATACCTAGTTACTGATCCAGGATCAGTCCTTTACTAGTGATTGACCTTGGAAAAGTCACTTAATTTCTGAACCTCAATCTTCTCATCAGTAAAACTGGAAAGATGACCTACCTTATTTGAGGATCAAATAAGAGAATACATGTTTTTTACAAGTCTATATAAGCTGTAAATGGACAGAAATAGTATTTTAAAAATACATGGTCCAATGTGATTTTAAACCTCATAAGGAAAATTCTGTATTTTAAGAAAGGAGTTTGGTAATTCATATTTATCCCTTTTAGTGTATACAAGGGAGGAATGGGGAAAAGGAGGCAGGGTGAATATTTTGGAGCAAAGAGAGCTTCCTTTCTAGCTAGTGTTTATCTGAAATGCCTTATCCCACTACCAAATGAGCAAGACTATCTCTATGGGGTTAAAGGTTAAGGTAAATCACACTGTAGGGTTTCTCTATTCCCTAACAGTTTTTGTTTGGTGAAAGTGTCCTATGTATCAGATTTTCTTTATGAATTGAGAACTCTGCCTTACCTATGTCAGAGAGTTGTTATAATGTGAAACAGAACACTGAGGTCAGACCATTTATTTTCTCTGTTTCTCTCTTTACATTATGTACGGTTAGTACATTACACAGTAAGTGATTAGAAACTTAGAGAATTGGATTCATATTATAATAGACCAATTCTAGTACAGTGGAGCAATTCTGAAAGAGCTGAGAAGAATTACTTCTGTTTTTTAACTGTTTAAGCTAAGAAATAAGTAAACTATTAGTCTTTCATCTGCTGCTGCTGCTGCTAAGTCGCTTAAGTCGTGTCCGACTCTGTGCGACCCCATAGATGGTAGCCCATCAGGCTCCCCCATCCCTGGGATTCTCCAGGCAAGAACACTGGAGTGGGTTGCCATTTCCTTCTCCAGTGCATGAAAGTGAAAAGTGAAAGTGAAGTCGCTTCAGTCGTGTCCAACTCTGTGCGACCCCACAGACGGCAGCCCATCAGGCTCCTCCATCCATGGGATTCTCCAGGCAAGAGTAGTGGAGTGGGTTGCCATTGCCTTCTCCAAGTCTTTCATCTAGTTCATGATAAATAATCCTAATGGAAATAATTAGCAAAGAATAAATTATTATTTTCTCACAAATTAACTAAGAAATTAACTATGGTCTGCTATCCCACTCCTACTTAATATTACTGGCAGAAATAACCAGCCGCAAATAAAATTAATGGTGAAACTAAATCCTATAAAATTTATATTGGCAAAATACACCCTGAGAAAGTTAGATTTGGAATAACTGCCACAAAAGAAAATGTACAGTGGCAGAACTCTAATCATAAAATTTGATATGAATAAAAATTTGATCAATATAGCAAATCTTTCTTGCCAAATTTACATAGGAAAAATACACTTGTTTTCCCTAACCTCCGAGAAAACCATTTTAGTGAGACAAAAATGAAAATGATTAGAAACTGTTTATCTGTGCTGAGAGAAAACCAATCAAGGAAATTAAATTGGCCTAATGATGTTTGCTCCAAGGAACACTTTCTTAGCAACAATTCATCAGTATTAGTAAAATTCTGATTAAAATATGACTGATGGCAAACAAAGAACATCACAAGCTCGGAATGTCAATGTCAAACTAGTCACAAGGTCAAAACAGCAGGCTCAAAATGGACCCATTCTTCAAATTTAATAGCTGTAAAAAGTATTATAATACAATTGTTGACCTAATCACCATACTTTCCCTAGGATGTACTAAGCAGCCACCTGGCAAGGTGCTTTGAGCCTCTCAGAGAAAATAAGAGTTTAAATGGGACACTAATGAGAACTGAGTATTGTTTGCTTTTGAAAGTTGTGGAGGACACCCTTCATCTTAGCCATGCACTTATGGGAAAGAAGAGTTTATGCTTTCTCCCCAAGTTATAATTTGCTGGTCTCCTCCAATTACAAGGTTTGCCATGCCTTCTCACTTTCTCGGATTAACCACACATATTCCAAAAGATATAGAGGGGAGGATAGGGACTAAGCCAACACAGAAAAGAGGCTAAATGAGACACTATTGGGAGGGACAGCTTGCTCTAACCTTTTCAGATGGTTCACGATCACTGGGCACAATGCTGGACTGAGATTTCCTAGTCTCACGTCTGGAGTGTTGGGGTGGTAGTGGCAGCGGCATTTCTTACAGATTCAGCAGCTTCTATCCAAGGCAGGGCTGCAATCAGAAAGACTCTTTAAAACATTCACCAGAAACAGCACTGATTCTCTGGAGATCCTTGAGAAAACTCAGTCTCTCTATAACATCCCTAGGAGAAAACAGACTTCAATGTTAGCAGATCTGGGATCAAATCTTGGTTGTACCACACTTAACCATGGGCAAGTGACTTAACCTCTCTGGGCTTCAATTATCTCATCTGCAAGATGGAGGTAAGTATACGCATCTTTGCAGGGCACTGTTCAAATTAAATGAGATACTCTGTGTAAAAAGCCAAGCACAGTGCCTGTCACCCCCGTGGGTACTGGGACTGTGGCCTAGCCCCTAGCTTAGGCCTAGGAACACTAGAGGAAAATTAACAGTTGAAAATAATCAAGAACATGACAAATCATATAGTATGGAGGCTCACTGGTAGGGTTAATGTTCTTTAAAAGGCATGGGGTCCTGGCCCCAGCAATGATGATGCTACAGAGAAGGCAAAAGAATGCACTGCACACACACACATGCAGAATAGGCCAGAGGGTATTCTAGGCTGTATTCAATCAAGAAACTGCAGTCCAGTTTCAGACATCTGGTAAAAAAAAAAATATCAAATCAAAAGATAATACTGGTGGGAAAAAAAAGATAATAGCAGAAGGAACTTACTCGGTGAAACTCATTTGACATATAAAATTTAACAGTCATTATAGAACTTAGGAGAGACCTACCTTCAACCCACCTCAATGTGGGACCCCATTCTATACTCCTTAAGGTTTTTTTAGCTTGTGAGTTCTCAAACTAAACTAAGAACTCACCATCATAACTTATGATATACTTAAGTGTCTTACAAGCACATTAGGAGGAATCAGTTTTTGAATATAAAAGAGACCCTTCCCACTCAGATACAACTGCTCTTCTGAACCCACCCATATTCAGTCTCCAGGTTCAATGACATTTGACAAAGAACAGGCTTCCATAAGAGAGACCCTCAAGGCAATGCAACAAATTTATGTACAAGATACATCAGGCAATGGAGACAAACACAAATAAATCATGGATCTTATCCTAGAAGTATTCACAGGCACAGCTCTACCAGCAACATATAAATGTGACAAATGATTTAATAATAGCCATCCGGAGAAGGCAATGGCACCCCACTCCAGTACTTCTGCCTGGAAAAATCCCATGGACGGAGGAGCGGCTGTGGTCCATGGGGTCGCTAAGAGTCGGACACGACTGAGCAACTTCACTTTCCCTTTTCACTTTCATGCATTGGAGAAGGAAATGGCAACCCACTCCAGTGTTCTTGCCTGGAGAATCTGAGGGATGGGGGAGCCTGGTGGGCCGCCGTCTATGGGGTCGCACAGAGTCGACCACGACTGAAGCAACTTAGCAGCAGCAGACACAAAGTACTTTAGAAACATTACGCAAAGTCAGTAATCTTATGGGAGACAGGGGGTGGAGGAAGGCCTCACAGAGCAGACTATATTTGATCAGGACTTAATATGATAAAAAGGTTCCCAAGTAGACAGGTGAGCTTTCCACGTAAAGAAAGCCAGAGCCCAGGCAGAGGCTTGAACGTGTAGAGCACAGCAGGTTTGGAAACATCCAAGTCACCCAGAGTGTGAAGTATAATGTGTTGGGAGGAGTTAGAAAGAGGCTGAGAGCTAGGCTGGGACCATGCTGTGAAAACTGCAGAGAAGACTGCAGTTTGAGAGAAAGGTTGAAGAAAAGAGAAAGGCTAACTTGGGTTTTGCTTTGGATGGACAATATTAAACATTTTGTTGGCGAGGAAAAGTCAGGACAAATAAGTGCCTTCACATTTATTATGTCAGTTAATCCTCCCCAAGCTGTGAGGGTAAGCAGGGCAAGTACAATTCTTTTCACTTCGCAGTCTCAGATGAGTTAAAAATTGTTTACTACACAGAGCAAACTATTAAGCAGCATAGATCACCCAGCTCTTTCCAGGGCTCTTTTCTAAAATACCATCAAGTCTCTCTGATTGTATGTGAAAAGATTCCAAAACAGCCCACAGAACAAAGTGAAAGGCCACAGAGTGGTAGAATGAGGAGTATTGAGTTAGAACGACCACAGACTTCTTTTTAAAGAAGCAATTGGGCTTCTAAATCAGCCAATTTAGCATCTTTGAGCCTCAGTTTCCTTATTTGCAAAAGAGCTATGTACCACCTCTTACTTGCAGAGGTATCGTATAGCTCAAATGTAAATTTGCACGTGCAAAGCTTAACCTGGTATGTCCTCAGAATAAATGGTGTGTCTTACTCTCCTTCTCTTCCTCCAAATCCAAACCCATTTTCCATCTCATCCCTCAAAACTCAGCCAAGCAGAAATAAAGCTAAATTGAGTGAACCCAGCCTTAACTGGACTGTATGAAAACCACTCACTCCATTATTATTGTTCACACCTCATACAATTCTTTATGGATGACCAAAGACTCGGGTTCTGAAATATTTATCTTTCAACTGGAAAGAAAACAATTGAACTGGAGTCAACAGGCCAGAAAACTTTTGGCTGATGACATCACAGCATGACTAAACCTCAGAGAAAATCAGTTTTCAGATGATGGTCATTTATTACTTTCATTATCCTGAACAATAATCTGGCTTAAGTAACTAATTTCCCTGCCACTAGGAGAGGGGAGGGGATTACACCACCAAAAGCATGTTTTCATAAAAGGACACTCTGCAGAACACTCTCAACTTCTACTACCTACAGAACCCTTAGCCTTACTTAGACAAGAAAATTAGAACCCTCTCCACTCTCCAGACTTTCCTTCTCCACTACATACACACTGATGAGTGTTAAAGGCTCTATCCCAGGGCTGGTGTTGAAACCCACACAGGGACAAGTTGGCTTGTTCAGAAGCCCAATTGCTCAGAGTCCAAAACTGTAGATAGGACAGTCTCAGGAAACAGTAGCAACTTCTTTTTATATACAAAGGCAGATTACAGACAGCAAGACACTGGGGAGAGAAAGCAGGATGATGTCAATGAAAGCAGCACTGAGCTGTGGAGGATGCCTAAAGTGTAGTTCTGATCCTGTCCCTAGCTGGCTGAGTGACACTGGATGGTAAAGGTCCCTTTACCATCTCCAGGCTTCCTTCCTTCACCTAAGAAAATGAGATAGTGAGACCAGAGTCTCCTGGACATTTAATCATTGTCAATGGGCCAGCAATATTGGCATCACCTGGGAGCTTGTTAGCAATTTAAACTCACTCCCCAAGCTGCTGCTGCTGCTAAGTCGCTTCAGTCGTGTCCGACTCTGTGCGACCCCATAAAGGGCAGCCCACCAAGCTCTCCCGTCCCTGGGATTCTCCAGGCAAGAACATTGGAGTGGGTTGCCACTGCCTTCTCCCACTCCCCAAGCTAGGCTTTACCAAATCTGAAAGTGTAAGTTAACTTCCCCTGGTGATTTGTATGCACTTTAAAGTTTAAGAAGCATTGTTCTTGGATCCCTTCAACCTCTGACATTCTAGGATTCCAGGAGGTCCACAGCAGAGAGCCATGGAAAGCCAGAGCTGGATGGGACTGAAGGTGAAAATCTGAAGTCTCACCAACTCTCTTCTATCACTAGCTAGTGGAGACAACAGTGCTTCCCAGCTGGCGCAGTGGTGAGGCACTCGTCTGCCAATGCAGGAGACACAAGAGACTTGGGTTCGATCCCTGGGTCGGGAAGATCCCCAAGAGGAGGAAATGGCAACCCACTCCAGTATTCCTGCGTGTAAAATTACACGGATAGAGGAGCCTGGCGGGCTATAGTCCATGAGGTCGCAAAGAGTCGGACACGACTGAGCACACAACTGACGGACTGACTGGAGACAAGGGACAAAAGACACGTTTCCATCCCCCTTCATACCCTTCAACCTGTTTAAGATATCCCTCGCGTTGCATTCTCTAACTTGAGTACGTTTTGTAGGTTAAATTGATCCTGTACAGCTTCACTTGTGAAAAGACTACAGAAATGTACTCTGATTCAGGAATGTTGCAGCGGTAGCTCCATTTAAAAGCCAGGAAACAGTTTGGGTTTTGTTTTGCCTTCTCACCTTCTAATACACACTCCCTGCCCAACCTTGGACAGCACTCTCTCCGCAGACTGCTGACTGACAGGAAAAAGCAAAAGTTTCGTGGCAGGACGCATTCCGGCAAAAGTTACAGGGACTGGAGTGAGCCTCAAGGACCCACCCGCGGGCGACAGAGCCGGACATTCGAGTCAGTAGGACAAGTTCACAGGCGCCTACCTCATATCGAGATTGAGGGCAGAACAGGAAAGATCACGGACGCACTCCAAGGCCAGGTGAGGCCAGGGAAACGACCAGAGCTCCGCGTTGCAGCAACCGGCGTCCGTCTCAATTTATCCACGCGAATTTTGAAACGTACAGCCCAGGAAGAAGAGCAGTGGTGATTGGCCAGCAGGGGCCAATCAGCGTGCCGCTGAGTCGCGCCAGCGAGCAAGGAGGGGCGGGCTGGATAGTTTCAAAGTGAACTCTGAGGCTAACAGACTTCCCAATGGGGCGTGGTTTCGAGTACCATTGGTTAGACCAGACTGGACTGACAAAGGGAGTACTGGGTCCCTTTAAAGACGTGTTTTTATTTAAATAACCCTGCCGGAGGACGGAGAGAGTGGCAGCGTTATGTGAGCAATTAAAGTCCTGAGCAATTAAATAAGCTTTGGAGAATTGCCTGGCGATCCAGTGGGTTAAGACTCGCTGCTTTCTCTGCCCTGGCTCAGGTTCAATCCTTGGTGGGGGAACCAAGATCCCGAAAACCGCAGGGCGGCCAAATAATAACAACAACAATAATAAGCTTTTATACAGTCCAACGTTAACTCTTGCTGGCTTCACAAATGGCCTTGTGATGGAAGCAGGGCAGAAATTATTGCCCCTATTTTATGGATAGCACCCATGGTGCAGATAGCTGCTGCTGCGGCTAAGTCGCTTCAGTCGTGTCCGACTCTGTGCGACCCCATAGGCGGCAGCCCACCAGGCTCCCCCATCCCTGGGATTCTCCAGGCAAGAACACTGGAGTGGGTTGCCATTTCCTTCTCCAATGCATGAAAGTGAAAAGTGAAAGGGAAGTCGCTCACTATTGTAAGTGAAGTCTGACTCCTAGCGACCCCATGGACTGCAGCCTACCAGGCTCCTCTGTCCATGGGATTTTCCAGGCAAGAGTACTGGAGTGGGGTGCCATTGCCTTCTCCAGTGCAGATAGCTAATAGTAGCTAAAACATTAATTGAGCGCTAACTCTTGCTGATTGCTATAACTTTTTAAATTGTTTTAAACATTGTCCCAAAAGGTAGGTACTTTTATTATTGCCATTTTACAGACACAAGAAAACTGTAGCTTGCTAATTGAGTGCATGCTAAGTCACTTCAGTCGTGTCCAACTCTTTGTGACCCTATGGAGCCTGCCAGGCTCCTCTGTCCGTGGGATTCTCCAGGCAAGAATACTGGAGTGGGTTGCCATGCCCTCCTCTAGGGGTCTTTCCGACCCAGGGATCGAATTCGTGTCTCCTGCAGCGCCTGCATTGCAGCCAGATTCTTTACCTCTGAGGCACCGGTGAAGCCCCATGCTTGCTAACTGCCCAATATCAAAATGCTGCATTGTGGCAAAGCAGGTACTACCATTGATATTCTCATTTATTTCATTAGTACATTAATTAATTCATTCAACATTTATTGAGCACCTGCTTTTTTCCAGGAGCTAGAAAAAAATATATGAGTAACTGATAAAAGACTTGAAGAGTTTACCACCCTGCTCTATGTTCTGAGGAAGGAAAGAAAAGTGGAGATGCCAGGAATAAAATCTAAGAATTCCTGCATATACAGATACTCTACTACTAAACTACATTTTTACATTTATTATTAGTCCATTCTCCTTTTACTGATAGTATCTCATAGCTTTTACATTAAAGGGAAAACATTCACATGATCCCAGGCCCTTGTCTCTTTTTAATCTCCCTAGGTTATCACATATAAATCCATGACTTTAAATATCACCTAAAAGCTGGCCCTGAACTCCAGACTCAAAAATCCAACTAATTATTCCACATCTCCTCCTGGATGTCTAATAGATATCCCAAACTCAACATATTCACAACCTCACCAAATCTGATCCTTCCTCCAATGCCCCCAATTTCAGAAAGTGAAAGTGAAGTCACTCAGTTGTGTCCTACTCTTTGCAACCCCATGGACTGTAGCCACCAGGCTCCTCCGTCCATGGGATTCTCCAGGCAAGAATACTGGAGTGGGTTGTCATTTCCTTCTCCAGGGGATCTTCCTGACCCAGGGATCAAACCCAGGTCTTCCACATTGCAGGCAGATGCTGTAACCTCTGAGCCACCAGGGAAGCCCTATTTCAGAAACTGGTACCATATCAAGCCTGTTAATCAAGCCAGAAACTGGGTATCATCCTTGATTCTATTCTTTTCCACCACCTTAACCTCCCAAATCCAATCCTTCAGCAAGTTCTGTTGATTCTACCTCAAAAATATATTTTATATCCATCCACTTCTCTCCATCTCCACTACCACCATGATCGCTCAGTGGGACCACTGTCAAAAGCCTCCAAGCTGTTCTACCCCTTTCCAATCTGGCTCATCTCTAATGCAAATACAATATAATGATGTGATTAACCTTTTTAAAAAACAAAAAACAAAAATTATGTCCCTCTCCTGCTTTTGTAGTTACCCACAGAATTAAAATCCAAACTCCTTACCCTGGACTACAAGTCCCATCTATCTCACCAACCTCATTTCATACCACTCTCTTTCTCATTTACTCCATTCCAACCATAATGATCTTCTTCCCAAACTTTGAATATACAGTAAATCACACTCTTCGGGATCTTCACACATGATGTTCCCATTGTCAGAAATATTCTTCCCTCTCTTCTTTAAATCACTTGGTTTTTTTTTTTTCTCATGCTTTAAAGTCTCAGCTTAACTATCCTCTCTTCAGAGAGGCCTTGCTTGACCATGTTATCTAGAGTAGGATTCTTCTCCCACTCCCTTATACTTTATCTCAACCCTTACATTTCTTTTAGAGTATTGCAATTTTTAATTTTTGAACCTACCTCATCACTCAAGAATGCAAGCTCCACAACTGTAAGGACCACAGGCGTTGTGCTCTATCTTCAGTGATTAGCATTAAGAAGAGTTCACATTTATCAACTGCTTCCTGTATGTGTAACACTGTTTTGACACTCACAACAATACAATGAATTGTTGCTGTTTCTGTTTTACAGAAGGGCTTCCCTGGTAGCTCTGCTGGTAAAGAATCCACCTGTAATGCAGGAGACCTGGGTTCCATCCCTGGGTTGGGAAGATCCCCTGGAGGAGGGCATGGCAACCCCACTCTAGTATTCTTGCCTGGAGAATTCCCATGGACAGAGGAGCCTGGCAGGCTATAGCCCACGGAGTCACAAAGAGTCGAACACAACTGAGTGAATAAGCACAGAGCACATTTTGCAGAAGAGGAGCTTGTAGTAACTTGCCCAAGATCACACAGCTAGTAAGCTATTAGATTGGGATTTAAACCCATGCAGTCTGATTCCAGAGACCAAAGACAAAGCACTACCCCATACCTGTCTCCTGGACAGATGACTGGAAAATATTTGTTAACCAAGTAAATGGGTTATCTTCCTTTAAGGGTCATTGCTGTGGACAAGCATCCTACTGGGATGCACTATAAAGGAAATATAGTATTAACACAAGTCACTATAAATCTTCTTTAGTCAAAAGAGGAAAAGGTACATCCACCAAAACAACAGCAACACAAAAATCACAAAATGAGAAATTTATTTTTCCTATTTCCTTCCGGTTTTTTCACAAAAAGAAAAAAGTTATTGAGTAAAAATTATAATTTTTCCAAAAATTAAAAAAAAAAATTCTCTCAACTTTCAAAACCTCCAGTTGACTTAACCTTTCCTTTGGGCAGCACTCAGAGAGAATACTAAGAAAAGAGGAGATAGCTCTTTGACATTGCCATTTTCCAATATTTCTCTCCAACCTAGGCAAACAAAATTGTCATGAACTCTCCTTTCCCCTCCCCACTACATTCCTGTATTAAAACCTGGTAGGAAACATCTGCTCTTATCTACTTCACTTTAATGTGAAAATATATTTCACATGGATCCAACATTTAATTGTGAAAATGCAACCATGGAAATATTAGATAAAATATAAAAAAATATTTTTATAATCTTGAATAAAGAAAACCTTTCTAAACAGGACAAAAATTTAGAGATTTTTAAACAAAAGTCTCAATAACATTAAGTAGTATTTGGCAAAACAAGTAAACAAAAACAAGGTTAAAAAATCTAACAAACTGGCTAAAAACATTGTCAACACAAGTGACAAAGGAATAATTTCCAAAATGTACAAAGAGAACTGCATGATCAACAAGAAAAAGATGAACTATCCATCAAAAAAAAAAAACTGACAAGGAAATGAACAATTAGAGAAGAAATATAAATGGTCAATAAGCATAAAAATATGCTCAGTTTCACTAAAAATACATGTCGATTAAAACAGCAATGCATTGCTTTGTCTGGGATATTGGCAAAATTTTAATAGATTAATAATAACTTCTGTTGGTAAAGGGGTGAGTAAACAGGCACTTGCATTGTCAGTAGAAATAAAAGCTGCTATCAACTTTAGGAGCATTATTTGAAAATATATAGTGACTTTTAAAAGCTTGAACCATTTTACCCAGAGATTCTACTTCTGGTAATCTTTTCTACAAAAATATTTATTCCAAGAAATAAGGCTGAAAGTTTTCCAAAATTGAGAGAGACATAAACCTACATTCAAGAAGTAAACCCCAAAGAGGATAAACCCAAAGAAATTCAAACAAAAACATCATAATCAAACTTCTGAAAACTAAAGACAAAAAAAAAAAACCTTGAAAGCAGCAAGAGAGAAATGATATCTTTCTAATAGAGCAAAATTTTGTCGCATGACAATAGAAACTACACAGGCCAGAAGAAGGTGGCAATGTTTTTCCAGTACTAAGAGGAAAGAGCTGTCAGTTGGCAACTGAGAATTCTATATCCAAGGAAAATATCCTTCAGAAGTGAAGGGGAAATGAAGTCATTCTCAGATGCTCCTCTTAAAAGAATAGAAAGTTTACAAGGTAGAAAAAATAGTCATGGAAGGAATCTTGTGTTAATAACATAAAGGAGAAAGAACTGTGGAAAGAGTAAAAATACAGGTAGATACAATGGACCCTCCTTCTGATACTGCTTTCTCAACTACGTCTGAGAGTTATAGCAAAATGTATAACACGATCTGATGCAGTTCTCAATATATGTAGAGGACATGTTTAAAACAATAATATTGATGTAAGAGGATAAAAGAAGGAAAAGTTTTACACTTCCTCAAACTGATAAAATGTCAACTACAGTAGACTGTGATATGTTGTGTATATATAATGGAATAATTAGAACATGCATGAAAAAAAACTATATACAACACAACATCCAAAAAACTCTGATTTTAAAATGGACAGAAGTCCTACTGCTGCTGTTGCTGCTAAGTCGCTTCAGTCGTGTCCGACTCTGTGACCCCATAGACGGCAGCCCACCAGGCTCCCCCATCCCTGGGATTCTCCAGGCAAGAACACTGGAGTGGGTTGCCATTTCCTTCTCCAATGCATGGAAGTGAAAAGTGAAAGGGAAGTCGCTCAGTCCTGTCTGACTCTTAGCGACCCCATGGACTGCAGCCTACCAGGCTCCTCTGTCCATGGGATTTTCCAGGCAAGAGTACTGGAGTGGGGTGCCATTGCCTTCTCCATACAGAAGTCCTGAATAGACATTTTTCCAAAGGGGAAATGCAGATGGACAATGGGTACATGAAAAGATGCTCAACACTGCTAATCATCAGGGAAACATAAATCAAAACCCCAATGAGACAGTACCTCACATCTGTCAAAATGGCCATCATCAAAAAGACAATACATAACAAAATGTTTGTGAGGATGTTGAGAAAAGGAAGCCTTAGTACACTGTTGGTGGGAATGTAAATTGGTACAGCCACTCTGCAAAACGGTATGGAAGGTTCTCAAAAAAACTGAAAACAGAACTACCATATGACCCAGCAATTCCACTTCTGGGTATATATCTAAAAAACAAAACTAACACAAAAAGATAAGATACATGTACTTTGATGTTGATAGGAGCATTATTTACAAATTGCCAAGGTATGGAAGCAACCTAAGTGTCTATCAACAGGTAAATGGATAAAGATGATGTGAGATACACACACACATACAAAATGGAATACTATTCAGCCATAAAAAGAATGAAATTTTGCTATTTGCAGCAACATAGTTGAACCTGGAGGGTATTATGTTAAGTANTATTTACAAATTGCCAAGGTATGGAAGCAACCTAAGTGTCTATCAACAGGTAAATGGATAAAGATGATGTGAGATACACACACACATACAAAATGGAATACTATTCAGCCATAAAAAGAATGAAATTTTGCTATTTGCAGCAACATAGTTGAACCTGGAGGGTATTATGTTAAGTAAAATAAGTCAGTAAGTCAAACAGAGAAGGACAAATACTGTATGTGATTCACTTATATGTGAAATCCAAAAAAAAAAAAAACAGTAAATATAACAAAAATGAAGCAGGCTCAGAGATATAGAAAACAAACTAGTGGTTACCAATGGGGATAGGGAAGGGAGAGGGGCAATATAGGGGTAGGGAATTCAGTCACAAAACTATCATATATGAAATAAGCTATAAGGATCTCTTCAAGAAAAATGGAGATATCAAAGGAACATTTCATAAGAGGATGGACAAGATAAAGGACAAAAACAGTAAGGACCTAACAGAGGCAGAAGAGATTAAGAGGAGGTGGTAAGAATGCACAGAAGAACTGCACAAAAAAATATCTTAATGAGCCAGATAACCACAATAATGTGGTCACTCACCTACAACCAGATATCCTAGAGTATGAAGTCAAGTGGCCTTAGAAAGTATCACTACCAATAAAGCTACTGGAGATGATAGAATCCCAGCTAAGCTATTTCAAATTGTAAAAGATGATGCTGTTAAAGTGCTGCACTCAATATGTCAGCAAATTTGGAAACCCCAGCAGTGGCCACAGGGCTGGAAAAGGTCAGTTTTTATTCCAATCCCAAAGAAGGGCAGTGCTAAAGAACGTTCAAACTACTGGACAATTGTGCTCACTTCCCATGCTAGTAAGGTTATGCTCAAAATTCTTCAAGCTAGGCTTCAGCAGTACAAGAACTGAGAACTTCCAAATGTACAAGGTGGATTTATAAAAGGTAGAGGAATCAGAGATCAAATTGCCAACATTTGTTGGATTATAGAGCAACCAAGGGAACTCCAGAAAACCATCTACTTCTGCTTCATTGACTACACTAAAGCCTTTGATTGGGTGGATCACAACAAATGTAGAAAATTCTTAAAGAGATGGGAATACCAGATCATCTTACCTGTCTCCCGAGAAACTTGTATGTGGGTCAAGAAGCAACAGTTAGAACCAGATATGGAACAACGGACTGGTTCAAAATTGGGAAAGGAGTAGGACAAGGCTGTATATTGTCACTCTGTTTATTTAACTTATAGGAAGAGTATATCATGTGAAATGCCAGGCTGGATGAGTTACAAACTGGAATCAAGATTGCCAGGAGAAATAACAACCTCAGATAGGCAGATGATACCACTCTAATGACAGAAAGTGAAGAGGAACGAGCCTCTTGATGAGGGAAAAAAAGGAGAGTGAAAAAGCTGGCTTAAAACTCAACATTTAAAAAAACTAAGATCATGGTATCCAGTCCCATCACTTCATGGCAAATAGAAGGGGGAAAAGTGGAAGCAGTGACAGATTTTTCTCTTCTTGGGCTCCAAAAACACTGTGGATGGTGACTGCAGCCATGAAATGAGAAGGCACTTGCTCCTTGGAAGGAAAGCTATCACAAACCTAGACAGTGTATTAAAAAGCAGAGACATTACTTTGCAAACAAAGGTCCATATAGTCAAAGCTATGGTATTTCCAGTAGTCATGTATGGATGTGAGAATTGGACCATAAAGAAGGCTGAGTGCCTAAAAATTGATGATTTCGAACTGTGGTGCTGGGGAAGACTCTTGGAGTTCCTTGAATAGCCAGGAAATCAAACCAGTCAATCCTAAAGGAAATCAAGCCTGAATACCCATTGGAAGGACTGATGCTGAGGTAAGGTGAAGTTCCAATACTTTAGCCACCTGATGCAAAGAGCCCACTCATTGGAAAAGAGCCTGATGCTGGGAAAGACTGAAGGCAAAAGGAGAATAGGGCAGCAGAGGATGAGATGGCTGGATAGCATCACCAATTCAATGGACATGAACTTGGGCAAACTCTGGGAGATAGTGAGGGACAGAGAGGCCTGGTGTACTGAAGTCCATGGGGTCAAAAAGGATCGGACACAACTTAGCAACTAAACAACACAACAAGCTATAAGGATATATTGTACAATAAAGGGAATATAGTCAATATTTTACAATAACTAGAAATGGAGTATAACCTTTAAAAATGGTGTTACAGATGTGTATAAGAGACAGGTACAAACTATTAAGTTTTAAAAAAATAAGCTACAAGGATATATTGAACAGCACAGGGAATATGTTAATATAATAACTTTAAACAGTGTAATCTATAAAAACAGTGAATCATTATATATGCTGTAGATCTGAAACTAAAGACCTAAATGTATAACCAATAATGTAATATTGTAGATCAACTATACTTCAATTTTTTAAAATCCATATAATCCACCATATTAACAAGCTAATAAATCCACACACACACACAAAAAAGAAAACTATTAAAGCTAACAAATGAGCTCTAGGTTGTAGGATACGAGATCAATATACAAAACTCAATTGAATTTCCATACACTTGCAAGGGAACAATCTGAAAATGAATACAATGGTGTCAAAAAGAATAAAATAGTCCAAAATAAATTTATCAAAAGAAGTACAAGACTTGCACACTGAAAACCACAAAACATCTTTGAGAGAAATTAAAGACTTAAATAAATGTAAAGACAAGCCATGTTCAGTGGTTGGTATACTTAATATTGTTAAGATGGCATATCCCCTCAAAATGATCAATGCAATCCCTATCAAAATCTGTGTAGAAAAGAGTTACTATAACAGGCCTGAGAATGTTATCATTTGAAAATCCTGTTGGTAAGTTTGGCCCTTGGCTAGGATCTGGGAACTTGGATTTGGGGAGGGTTCCCACCACCTTAATTGACAAGAATAGCTCACTATACTTTCACTGTTTGTGCAAACAACATGGTTTCTGATGAACACCATCTTTCCTCCTGGGACTCTGGAGTTTTGGTATGTGCTAGGCAGAGGGTGCCTGCATGACCAGCCCCCAGTAACAAACCTTGATACCAAGTCTCTAATGAGCTTCCTTCCTTCATGAACAACATTTCACACGTGTTGTCAAAACTCTTTACTGGAAAAAAGTTATGCTAAGTGAAGGAAGTCAGTTACAAAAGACCACATACTGTATGATTCCACATATTAAATGTTCAAAACAGGCAAATCTATAGAGACAGAAATTAGAATGGTTGCTGTCTAAAGCTGAGGAGGTACAGGGTTGGGGGAACTGAGGTGTGATAGCTAAAGGGTACAAGGTTTCTTTTTTGGTGATGAAAATGTTCTAAAATTTATTATGGTGATATTTGCACAACTCTGTGAGTATCCTAAAAATCAATGAATTGTACACTTACATGAAGTATGTGGTATCTAAATTACATTTCAAAAAAGCTGTTATAAACATAAGTGGCTAATAAAATATATTTGTTCTTTTAAAAATATTTTATTGAAGAGTGGAAGGAAACACTCAGTGGAACTAGTTAGGAAAGTATTGAAATAAACCAGGCATTTTGGACCAACATGATCCAGTATTTTTGGCCGTGGCCAGGCACTTCTGTCTGGTTCTGGGCAGAGCAATTCTTGAACAACCATTACCAATGGTTGTCTTTCTTTCCCTATTGAAAAAGAATTAATATATAACATTATATTAGTTTCAGATGTACACACTAACGTTCAATTATGTAAATATCCTTAAGCACTCAACTAATATAGACCAGCCTAGTGCTATCTCTTGCAGTGTAAATGAAAATGAGTAAAACACAGTCATTCTCCTGAAACATTTATGTATTTGGAAAGATAAAGCGCCCCTAATGAAATAACAACACAAGGCAGAGTGTGATAAGCCCCAAAGCAAGCTGAATATAAAACTAAAAAAGGTTTCAGAGGACACATGCTGAGTGATTATTGTAACACAATCACTACTGTCAAAATCACTCTGATATCACCAACAGTGAGTACTGAATGGCTAAGTACGTGAGGCCCTGTTAGGTTCTCTACGGAGTTGAGCTGTCGCTGTTTCCTTGAACCTATACACATCTTTATGATGGGGCCATTAAGGAAACGTATAAATAAATACAACATATACAAACGGTTTTTAGGATGGGGAATGAGTCTAGCAGGGAGGGACTCACCAATTTGGGAGACTCACCAATGCAGGAGACCTGTGTTCGATCCCGGGATTGGGAAGATCCCCTAGAGAAGGAAATGGCTACCCACTCCAGTATTCTGGTCTGGAGAATTCCATGGACTACAGTCCATGGGGTAGCAAAGAGTCGGACAAGACGGAGCGACTTTCACTTTGAGGGCTTCCCTGATAGCTCAGTTGGTAAAGAATGCGCCTGCAATGAGGGAAACCCGGGTTTGATCCCTGCGTTGGGAAGATCCGCCGGAGAAAGGATAGGCTACCCACTCCAGTATTCTTGGGCTTCCCTGTGGCTCAGCTGGTAAGAATCTGCCAGCAATTAGGGAGACCTGCGTTCGATCCCTGGGTTGGGAAGATCCCCTGGAGAAGGAAAAGGCTATCCACTCCAGTATTCTGACCTGGAGGATTCCAAGGACTGTATAGTCCTTGGAGTCGCAAAGACATGACTGAGCGACTTTCACGTCACTAGGCAAAGCAGGCTTGTGTACAAACACGTTTTCCAAGCAGCTGAGGCCCCCTAGTGGTCATATGAACTCATTACCCTCTTTGTCATCTTGATTTGAAAAAGAGGCAAAAGAAGGTCTAAGCCTGAGAGCCCCGCGGGGCCACACTACACGCGCAAAGCAGAATACTAGGGTAGTCTTCATCCTATTTTAATGGTACTTAAGTGTGCGTGTTGGGGAAGGAGGGAACCCCCTACAGGGTCTGTGAGGGAACCGGAGAGGCTTCGTGCTCCAAGATCCCCTCCCTCTCTTTCAAGGTCTTTGTTTAAACCATTCACTCACTGATAATGACACTATCTGGAGGGAAGGATAAAAACTCTGTCTCTAGTTAATACTATATTTTAAGTATTTTTGTCAGATGTCCGAGACAAGTTTGCTTGACAGAGAAAAAAAAAATCCGATTAACAGCCGAATTCCCTCAGCCACATCTCCAGCTCTGACACAGGATATAATTATATATTTATATGTTTATATATATATATGGCCAAAGACTCTTAATACCTAGAAAAATATGTTTACCTTTAACATGTCACGGGGGGGGTGGAATAAATGCTTTACATTGAATAGGAACTCCCCATCAATCAGAAACGAAAACAGAAAACAAAACAAACAAACAAAACCCAGAAAAGGGGCAGAGAGTAGGGGATACTAACCGCTTCGGAATAATCGCCTCGGAACAACCGCCTCAGCGGAACCTCTTCAGAAAAAAACCGCCTCACGAAGAGCGACATCCGGGGGTCCTCGGACAGACCGCACCACTCTCACCAGCAGGGGGAGCAGTATTTGGTTCAGTCAAGCCTGAAACCACCAGATGGGGCCAAAAGATCAGAATAGGTACCCTTCATACTTTTTTCTCAGGGAATTTCTCTTCTGCATCTTGGACCTGAGAAGAATCAAAAAAAAAAAAAAAAAAAAGCGTTCGAATCTCTGCACACACAGACACCCACATCCGAGATGATGGTAGTGACCAGTGTGAGACTACCACCAAAATGGCCATCTCTTTATTCTCAGATCCAAGATCGGAGACGGTAATGGCACCCCACTCCAGTACTCTTGCCTGGAAAATCCTGTGGACGGAGGAGCCTGGTAGGCTGCAGTCCATGGGTTCGCTGGGAGTCAGACACGACTGAGCAACTTCCCTTTCACTTTTCACTTTCATGCATTGGAGAAGAAAATGGCAACCCACTCCAGTGTTCTTGCCTGGAGAATCCCAGGGACGGGGGAGCCTGGTGGGCTGCCTTCTATGGGGTTGCACAGAGTCGGACATGACTGAAGTGACTTAGCAGCAGCAGCAGTAGATCCAAGATGCAGAAGAGAAATTCCCTGAGAAAAAGTATGAAGGGTACCTACTTCAGAAGGTTGTGTGAGAATTAACTGAGATAATGCATGCAAAACACAGTACAGGGCAATTTTCAGGCCTCATTGCAGACCCGCAGAATTAGAAACTCTGGGATGGGGCCCAACTATCTGTTTGTTTGTTTAACTTTAAAACTGATGACTGATGTGTATGTATGTGTGTGCGCACACGTGCGCATGCGCTAAGTCGCTCCAGTCATATCTGACCCTTTGCTACCCAATGAACCGTAGTCCGCCGTGGTCCTCTGTCCATGTAGTTCTGATGAACTGGTGTGTGTGTGTGTGTGTGTGTGTCGCTCTGAGCCATAGTCCGCCGTGGTCCTCTGTCCATGTAGTTCTTGAGGCACACTGGAGTGGATTGCCCTTACCCTCCTCCAGGGGATTTTCCAAATCCAGGGATCCAACCGGCATCTCTTAAGTCTCCCACATTAGCAGGCGGATTCTTTACTACTAGCACCACCTGGGAAGCCCTTACTGATGTTTACTGGTTTATAACTCAGGAATACCCAAGAGAAGGAATGTAAAAGGCAAGATATGGGATGGGGGTAGGTGTACTGCAGAACCTTCATGCCCTTTTCAGGTACATTACCCTCTCCCAAACCGTCTATTTTACAAGCTCTCCAGGTGATTCTGAGGCATACTCAAGAGTAAGAATTATTGCTGTAAGAAGAAGGCTGCCCCCTCTGATAACTAACCAAGATTTCTGTCATTATTACAGATTTCATGACTATATGGCTTCTGTCTTGTTACCTGCCTGAAATTCAAAGCCATCATTTGTTTCTTGAGCCCAGCTGTGTGCCCAGTATTGTGACAGAAACAGTGAGAAAGAGACAGAGAAACTGCCCTCCAGGCTTTCAATGTAGGTGATCCAGGAATAGGGAAAGTTAATTAACTCTACAAGGCCAGATCTAGTCAATGTCAGATGAATTATACAGACAATAAACAAATGTTCTAGGAAATCACAGGAGGGAAATTTCACAA